>OZ037785.1:6127799-6250299 GCA_964035525.1 Porites cylindrica
GCCTAAACTCGTCGGCCTTCGTGATTCAGACTCCTTAAAATAATGATAAATGACTACTAACAGCCAAGTCGAACTCAATAATTTAGTAATGAGGTAACATGTGGTTATTAACTGTAGGGGTCTTGTAAAAGCGTCAAAGGCCAAACCTTCGAGCCACCGCACTCCCACTCATAAGATTGTTCCAAAGCCTGTGCTGGATTCGCCGCTCAGGCGAAAACGATGAGGCCTTTTATTGGAAATACAAGCTTTGGAAACTGCTAGTAGTATGGTTACTACTATTGATCAGACGTCAACACTGTTGTGCAGCGCTGGACTTGATCGTGACAGCGCCATTGAACGCAAGAACTATTCTCGTCAGTTGAAACTACAAAAATGCTCCCGCTTCGGTGGAGCGGGACGCAACTTTTTCCCGATTGTGGCTAATTTTAATTTTAAAAAAGGTCATTAAAATTGTTGCTATTGTAAGCACAAGAACAACTTGGCGAACAGGATACACAAAAACAAACAAAATTCCGTTTTAGATAATGATGGCTTTTATACTATATTGTTCGTGTGATAAAGGGAAAAAGCGTATTACACGTCTGTCAAAAGTTTAAAATTTCATGAGAAACTTTAGATAGAAGCATACTTCCTTTAATTTGCCCGTATCTACGTCAAAAAGTGTATACAATAGAGCTTACCACGACTTTGGTGAACGTAAATGCCTTGCCCTACTGAGTTTAAATGCACTGAATACCATCTACCTTCGGGCGAAAGCTTTTACGGCTGCCACTATAACGTACTTAATTTTTTTTAACCAGCTTCAATTAACTGTACAAATCCAAGCCCTTTTACAGCTATTTCAAGAATATACGCTGATTTTTAAAATTTTCTTCAATGATCGCCCAACATTAAAACAGATGACTTGCATTCAGTTTTCCACAAGCCGCTAATTCAGACATTTGTTTTTAACACTCATTTTTGCAACGATGCGTTGCAGAAACACTCTCAAAAACAAGTCTAGGCAATTCGATTCTAGCCTTAGACTTGCGGCATCTGAAAGTTATCTCTCCAAATTTAACACAATTGTTAGTTTTCGTTGCTTCCTCAGCTCTGTATTAATAAAAAAATTATAGTCACAAGTGAAAGTTTTTTCATAAACTAATCGCGCCATTGTTCAAAGGGTTGAAAGTCACGAAGATGTTTTAACTCACAAAACGTCGATTACCATTTGCCCGCGAGTTGCTGGCGAATCAGTTACATGTACAACTTCAGTCCAATCAACCTTTTTGTCTATCTAGCAACAAGTGACTAAAGCCCTTGGAGTGCCGCTGAGCCTTTTTGTGGGTCCATCAGTAGGTTAAAGTATTCTTGGTTTGCGCCGTCCGGCCTTTAAGGGCTTTTGAGTAGCTGGGTTGCCATCTCGACTATATCGCTTATTTAGGCTGTATCTTATAACTCTGACAAAATAGTTGATTTGAATTTAACTTACGTTTGGCGTATAAGGATGAGCACAGCAATGCTAGATAAATAAGTAAACTTGCAAATGTCATTTTTCCTTCAGTCCGTAGCCCCCCTCAGTCCCTGCTTGTTTTATCCAACATCTACTTGAGAAGTCGAACTTATAATGTGAACTGCAATTACACATTTAAAACACAATTATACAAGCAAATTAAATCCTAAATAATGCATAAATGCAATATCACAGGCCATAAAAAAAAACAATAGCGTCAACTTTTTCCTGTTTCTCAGCTTTCCTTAAACCATTCTGAACGCGTGATTACTTACGTCACAAGAGAATAAAAGGCACAGAAAAAAGCAACAATTGTAGTTACTCATAGTCCTTGCATTCGTCTAAAATCACCCTTATAAAGTTCCTCCCATTAGTTTTTTTTAAAGGAGGAGTCGTAAGAAAACTATTGTGCAACAACCTTTTTAAAACAAAAATTGGCTACATACAATGGTAACCCCAGTTAGCACACAACACAAGTAAAACCTTATCAAGGTTTTCTTTTTATGCTAATGTAGGCCGCAAATTCACGACACAAGGACTGCGGGATTTTTTACTTTTTTCTTTCTCTGTTTTCTTTTTCTTATGTGTGAGTGTGTGTGCCTGTGTGTGTGTTTTTGTTTCCAGTATACGCAAATCCCATGCAGTTCCCTTGATCAATTGAGATTCCAGTTCAAGAGATTTGAATCTGGACCTTTTCTACCCCAAAGACTGCATTTTTGTGTTACTTGATTTCGCTGGAAGACGTTTTCATACTTTTAACAAGTGCGCCTTGTTTCTAATTTTAAATAGAGGGCAGAACTTGGATTGATCTTCTCGCTCGGTTTGCTTTACTTGCGTAGTAGGTAACCATTTCCTCTGACGGTGTTAAAGGGACTTTAGCACAAATAGAAAACTCCAAAGAGGAAATAATCAATCATTGTTTTAAAATCAGGAAGAACCAAAATACATATCAGTAAGAAATGGTAGAGAAAGAGGCAAACTTTAAATTCCAAAAAAATCAGAGCGAACGGAACTAGCAACCGTGCTAAATGTATTCATTATGCTTTTTTAAAAACTACATGAATTGCTTTTTTGATGTTCCCGTTGCTATTTCCTTTGCACCTCGTCATCTTGCAGTAACTCCGATCCATGTGTATTAAAATATACGCATGCACTTAGTTTGACAAATGAAAAATTTCGTTCTCTTCGACGTTAGGCAAAAAGGTATACTTCAACCGATTTTCTCGGTTTCTCCATCCGCCAAGATCTCCTTAGGGCGCTGTTCTGATTCACGAATCTTAACAATGAATCTTTGATAACGTCAAAGGTTTTTTGTGCGTTAATTATCTGATTTTATTTCGGCTCGTGTTTAACCCTGACCCATGTTGGCATGCTGCATGTCGGAGTCACATACGCACGTCGGTAATCGCAAAGAAAACAACCAATGTTAGCAGAACAACTTCGACATTGATAATATGCCATCGTTTGTTTAACAAAATATTGCCATTGACACTGTAGAAACACAACTCGAGAACCCGAACTGATAAAACAGTAGTTAAATACTGAGTTGCAGTTGGCACATTATCATATTGGTCAATGATCAGTGATTCATATATGCAATTATAGGCCACTTGAACAATATAATAAATTATCTTGTTGTTAATCTGTCATTTCTAAAAAGGTTATAGTGGCCTTAAGCTCTTTTAAGTCTTCCAGTAGGGCGTGGAAGCTGATTTTTCCGCGTTCGTGTACTTCTCACGCATTCAGTCATGCAAATTAGATATAACAGCAAAAAGGAATTAAGCTATTTATTTTATACCCTAGATTTCTAGTAATTTGGGCTTCAGTGAATAGCTGCCTTGTTCTTACCGTGTATGACATAGTTTTATCAAAGCATAACGAAGTTACTCATGCGAGATCTGAGTGACAGAAGATGTCGAGTGCTGCCCTGTCTTAATCTCAAAAGGAATAGATGTCCTGAGTGCTTAAGGCGGTAAACCATTTCGAAAGGGAATTGCTACAGAAGTGGACAAAACGCAATCTGCTGTATTTTATTCCCGCCAAATTGAGTCTAAGCGAGGTCTCTCTGACAGCGAAATCGGGGTGAAATTTTACACAAACTCGTTGTTCCATACACTTCACGTCACGACGCGTGCTTAGACGCGAGAAACCTGTTCCAAGCTCCTAAATGGTAATGTGCAGAGATCGTGAAAAGTGCTGCCCACTCTCTCAGATCACGCGCGTCCTATTTTTCCTTGACTTTGTTTTTGCAACGTCCCAAATATTTTAAACGGGTTGATTTTTTTCCCCTCAAACTTTTCTTTTTTTCCATTTCTTTCATTTTGTTTCTTTTTTCCTGGACTCAACACGAGAATGTCGGGCATAAGACCTCGTACCAGATAAGAAACATTCTTAGTCAGTTGTGTTTTGCCCCTGGTGACGTACAACTATTAGCAGCCTTGGTGTCGAAGCATCCACTGTATCCCCCAATATCCGATTCTCCTAACCTTTTCTTTCGTATTTTCCCATTCCTTCTTTTATTTGCAAGTTATTCTTTTCTACTTACTGGAATTGTGCGCTTTAATGGTTAAAGAACTAAGCAATACAGGCTGGGTATTTTTTTTTACCCTTTCCTATGGTAGTTGTTTATATAACTTTCCCTGTTCTTCTTTTTTAACACCCTCCTTTATGAGAGTAGCAACTGTTGTTTTCCTGTTTTCAAAGTTTTAGAGAACCGAATAATATCATAGGCTAATGCGCCGTTTCTGAGTTCTAGAAACTCTCACTTACAAAACGAGGCTAAGTGAAAAACCTTTCTTATGGAAATAAGTTTTGTTTTCATGAGAATAAAACTCATCTTCATATCAATAGCTTCGCAATTTGCTTCGCTTTGAAGCAGAGGCTTGGGACAACCCGGAAATGGCCTCTTGTTTTTAGGCTCCGGTTGTTGACTGACAAGTTGGATAGCGCTTTCCACCTGATAAATAGCTATCCAGAGGATAAGTATTACGAAAACCAATCCACCCTAAAAAGATGGCGACTGGTACATTTACCCACAGTTCTTAGCGCATGAAAACCATAAAATTGCTCATAAAAACAGACCGAAAAGTTTTATAAGCTTCAAACCTAGGATAGGCAATGTTGCTATTATAGGGCGAATTTCGCCCCGCCCAACCCCCCACCCCAAATATGACTTTATGTGTAATTGGCCGTGTTAGGTTCGAAAGGAATTGTGTTAACATGTACAGCCGCCATCTTTTTTCGTACGGCGGATTGCGCTATCCTTTAGATAGTAATTTATCCAGTGGATAGCGCTACCACCAGGCCGCGGTTGTTCGAAAGGTGGATACTGCGAGGGAGAGAGATTATGAAGCAAGGAAAAACCTACATAACGGGTTAATTAGGTAGGTGCAAGGAATACGGTGGTTTAACCATGTGGGCTATGGCGTACCTTGGTTTTATGAAATGTCTTCAAGAATGAAATGATAAAAAGACACAAAAGGAATTCAGCATTTAATTGCCTATTGTTTTTTAATTATTGATTTTAAAGCTTTATTGCAACACTTAGATACATCACTCTTTTACAAGGAAATAAAAAAAAACACAACAAAAAGAAGATGCAAAAGTTACAGAATTATCATCAACATTATACAGAGAAAAAAAGAAAGATTAACAATGAACAATGCAAAAGGCTTAACAGAGGCAGTATTCGTTGTAAAAAGGAAAGAAGGCCATGCGAAAAGGAATTATCAGGGGCATAAGCGAGAACAACGCCAAAAGAGAGTTGACGTTTTTAGAAGCCCTTTATATTCTAGTCAATCTGTACATTTTTGAGGGTCAGCATCAAACTAATTGTAACGAAATTCGAAATTATTTGCATCGCCATCCAAGTAAGGGAATCCTCGAAGACCCAGGGGCGGTCAGTCGCGTCAGGAAAAACGGCGGCGTAAGTTTCCAAGGACCAACTGATCGCCCCTGGGTTTCCCAGGATGAGGAAAGGGTGGCCTATCTAGCAATATACTAAGAATTCGCAGGAAGTGTCTTAATCCCATAAGTTCCATCAATATTTTCTTTCAGCTTATCCTGCGGAAAGAAAAGAGGAATACAAAGGTGCTTTTTAATATCTTAATGACTCATTAGTCATTAGTCATCTTTCCCTACTAATTCTGAAGTGAAAAAACAAGTCAACTTTTATGCTGTACTTGAAAAGGGCCTTGTCAGAGAGTTGGTCCTTGCCGTTCTTTATTCATTTTCTTTGACTCTGTGTAAGAGGAAGATTTCTTTGAGTCCGATGGATACTTGCTGCCGAACAAGGGGTATTACCTAATGGAAGCCGTAATAGCGACAGTGAGTAGTTGGCAAAAAAAAATGGGAGTTGCAAGCGCAGTCATAAATTGCTTGCAGTCTTCTTAAGCTGCCCGTACAGTGCCTTCAGTCGGAAAATTTGTAAGCAACGATTTATTGACTTCATGATCCCGTACAGGCTTCTACAGTCTAAGAGCCAATACTTGAAACAGAACTTCCTTTATTCGGAACTGGAACATACAACATGGCTGACTAAAAGCCTCGACAAAAAAAATAGAAGGAGGCTTCGGACCAACTCTCAGTTTGTCTTTTGACAATTGACGCAAAATGCGGTGAGCTGAACTATTATAGAGCCGCCTGGTTTTATTTCCGTATTTTTTAAGCAGTCGGACCTGTAGGGTGGCGTGGGGGAGGATGCTAGACCCAAAATATTTCTATCCGATTTCCAAACGGTCTTCGTTAGTGGCCATCTTCTCATCTCTTAAGAAGCGGTTCAATCACTTTTTAGGAACATTTTGGTAAAATATTTGTAATATCAGTTGCTATAGTAACGAAGTGAAAATTCTACCATTCTTGAAATGTACTAAATGTGAGTTTTCTGGATTCCTTGTTTTCGAAGAAGTAACAAAAGGCATAATTGTGACATCTCAAGCGGACTAACTTCAGCCTGGCAGCAGCGATGTTGGTCATTTTAAATGACGTGAATTTTACTTTGAGGTTAAAGTATTTCAATGTAATGTGGATGGCCTCTTTTACCAGCGTACCACTATTCTTTAAATTCAAAACCTTAAACATTAACAAATTGGTGTCTTCGAAGGGTGTACTCTTAGGCGTCGTTATTTTCTGCTGAAATTTTGTTATCGGACTTTTTGCAAAAAAAAAACTAGCTTGGTCACCGAAACACGCATGCTTTCACGAGACAATTCTTTGTCCTGTCACATACTAACCGACAACTTGAGTTTTTTGCTTTATCGCTTGTATTTGCTCCTCACTTAAGGCCTTGTTGTATACTTGCATCTGAGCGATCCTTCCTTTAAAGAACCTTCCATCACCAATCTTTACTCCCATCCTGATGCTGTCTTGAGTGGCCAGGTCCAGTCCTGCTCCAATGTTTAGTGTCTGAACCACGGCTCCATTGACCCAGAGTTTTGCGTCACCAGTTTTGCGGTCGTACGATGCGCCAACAAACTTCCATCCACCCGCTAGAGCGGTGTGCAAAAGATGGTTGGTAAATGAGTAATCACGTCTATTAAAACGAACAAACAGTTTACCATTTACCACCCATAGGTGTACTGCCCAGGCTCCACTGGTCCTGTAATTGAAAAGAGGTCCGTCTTGGCCATTGTAGTACACCCAACAAAGCATTGTCATGGAGTAGCGAACGTCCAGTGGTTCCCCGGCGCTGTTAGGAATCTCGATATAGCTGTTGGAAGTTCCGTAAAATTCGTACGAGCCGCCAGCTAAACCGTCGGGCCCGGGAGCTAAAGTAACGCCATTAGGGACCCCTTCGATGACTCTGTTGTTGAATTCTTTGGTACGACAGGCGGCGTTGAGAGGAAACATGGCAACAGGATCTGGAACTGTTTAAAGCATGCCATAAAAAGCAGACACACACGTTACTACCAGATCGACTTAACTGAGAACCATTGACAGGGTCCTCTCTCTGGCAATAGGGAGCTTAAGCAACTACGACAACGACCACAACGACGACTTCGAAAAAACAGCGAGCTTTAATGATCAAAACAACAGCACTGCAAGTGCATCACGCTTTTTAGTAAATTTCTTTGACGTCCACTGCACGACTACGACGTGAAACCTCCTAATTTGCCGTTTTATCGAAGACGTGAACATACGACGACGAATTTTCCTTCCTCTTTTTGAACCTCAATAAAATTCTTAAGAATTCAACTCCAGGAAATAAAAGTTGCCTGCATTTGACATATTGAGCGGGTCCAAATAGACGCGATTAAGTTTGAAAGAACGCAAATTCATTTTTTTTTACCGACGTTTTTACTGCCGTCGTCGTCGTCCTTGCTAACTCTTGCTTAAGGTCCCTATAATAATGCTGGTGTTTACAGACAGACGATCAGACAGCGTGTGCTGTAGAAAATTGTGACCAAGTTCATTTTAGGCAAAACAAAACTTTATAAGACAACCGGCGAGTTGGAACAAAATCTACAAATCATAGTTTCCCCCCTCCCAGCTCTGTCTCTCTTCTCTCCGATGGAAAAAAATCAATTATTTATATTTAAGGACCAGATACAAGTCTGACATTCGAAAACAGTTGGCGTCTGTTAGTTGCTATGGTAACAACTTATGACTTTCTAAGCGCCTGAAAGTCGTATCACTTTTGGAACTGAACTGAATGCGAATTTTTTAGACTGGTTTGTCGTAGCAACATTATATTGTTACCAGAAGCAATGAAACGATTAATTGTAACTTATTTTAGACCTCAAACTAACAAATGCTTTCTCTCCGCGGTACCTTACTAGACAGAATTTTCACAAAAATTCAAGATGGCAGCCAAGAATGAATAACGTCGATTTTGATTTATGTGGAATAATAATTCCACTGCCCTTCTTGATGTTTTTAGGGATAAGTCATTAAATGTGATGTAGATGGCCTTTTTTACCCAATTCATACAGTAACTAATGTGGTCGGTGAAACGTTCATGCTGTCACGCAGCAATTTATGACCTGTCAGATACTCACCGACAACTTTAGGTTTTTGCTTTATCGCTTGTATTTGCCGTTGAGTTAAGGCCTTGTTGTATACTTGCATTTGAGCAATCCTTCCTTTAAAGAACCTTCCATCACCAATCTTTACTCCCATCCTGACGCTGTCCTGAGTGGCCAGGTCCAGTCCTGCTCCCATATTTAGCGTCTGAACACCGGCTCCATTGACCCAGAGTTTTGCATCACCAGTTCTGCGGTCGTACGATGCGCCAACAAACTTCCATCCACCCGTTAGAGCGGTGTGCAAAAGATGGTTGGTAAATGAGTAATCACGTCTATTAAAACGAACAAACAGTTTACCATTTACCACCCATAGGTGTACTGCCCAGGCTCCACTGGTCCTGTAATTGAAAAGAGGTCCGTCTTGGCCATTGTAGTACACCCAACAAAGCATCGTCATGGAGTAACGAACGTCCAGTGGTCCCCCGGCGCTGTTAGGAATCTCGATATAGCTGTTGGAAGTTCCGTAAAATTCGTACGAGCCGCTAGCTGAACCGTCGGGCCCGGAAGCTAACGTAACACCACTAGGAACTCCTTTGGCTACTCTGTTGTTGATTTCCTTTGTACCATAACGGGCATTGAGGGGAAACATGGCAACAGGATATGGAACTTGATAAAAGAATCCAAGAAAAAAAATCATCAGCGGTTTGACTTGTTTTTTAAAAACTGCAAAATTAGAGTTTGGTCTCAGGCAACGCCATACGCCCAATTTTGTGTCATCAACTATGATTCGTCAAAAATTAACTTCTCGGTGTGTTCTCAAGGAAAAATTTTTTTTTTACTGAGTAAAACAGGTTCCGTTTGAGATGATTGGTAGCCGTGTCGGAGAGTTGAGTAGGTTGAGGCATGTAAAGATTTAAACTCCCACAACATTCGCAATTAAGCTTCTGTGTTAATAAGGGGTGCATGGCCAAGTCAACATGAACTGAGAAATGTAATTCTGTGGTATGAAAGGAAAAAATTGATTCCAAGGAAAACAATTCTCCATGAGTAACTTACCTTCAAATAAATTTGCTCCACAGGCAGGCCCTAATAGAGTTTAAAAATACGCCGTAAATATGAGTATTGGGAAACCTTTTTGCCTGCGTCGCAGACGCTTAAACCTTTTGTATAAGGCGTCTGCGAATTAGTGCACAATATCGTGTTCGAATCCCTCAGTGTCGCAAGGACATATGTCGGCGATTTTGATCGGCTAGTTTTTTACGCGGTTTATGATAAGTCCGATTTGAATCAAGTGTTGACAGGCCAAACACGACTGAAAGCTCGTGACAAAAGACACGGGTTGAGCTTGTGATAGTGTGGAACGTCACCTTAGAGTGAGCTTGAACAATAGAGGTTTTTATTACTCTCTTTTTGCGTAGTTTATGAAGTGCATGGAGTATTCTACACTTTGACTGAGCAAATTTTTTTTTTTTTGCCGCTTTGAGTGTCACATTTAGAGGTTATGAAGCTGGTCTGTTCCATGTATATTGAGTAATTAGTTACTGTGGTTTATGTTTCGGCAAATATTTTCTGACAGGATTTGATCACGGATGCAGTTTCTTTTACCTCTGTTGAAGCCTTAAGCTTTTTTATTGTGGCTAAATAACCTTGGTCTCTTTGGTTTTCTCCTAAATGCCTGGACCTGAATAGCTACATGTGTGTAGCTATTTTTTGGCCGTGAATATCATGATTTCCTACTTTGATTTGACGCTAGAACTGCTCTTTTATTGTTTACTGTATACGATCCTTACCAACTCCCTTCTGTGAATTTTTACATGTCACTGCGCTCAACCGTCACGCACACGTAAGAATTAGGCCAATCGTGAGGCGCATAAGAAACCCGCCTATCAGAATCGCTCACATATGTCCTTGCGACTCTGCAGGATATTAGAACAAGCTTTTGTGCACTAATTCGCAGACGGACTGCGACGGAGGCTAGAAAGGGCTAGAAACCTTAATGCAAAGATCAAGTGAACCGACCTCGTGCCAATTTCATTACAGGGTTGATTGATTGAAACAATGGCGTGCTGATCAAGATGAATATTCTTTATAAAAGATGCTAAAACCAATGAAATTTTATATAAAACGGTCCTCCTAATTTGCAAGTATATTAAAATTAAACAAATATCTAACGAAGACTAGCCTACGTAGCAAGCGTTTCTGTGCGGTTTAGGAGGAAAGAACGAGGAATGAGAGTCAAAGACCGCGCGAAAAATGGCTCTCGTTTTATTTCTCGTGCGGTCATTACCGAGAATCCCCTTCCTCGGTATTTCTTTCCTCCCAAACCAAACGGAAACGCTTGCTACGCAGGCTAAACGAAGGCAGAAAAATGTGTTTGTCTTTAAACAAACAAAAATTCGCGCACGGTCATAACGTATACTAAAACGAAATACAACGTTTTGTAACAGAGAAAACACCGAACTAGTCAATATCAAGGTACGACTGCTGCCGTTTCAAGAATTGTTTAGCTTAATAAGTCGCAAACGATCAGATTCTTAGCAGTTTGCAATTCCGGAAAAATTTTCCATCGCCATTATGAAGTGCCATTATGACGTGTTGCAGTTAACACTCTCCTCGAGTAATTTTTTCGTTTTGTGCGGTTGTTAACTGTGGAAATTTTCTTCATTTGGATAGCCGTATTGCGAAGGGAAGTAGGCGCTTAAACTTAGTTTTTACGTCAATTGCGAAATGTATTTGCATGACTATTTGTGCCCAACTTTTGTTATTTTGCCTGCATTTTTAATCGACACGTATTGAAAAAGAGAAAGGCATTATTTAACAATCCTGTTGATATGAGCTACGTCAAAGACGTTTTGAAAGTTGTTTAAAACACTCACAGTACGTGTTTTAAAAAAATATTCTACAAGTGAATAGCGTATACACTCAGCGTGAAAACCGTGAGACCATTGCATGGCGCAGTCCAATGTTCGCCTATAATAGGCGCCTTGTTGATTTAGGAAAGCATGTACTAAGAGTACGTACAGGTTTTAATCATAACCATTACAATTTCTTCACATTTGATTGATACATTAATTGCTTTATTTTTCACTAATTTTTGTGTAGGGCTGTAATCAGACAGTTGGCTGTAGTAGGCCTTTGCATTAATTAGTCATGTGATCAACTTTCTGTAAACGCGAAAACCATTCTCTGTTGCAAAATTTGTTCGTATGAACTAAAAGAGTATATTCAGTTGGGTAACCTATAAATTTTTTGCCACATATCTCATAAGCAGTGATTGCAACGGCCTGAAAATTAGAAGGATTTGTAAGGGAAAAGCAACTCTTGCCACCCAGTCACGGTTGGATTTGTATGGAAAACCATTCAACTGTGACTGGGTGGAAAGACTTGTTTTTCCCATACAAATCCTTATAATTTTCGGCTTCCGTTGAATCACTACTTTTGACGTGTAAGGCCGAAAATTTACTGTTCACCCAATTTTTATAAGCTCTTTCAGTTCCTGCTAACATTATTTTTCCAAAGCGAATCGTTTTCATGTTGTAAAAAAAAGTTGATCACGTGGCCATCTATTGCAAAAGGCCTATCGGACACTTATAATTGGACAGTTACATGAGCCAATCATATTAATTGCACTCAGCTAAATCCACCAATCACAGAATTTATTCCAGTAACCATAACAACAACCATTTACCCTACCAAACTGGAGATTTTCCAAAATGAACGAATTTGTATCATTAGTGTCTCTGACAGTGTTATTTTCCCTAATTTTGGATAATTGGTATCAAAAGCTCTTTCACTCAAAAGAATGAATTTTATCGGAGATTGAAATGGTTATGATGAATTGGTAACAGGACTTCGTGTCGTCTAATTCGGTCTGTAATCAGACTCATGATCAACAAATCGGATATCAACAACGCGTTCCAATTTTGTTTATTCACTTGTATGATTATAGCATTTACTAGACCTCAAGCTGACGGATGTTTAGTTTCTACGCTTATTTTACTAGACCTGAATTTTCAAAAGAGTCCAAGATGGTAGCTACGATGACGGCTATTTCAGTGAAGTGGAATATGAGTTCCACCGTCCTCGTTGATGTTTCTAGGGAAAAGTGTTGAATGCGATGTGGATGACCTCACTTACCCGACGAGATTTCCCGTGTGAGCTGCCAGTCACTGATCTTTCTTTTAATATCCTCACCGTTGGGCGGGGTGGTGGATTAGGTACTGCCGCCATTGTGAGTCGCTAACCTTCATCTAAAATTTTTCTAACTGAACACTTGACCTCTTACTTAGTGTTGCTCAGTAGGAGATATTTTACATAATCTTGTAAAACCTTACAAACCATCTTCACTCCAGAATAACTTATTTGGTCACCAAAATATGCATGCTTCTAAGGCATAATAGTTTGTTTCAACCAAACACTCACCCACGACCCTTCGGGTGTTTTTCAGAATGACTTGTATTTGCTCCTCACTTAAGGCCTTGTCGTATACTTGCATTTGAGCGATCCTTCCTTTAAAGAACCTTCCATCACCAATCTTTACTCCCATTCTGATGCTGTCTTGAGTGGCCAGATCCAGTCCTGCTCCAATGTTTAGTGTCTGAACCACGGCTGCATTGACCCAGAGTTTTGCATCACCAGTTTTGCGGTCGTACGATGCGCCAACAAACTTCCATCCACCCGCTAGAGCGGTGTGCAAAAGATGGTTGGTAAATGAGTAATCACGTCTATTAAAACGAACAAAAAGTTGACCATTTACCACCCATAGGTGTACTTCCCAGGCTCCACTGGTCCTGTAATTGAAGAGAGGTCCGTCTTGGCCATTGTAGTACACCCAACAAAGCATTGTCATGGAGTAACGAACGTCCAGTGGTTCCCCGGCGCTGTTAGGAATCTCGATATAGCTGTTGGAAGTTCCGGAAAATTCGTATGAGCCGCCAGCTGAACCGTCGGGCCCTGGAGCTAGAGTAACGCCACTAGGGACCCCTTCGATGACTCTGTTGTTGAATTCTTTGGTACCACAGGCGGCGTTGAGAGGAAACCTGGCAACAGGATCTGGAACTGTTTAAAGGATACCAAAAAAAACACACACCTACGTTACCGTACCAGATCGACTTAACTGACGACAATTGATATAGGGTTCTGCATCTGTTAATGCTGATATTTACCGACGGTCAGAAAGAGCGTGCTGTAGAAAATTCTGACCAAGTTCATTTTAGGCAGAACAAAACTTAATAAGACAACCGCCGAGTAGGAACAAAATCTACCAGTCATAATTTCTCCTCCGCTGAAAGCAGTGTCTCTTCTCTCTTATAAAAAAAAATAAAATAGGCAAAAATTAGGACAGGGGCCTTATTCTCAAAAGTTCCGATAACTTTTCGGGCCCGAAAAACTGTTTTATGTTTGTCGTGTTTGCATTCAAGATCAACGTTTCAATAATTTTGAAAATGATACAATTAAAATATCAGTTGACGAAGCAAAATTGGCCGATTTGTGAGCTAGGAACTGTGATTTCAACATTTGCCTTCGGACCCGAAAGGTTACCGGGCCTTTCGAGAAAGAGGCCCCAGATACAAGTCTGACATTTGGAAAAATTTGGTGACTTTTAGATGTTATGGTAACCCCGGGCGTATGTCTTCCTGAGTACCAGCAAGTCGTCTCACTCTTGAAAACAGAACTGAATGTAAGTTCTTTAGACTGGTTTGTGGAAAAAAATTATGAGCTCTATAAGAGGAAGTTAAACGGTTAATCATAACCTATTTTAGACATCAAACTAGGAAATGCTTCCTCTCCGCGCTACTTTTCGATACTTTACTAAGCAGAATTTTCGCAAGATTCCAAGATGCCAGCCAAAATTGAGTGACAACCATTTTGAATGACGTGTAATATTAATTTCGCTATCCTTGTTGATGTTTTAAGGGTAAAGTCTGGAAATGTGATGTGGATGGCCTCTTTTACCCTTCTAGAGTTCTGCTGTGATTTTTATACCACTGTTCTTTAAATTTCACGATCTTAACATTGACTACTAGCTGTCATCGAGGGGTGTACCCTTGAGGGTCGCTGATCTACCGTTGAAATTGAAACACTTTGCACACTACCCAAATCATACATTAACTAATTTGGTCACGGAAAAGTTCATGTTGCCACGCAACAATTTTTGACCTGCCAGATACTCACCGACAACTTGAGTATTTTGCTTTATCGCTTGTATTTGCCTTTGAGTTAAGGCCTTGTCGTATACTTGCATTTGAGCGATCCTTCCTTTAAAGAACCTTCCATCACCACTCTTTACTCCCATCCTGATGCTGTTTTGAGTGGCCAGATCCAGTCCTGCTCCAATGTTTAGTGTCTGAACCACGGCTCCATTGACCCAGAGTTTTGCATCACCAGTTTTGCGGTCGTACGATGCGCCAACAAACTTCCATCCACCCGTTAGAGCGGTGTGCAAAAGATGGTTGGTAAATGAGTAATCACGTCTATTAAAACGAACAAACAGTTGACCATTTACCACCCATAGGTGTACTGCCCAGGCTCCACTGGTCCTGTAATTGAAAAGAGGTCCGTCTTGGCCATTGTAGTACACCCAACAAAGCACTGTCATGGAGTAGCGAACGTCCAGTGGTCCCCCGGCGCTGTTAGGAATCTCGATATAGCTGTTGGAAGTTCCGTAAAATTCGTACGAGCCGCCAGCTGACCCGTCGGGCCCAGGAGCTAACGTAACCCCACTAGGAACTCCTTTGGCTACTCTGTTGTTGATTTCCTTTGTACCATAACGGGCATTGAGGGGAAACATGGCAACAGGATATGGAACTTGATAAAATAAGGAATGTAAGTAAAAACGCCCAGAAAATTTGGGAGTTTCTGAGTTAAGGGGTGCATGGTCAAGTACATATCAATTCGCTAAACAATCTGAACATGAAGTGAAAAATGAAATTCTATGGTGTGAATGGAAAATTAATATAGCTTACTTACCTTTAAATAAATTTGCTCCACAACCAGGCCCTAAAAGAGTATAAAAATACGTAGTAATTGATTGATTGAAGCAATGACCTGCTGATAGTTTGAACTTGTTTATATAAAAGATGCTAATGTACCCAAACTTGTCCATATCAATGTACGACTGTTACCGTTTCAAGAATTACGTAGCGAAATAAGTCGCAAATTATCAATGCCCGTTTTGTCGTGTTGCAATTAACACACTCTTAGAGCAATTTTTTTCCTCTTGTGCGGTTGTTAACAGTGGAAATTTCCTTCATTTGGATAGCCGTATTGCAAAGTAGACGCTTTAACTGTGTACGTCTATTGAATGGCGCAGCCCAATGTGCACGCCTATAACGGTCGTTTTGCTTGAACAGGGAAAGCATGTACAAGGAGTGCTCACAGTTTCAAAACCGTCTGATAGGAAATATCGTGCATAAACGTTCAACGGTTTTATTTGACCTTGCAGAACCTTTTCTAGCCCATGATGAACGTTAGTTTGTCTAACTGAAATATTGGGCAAATAAATTACCCATCCATAACTGTCCGATAAGCCTTGCCTTCAAAGTGTTGACCGAATAAGCTTGGTCAATAAGGGGCCTACAATGCTACCAAGAGAACTTTACCACGGGACTAGCACGGGAAATCCAGCGTGGGCAATATAAACCTATCTTGCTCGCTCGGTTGGCCAATCAGAGCTCCGGATTTACTTTATTTTGCCCCCTCACAGGAAGAGGCCTGTAAAATGTAATATAAAAGACTTTACTCGCACTGCTGTTTGGATTTTGCTTAACAATTTAGTTTCTTAGTGCGAATTAAATATCCAAAAAAAAGCTCTCATCGCACCTGGTCACCCGGCAAAACGGAAAGCGAAAAATTACCTACCAGGTGTCAAGCTTAAGGTGTTTCAGTGAAGATGGCAAAGTATATTAACATAAAGTGCGAATAATTACTTGAGATAAATTGTTCAACAGATCAACAGATATATCATTTGACTCCCTTGAGTGCACTTTGCACTAACGGACCTTGTTCAATACCACCCAGTTTACTGATGGGCTCCATAATCAAGCTCTCGCGAAATATACTGTGGTACTATAACTAACAAACACAATCTGTTTAAAGCGGGGCTACTGAATTTATTTCTTTATACTACTAGGATCGACCAACTCACTGTGGTTTAAAAACCACAGGCGGCCCACGTAACAAAAACTTCCATCAGTTTTCTTTGAATACATGACGTCACGGCGGCCATATTGGTGTCCCAAAACAATGAAACGGCGGCCATGTTGGTGTCCCAAACCAATCCTGTGGGAGTTGAACTCTTTTCTTATGCAAACGCTTTCTCTTGTTTCGATAAATTTGCATAGATGCTGGTCACGTGAGTGAAAACACTCTATAGGGGAGAGGAAAAACCAATACCTGGTAGACAACCCAAGAGTTCCATTCTCATGGAAATATGCTCCTGCCACTTTCTAGGATGTACCCGGATGTAGCGTGCTTGGATGGGTGGAATAAAAACGTGTAACACTTCCGTGTCATGATCACTGTTCCCTTTTAAGACCTGTAGTTTTGAAAAATAAGCACAATAGTTATCTTCTATACGAGTTAATCCTTTCAATAGTCACTTAGTCTTCTTCACCATAAAATACTTCAAAAGTTATCAGCTGGACTCACGAATAATATGATGTTCCAGGTGTTCAGAAAGTAAAGTGTGGCGCGAAGTCGAAGAGCGGGAAAAAAATTAGAAGTAAGAGGTTGGGGGGGGGGGGGGGGGGGTGGGAGAGTGAAAGGAGTAGAGACTCTGACTCCCCACTCCACTCCTCGCTGTTTTGCCTAATCACATCTCCTTGTGCCATCCCCACAATCTGAACCAGCGTGTTCAATGAGCTCCGTTTTTGTGGTACAGTTACACCGCGCGACTAACAACCCGGATTTTTCCAATTTAGCCTAAACAGGTTCTTATATAAATGGTAGTTAGCACAAGTTTAGCCTAGTTAGGCTCTTAAATAGGTTCTTATTCTCTGAAGAAAAAAAAGACAGTATAGCTAATAGTATAGTGGTTCAGCTTATTCCTTATGTAAAATCTGCATACCATTACATTGCAGTTGGAGTGATAAGGCACCTATGTCTCCAAAGAGGATACTGAATGTTGACTTATCTATTTCGCCCAAATGTGTACAATTTTTTCATAGATTTTAGAAAATAAGAACCTCTTTCAAAATTTTAGGCTAAACAGGTTCGTATACTGGGGGCTTAACTGGCAAATTTCAGCCTAACAGGTCGTTGAAATCCAGCCCGGTTCTTGGTCACGGGGTTTTACTGTATTTCGTAGCAGTACCTCTACTACAGACACTTCTAAGGCAATACAATACCAATACAATACAATACCCTTTATTTAACGTGGTCAATGTTGTTAGCTAATTAGCTACTTTACAGACATGCCACGAAAAATAAATAAATATACTAGAAATAATAATAGAAAGAGAAGATTTCTCATAAAAACCTATATAAATATATATTATATATATATATATATATATATATATATATATATATACATACTTGTATTCTGGGTAGAACGTATTCCGTAGAGCGCTCAATTCATTTAATTGAAGAGCATTGACTATTAATAATCACAGGAGTTCAGGCTTCAGGAGTAATCATTGATCGTTTATTGCGACAGTGCTGTTTCGTATGGTCCGAAATTGTAGGACCACACTCATCAGGCAACTTCAACGATTCTTCTTCTTCGTTGAAGTTGCCTGATGAGTGTGGTCCTACAATTTCGGACCATACGAAACAGCACTGTCGCAATAAACGATCAATGATTACTCCTGAAGCCTGAACTCCTGTGATTATTAATATATATATATATATATATATATATATATATATATACCAGTTAAAAATGATTAAAACTAAGAGTAGATCACGAGATTATTACATAATGATGTTAAAACTAAGCAAAATGTATTTACATGTATGTGCGCGATTAAAATGTAAAATTTGAGAAATCCAACTTAGACATTAAGTTCTTAAATGTTCCGATTTTATTAGCGGCACGAAACTGATCTGGAAGAGCGTTCCAAATCTTAGCTGCAGTATAACGCCACGATTTAAGTCCATAGGTGGTTGTATTTACTTTGGGTAGCTCGAGGATGTGTTTTCCTCTAAGATTATAATTAGTTGATCGTTCATGCAATAGCTCTCCTATTCCTCTAGGGACTTTATACCCATGGATAGCTTTGTAAACACCGGTGGCCATTTTAACAATTCTTTGATTAAGTGGGGACAGCAAGTTTAGTTGTTTTAGCAGCGTCTCGTACGTGGTTGACTTGTCACGGGTCACAAAGCAAAGGGCTCTTTCATTGATTTTTTCAAGTTTGGCACAACCTCTTTTACCACAGTGATGCCACGACTCTGAGCAGTAATTGAAATGCGGTGGAAAGAAAGCACGATATATATCTATCCTCGATTCAAAAGGCAATATTTTTTCTTCAAACGATTGAGAACAGCAACCTGTTGACTAACTTTACGACAGATTTTACGAATCTGTCCCTCAAACTTAAGCTTGTTATCGATAGTGACGCCAAGGAGTTCCATTTTCGTCTTGAATAGGGATAACGGTTCCCTCACGGGTCAACACAGGATTTCTCTCGACCCTTCCAAAAGTAATTGCTTGATATTTTGAATGATTTTTTTTCATTTGATTGAATTCATACCACTCATCAATCTTTTTCAGATCGGCATTTATGGCATGTTCAACCTGGTCGATATCTTCCGCAGACTTAAACAATTGAGTGTCATCGGGATACGTAAATAATGTGCATTCATCTATAGCGTAAGACAGGTCATTCATGAAAATATTAAAGAGAATGGGACCCAAAATTGATCCCTCGGGGACACCCTTCAATATAGTTTTCATAGAAGAGTGTTGTCCACTCAGTCTGACACGTTGCTGTCTGTCACTTAAATAATTCGTAACGAGATTGATAACTTATGAGTCTCCACCATAATCTTCAAGCTTTTTGACAATAAGATCATGGAGAAGGGTGTCAAATGCTTTTGACAAAAGTCAATTTCGGTTTTCTACATACCACGTTTTGTTTGTAGGCTGTGAATTTGATACCATCATTACTGTAGGAGATAGTATAGCTCTTCACCCACTGACAAGTGTCGTGTTCTTGTCCCTGGGTCTTAATTCCTGTCACCTGTGTTTTATTTCCAAGATCCACTTGCAGCCACTGATTGTAGTCATCATATCTTGCAGACCATGCACCAGCGTTTCCTCCCTCAGCCTCGAGGTTCAGTCTCCCATAGAAAGCACGTGTACTGTTGTTATATTCGGAGGAAGCTGTTATCTGTGCATCGGGTATGTTTTTGCTCTCCATACCGAGAGGGTCTGAGCAAACTGTGCGTAGATGATAAAATTTATTAGGAGGCTACCTGTATTTTTGCCAAAGTTTTCTACACATCATTAGGAGTCATTCACATGCACACTTTGCATGATTGGGTTCTTTTACCATGGGAAGGTTCAGCAAAGTCAAAGTGACTTTCAATACTGCTTCAATACTTTAAAACACACCACTGGAGCTTTCGATGTCAAACTTATCATTACAGAAGTTATAAAGACAACTATTATTACCTATCGGACAACCCAAGAGTTCAATCCTCATGGAAATGTGGCCATACCATGTTTGAGGATGTACACGAATATAACGCGCCTTGATGGTTGGTGACAACAGGCGTAAAACTACGGAGTTTTGGTCTGTGTTTGCCTGTAAGACCTGCAGAAAGGGAATGAGACTAGACTGTAATAAAACGTAAAAGCCACTGGTTATCATGCTTTCAATTTCGTTATCGTTCGCATTGTCAGCAAATGAGCTTCACTTTCTGGTTTTCATAGCAGACTCAGTGATACCAAACCAGATCTGGCAGGGTTTTTTTTTAACGTTTATTAGTGGTAAAGTTTAAAGCTTTTTAAATTTTCGTAAACCTTACAAATACTCATTTTGTTTGCTGATATTTACGTCACATTTAACATCTTCAACAAGAAATGATAAATTCTTTCTTCCCCTTTGACATACCACATTTTGGCCATATGCTGTGAATGCAATCTCGTCATTACTATAGGAGACAGTATAGCTTTCGACCCACTGATGACGGTCTGGTCGTCCTTGACTTTGTATCGCCTGCACCTCCATTTCTTGCCCAAAATCCACTTGCAACCACTGATTCAGGTCGTTTTTAAGAGCCGACCATGCGCCAGTCTTTCCTTCCCCAGCAATGAAATTGAGTCTGCCTTTGGACGGGCCGTGTGCGGCGTCGTACTCGCTTGAAGCCGTGATCTGCACATCGGGTACGTCTCTGTTCTCCATCCCCAGAGGGTAGGAACATCCTGTGTAGAAACCAAATACAGTTTAACCTCCATTTCGATCCCTTAAGAGGCCGGCAATCCAAGCCCGAAATAATTGTTGAATAGATTTCTAAGTTAAGCCTCCAGTAAGCGACCTCCTCTTGGGCGGCCGCAGTCCCCTTTTGGCCATCCAACGAGAGTTCTATTATTTTTCACCCGTATCTATTATAAGCGGCCACAAAACGTTTGATATGCTGTGAAGAAACCAAATAAGTGATTCTTTTTTGGGGGGGAAGGGGTTGGGGGGGGGGGGGGGGCTGTTAGTAAATATGCCTGAAAAATGTAACTGAACTAAAGCTGTACAGTAGGCGCTGAACGTCAATGTGTACACACACTTTTTGGGTACCCACGTCAGAATTCGGGCATGGTGCTAGAATAGAAGGTCAAAGGTACAAACACGTTTTTGGTTAGTTCTGAGGCATGCAGTCCACTGCTTTGCACCAGTACTCATAACTCCCTGTTGCACTCACGTTTTGTGATGACTTTCCGAGATCACTTTTCAAATAATGATAAGTAACGACCAACAAACGGCAATACCTCCTGGGCCCAATAAGTAATAATAAAGAGGGAAAATGTACGTGTTATTAACTGTGAGGTCAAACCTTTGAGTCACCTCACTCCCACTCGTAAGATTGTTCCAGAGCCTGCGCTCGATTTGCCGGTCAGGCGAAAACGATGAAGCCCTTAATTTGGAATGCAGGCTTTGGAAACTGCTTCTGCTGTGGTTACTACAATTGAACAGTTGTCGAAACTGTTCAGATGAAAAGTTATATCTTTCTGTTGATCATAGCTGGGCGGGAATGCTTGATCGTGACGGCAGGCGCGAAGCCTGGGGTTTGAGAAGAGGTGTTCGTACTGATACGAATATTTCTTAACAGCGGGAAATACTGCGAGCGCCAAAGGGGCAAGCCTTTAGGGGTTTCTTAGGGCAATTTCTCCCCCAGGAAATTTTGAAATCTAGAATACTGAAAATGCTCTTTTCAATGGTCTCCCCGTGAATATTTCAAACTCGATCAAGTCTAAAACAACAGGTATTTTTAGTCAACAACAATATTTCCGTGTGACTTGGAACATTCATACATAGTGATACATACCGGCTAAGTACACAAAACGTTTTACAAACTCGACGTTTGCTGAAAGGTATCTTGGAGCAAAAGTTTAAGCCCCCAGTTCCCCGGCTCCGCTTTGTTAGTACTTGATATGCATGCCAGCCAGTGACGAAAGCCTACTCTCGCCCATGATACATCTCATGTAATTGTTTAGCCTTCTCATTGCGCTGATTGAATGCTCGCACTCGCACGATGTCACGGGAAGAGTAGCCGCAATCTTGAGAAGAATGTACAGGTTAGGGAAATCATCAGGGTCACATGCTTTCAAGGACGCAGCGCATGAATCAGCCGTAATTATCCTAGTTTGCACTTTCATCTTCCAACGCTCAAATTCGGCAAAGAAGAGCTGTGGCGAAGGCAGATCATCTTTGTATAGATCTACTAAGTCAGTTAGCTGCTGAGCAGTGATTTGGCTTTCCTGAATTACAGATGGCACTAACCCGAGCAGCTTACTGACCCTCACTGGCTATCACGCATATCAAGTAGGATATGCCTATCGATCTGGAGAGTTCTGGACGAAGTTGTCAATTTATTTGAAGGCCTCCACCCGAGGATGATACAATTGCAAAGTTTGCGTTACGAACCGGAATAGTCCTGTTGTGAGTTGATGATTAAGTAGCCCATGTTGTGGCCCCAGTATATCCAAGTGACGTAGTATTATATGTAGTCAAAATAATCCCACCATTGAAGATATTTTCTTAACAGGTGTTCCGTATTTGACAAATGGAGTCTCGAAAGACGAAAGGCGGGGAATACGTAGCCTGAGTATCAGGCCTTCCTAAGGGGCCAGGGGAGAGGAGATTTTAGTTTGAAACGCCTGATACTCAGGCTAGGGAATACGATAAGATGGGGAGACCTAAATGATACGTGTTTAATACAAATTGACGTTTGACGCTGCTTTCAGTACAAAGACAGTGGAGGCGGGGAACTGGGGGACTTAAGCTTTTGCTCCGAGATACCTTGCAGCACACGAGTTTTGTAAAACAGTTCGTGTGCTTAGCCAGTATGTATCACTATGTATGGAAAACAAACTCTGAGTGTTTTTCGTCCTCCATCATTGACCTGCTCGATCCCCCCCCCCCCCCCCCCCCACCTTCCTACGCGCCTGGACAGCGCCATTGAAAGCAACTGATTACCATTCACGTCAATTGAAATTACGACAACGCTCTTGCTTCAGTGGAGCGAGGCGAAACTTTTTCCTGTTGTGGTTAATCTTAATTTATAATGAAGGTCATTAAAATTGTTGCCTTGTGTAACCACAAGTACAAATAGGAAATAGGATGCAGCGAAAACAAACAAAATTCCGTTTTAGATATTGATGGCTATTATACTATCATACTATTTTAAGTATACGTTGTTTGTTTGTTTTTTTTATATTAAAGCTTTTGCAATACTGTAACTACATAATTATAGTCATGCAAATAAAGCTTATGTTGTTGTTGTTGTTGTCGTTGACCTTTTTATCTTCATCGCTGAACGCCAATCGTAGAATTCATAGCCACAAATAAACAGCACTCAGTCTTCCACAAACCCCTCTCAACCACTTGTTTTAACACTCATTTTTGCAATAAAGCCTTGCACAAACACGCGGAGAAACTGGTCTAACCGATTCGATTCTATGCTGACATACCTACTGACAAAGTATGCCCCCCAAATTTAACACAATTTCCAGTTTTTGTTACTTCGTCAGCTATGTATTAATGAATAGATTATAGTCACAAGTGAAAGTTTTTTTTTCCTAAACTTACCCCGCCATTGGTCAAAGGGTTGAAACTCACGAAGTGGGTTTAACTCACAAAGCGTCGATTACCATTTGACCGTCCGGCCTTTAACTACTTTAAGGGCTTTTGAGTAGCTGGGTTGCCATCAAGACCACATGGCTGATTTTGGGCTGTATCTTACAATTTTGACAAAATAGTTGATTTGTGATTTAACTTACGTTTGGCGTATAAGGATGAGCACAGCAATGCTAGATAAATAAGTAAACTTGCAAATGTCATTTTTCCTTCAGTCCGTAGCCTCCCTCAGTCCCTGCTTGTTTTATCCAACATCTACTTGAGAAGTCGAACTTATAATGTGAACTGCAATTACACATTTAAAACACAATTATACAAGCAAATTAAATCCTGAATAATGCATACATGCAATATTCACAGGTCATAAAAAAACAATCGCATCAACTTTTTCCTGTTTGTCGGTTACTTCAAATATGCCTTTTCTGAACGTGAGTTAAGCAGTGTTTGACGTCACAAGAATATGAAAGGCACAGCTACAAAAGTCATACTGGTTGGCCTGTTTCTTTTGCGTTTGTTTAAATCACGCGGACGAGACATCTATTCAATGTTTTTTTAAAAAAATAGCAGTTGTCAGAAAACCATTGCGTAACAACAACTTTTTTTATTTTGGTTCTTTAAACAAACTTCAACAACCTACAATGGTAACCCGCAATTCGATAATTAATAATGACTAATGAAGGGTTTCTACGCTAGCGTAGCCCTTAAATTAAGGGCGCAAGGGCACTTAGTATTGCAGAATTTTTTGGAATGGTATCTATGACTCTAACCGACGACATTTGGATTTTTTTCATCTCACAGCCCAAAGAAAACTTTGTACTCTTTATCCCTTTTTAATTTTTTTTGTTCTTTTTCGCGTTTGTGACTTGTGTGTGTGTTTTTGGGGGTACGTCAACGCAAACGACAAGGCAAGTTCGCAATACTACTGACGGCTTTTTTGTCTTGGTCAATAGCAACTCCAGCTCAAGACATTTTAATCTGGGCCTTTTCTACCCCTCGATTGCATTTTTGTGTGAGTGCAGTACGCTGGAAGAACTAAATCGATCGTCTCCGCGCTCGGTTTGGCCTTCTTGCGTAGTAAAGACAAAAAGGGGTTAGCAGTGCTAGCTAGTAGAGTATAATTCTAAATCAGGTCTCTCTGACAGCGAAATCGTGGTGAATTTTTGGACAAAATCGTCGATCCATACACTTCACGGTTCGACGCATGCTTCAAAGGTAACGTAGCAACTTATTCATGATAATTAACGCCTTATTTGACGGTAACGTAATTTAAACAAAGCTTAATTTCGTCTTACTTCAGAATACATGCCGTGTTGATTTGAAGGGAAAAATTCTGTTTTAATTTTTGCTCCAGGCAACAAAATAGGCGGCAAATTGGACAACCTCTAGCATGTTTGCCTTCGCTTATTACTTAGTTCATGCTAAACAGTAAATTCTCTCTTGATAAAGAACTGAGTAACACTGATTAACGCTAAGGAGGATGACTATGTTTATTTATTAGATGGCTAAAATATTATAAACAGGATTGTTCAAAGGAAACTATGGTGTTTTGTCGGTGGGAGAGGGTGGGGGGGGGGGGGGGGGAATAAACACAAAAATAATATATAATATAAGAGATGCTGATGTTTCGAACGCTAGCCCTACGTCACAGCAAATCAGTAGATTGTTGGTTGTGTGAGTGTGGTTTATATAATTATCGAATGTGGGGGCTATGCTTTTGCCGTATCGTGGAAAACAGGTATGATGCGTTGAGTAAAAACCGTTTCTTGATTTTCTGGGATCAAGAGTGCGGGTTTAAAAACAACTGTTCAAAAATCTGGATTGTTTTTACCGTTTAATTTTATGGCTATGTCTGTAGGGTTTTTCACAGAGTACTGGTCATACAATAGATGGTATTGCCTTAAGTGCGTGTAAAACGATCAGTTTTTTCCGGGATCCAAACGGTCTGTTCATACGCTTCATCAGCACACTCGCTTATGTCATCTGTTGCATAACCCATATCCTATGCAAAATGATCACACAGACTTTAACATTAACAGATTAACCATGAATGATTGCATGATTAACCAGACTATAAGTCCACGCCCACCTTTCCTCGGCCAGGAGCCTGGATGCTCGTTCCAGTCTCCATCCTACTGTAAAAATCAAAATGGCAGTTCTGGTGGAAGGTTTGTTCTTAACATTTAATACTGCGATTCTCTTCGTTAATACTCGGAATTGTTAACAACATCGAGGCACTTTAACTTAACAGAGAGCCATTCTGTCTGTGAGGAGGATCTTGAGTGTTTGGTGTGTCGTGGAGTGGTGAGAGAGCCCTTTGTTCGGTGCTGTGGCTGCTTTCCCAAAGTTGATCTCTGTTTGGAGGTAAGCTTACGTTTTTCTGAGTGCTGTGATCAACTAGAACGTAACTCCTGTAGTCTCTTGGGTAGTGAATAGTATCTGAATAAAACGTGACTATGTTTCAGCATTTCGGATACAAAACAGCGGACGATGATTTAGACTGCAACGAAATGCAACGTGTAACAAAAATTAGTCTTAATTTGCCAATCTTAATTCTATCTTTTCATTTTCTTTTTCGTCTGATTTTGTTTCCAAATGTTTTCCATTTTGTTTTGCATTCTTCGAAAGATAAAAAAAAAAACAATAATAACTACCCCCCGCCCCCCCCCCCAAAAATAATAAAATAATAATTACAAGCTTAATGTAATATGTCAGAGAATAATAAAGGCTGTGCGTGTGTTATGTTTCTGTCACTTCTAGCATGCTTCCATCCCTTTTCAATACAGGGCCCAGGGGTGGGACGTTAGCGAATTAAGTGCGACCCACTTGCCAACCCCAGGGCCACCCATAGGTATTTACATACCTGTGGTTTTTGACTCATTTATCAAATCCAAACATACAGTGTATATAAACATGGAAAATGTTACTGGAGGCAGATTGGCTTGTCCTTCAAGAGTTGGAAAAAACTGTAGAGTTTTTTTTAAAAGGCATGTGGTTTTATATATTAGGCTGATTTAGCAACAGAACGGGAACGTCATTTGATGACAGGAAAGCACGCGGAAAGGACTGAACATTACTTCTAGAGCCCAACTTGCTGCTCTGCCATTGGTCAAGCTTGTTGTCTGATTTTTGCCCACCGTCTTCAACTGAAGTTCCTGTTCTGTTGCTAAATCAGCCTATTGTTACTTGGGGTTAGCATGGGGATTAAGGAGGGATGAGTGAAGCTGGAATTGACTGATGCATTAGCTGTTTGTTTTCTATAGCAATGCTTTTGTTTTGCAGATATATGATAATTTAGTCTGAATAATTAACATTAATTTGTAAATGGGCTTTATTTAGGTGCAATTACAGATTCCTGAAATCCTGTTGATGAAGGAATACTATTATAAAAAAAATTTTTCTAATAGCATTTCCTCAGGAACAGGATTTCAATCTGCCTTTCATTGAGCCAACAGTACATGTGTATAATGATAATAACCATTATTTTTTTCTAAGTGTTTCTCAAGGGGAGCTGAGAACAAGGAGCATCGGAGTGACCATAGCTATGAAATAGTTGTAAGTTTGTTAGATCCTTAAGTCTGCTTTCATCATTAGATGTTCATCATAGAAGCCATAAAGAGATTGAAGTCACCCTGATTAGTGTTTAAGCTGCTGGTTGCTTAAACCACTTCCACTTTCACTACTGAGTAAAATGCTACTGCTTGAGTTAATATAACCACTGCAACTCATTGCTGGTTTGTAAAACCCACATGTAAGAACGTAGTGGTTTAAGAACCTACTTTTAGAACTTTCCCCTTTTAATAAGAACCTGTTTAGCCAAGCAATTTCTAGCAGGTTGTTATATTTGGGCTACAGTTATTATGATGAGCATATGAACAAAGGAGTTTCACTTTGAGATTGTTCATAGTTCAAGTTTGAATTTGAGGTTCTGCAGAGTTCCATATTTGAGTGTGCATTCTTCAGTTTGAGTCTGAGTTAGTGCAAAAATTTGGCTGGCAACTACATGTTAGCTCTTATGTTCTTGTTTGTTTTGCTATCTGTTTAGAGTAACAATTTTTCAGTTTTGGAAAAGAGCTGGAATGCACAAGAAGAAATCGACCTTTTGGATGGGATCTCTTATTGTGGCTTTCAAAACTGGTTAGATTTTAGACTTCCCTATAATACTTAATAAGGTGGATTTATTTGCATGTATGCCCTGTTCCATTTGCTCAATGGAATTTTTCATTGTTTCTAAGCAGAAAATGCCATGAGGGAAGTGTGAGGCTATATTTACACACAGCTATTTGCAAATGAATCCACTGTTAGACAATCACAGTTGGGACACATAGATATATTTTTTAGCAACTACTATAATTATTTTATAGTCTGTCTACTTTGAATAGATGAAACTAAGTCCAATGGGTATATGAACAGTACTTTTTGGTTTGGCATGTTTGTCAAAATTTAATTACTGAACATTTTACCGAGCCCTTAGAGAAGATACACATGTTGTTTAGTTAAGTATTTAAAAAAAAAAACATTGTCTTTTCCACATGTCCCTCAAAACACGTTCCTTCTTGAAAAAGTAAAGTGGAAGTGAAGAAAGTGAAGTAAAATTTTTTAAATTTCCAACTGGATTCCTAACTATCAACAATTTTAACTGTGCTCTGCACTATTCACAAACAGGTATGTTTTTATGGGCTGATAGTTGGGAATTTCCCTAGGCTACTATGATATTGACCCCTGGCTACTTTCATAGCACAATAAAAGAAAAATACAACCAAAAGATATCCGTAGCTGTTTGATTAAACTCGGCATACTTCTTTTATTTACCCAGCAGCATGAAATCTTGGTGACAGTCCCACCCAAACTTATAAGTTTTTAGACAGTCCTTAAGAACTAAAATCCAGAAAAAATCACCAACATTGTTTTGTCAAAAAGAACAACATTGAATAATGCATGCAATGAGACTTTATACAAGCATGTGAAGATTGTATGGTTTGTTAGTAAGACACGTGTATGCTGTACTCATTTATCATTATGACTAAGAGAACAGTCTTTTTTCTTTCACTATTGATGAGTGGAAAAGTAGACTCTGTTTGTAGAGACGAGCAAGGGTCCAGGGAGAATGGTTCCTGTCCAAAGTCAGAGAGAAATGTGCAAAGGACAGCTGTGTGCATGAGATGATGAAAATGAATTAATGATATCATCTCTGGGTTGCAGGTTTATTTTTGGGTGGGACAATCAAAAAGTGAAACAGAGGCCTCCATTGGCATGGGGCCATCAATGAACCGCCGATATCTGGCGGTAAACAAATTATATGCTGTTAAAGTGAATTGTGGAGTTGTTGTCATAATAAGGATTGTTCCAAGTAGGCCATTTACCAACGATGACATTTGACAACAACTACCACAATTCATTTTGTCTTTGCTTCCTCTTTTTAATTTTTCAATCCTCCAGAGGTTTAAAAAACATTAGCCTTAAATTGCACAAGAAAACATTCAGAATTAACATTTCTTGTATTTCTTTGACTTTGTATCAACAATGTTAGGAAAGAGGTTTCAAAACAAGTTCAAAGTAAAACAGAACAAGGTCAGACTTTAATTTTTCTGTATTGAATAGAGGTATGTGATGTGGTTTTTACAGAAAAAAATTGTCAAGATTTTCTGTTTTGTCTTTCAGAGTGTGAACAACACTACCTAGAATGTTATATTAATGATCCTTGCAAAGCTCTTCAGATACCAGGTACAATATTTACCACGGTGACTCTTACATGGAAGTTTTCACCTGGAAAAATGTTTTAATACCAAATTTGAATGCAGGAGGAACGTTGTCAGTGATTACAGATATTTACATAGTCCAGTTTCCCCCGCCACCCCTCTCTCTGTTGCAGTATTTTTTAATTCAATGTTTCTAGATTGCCCATTACCAATTTTTTTAAAACTCGTTGAAATGTTAATTTTTTTTCAGTGTGACTAGCCATAAGTTAAGTTTGAACATAAACTGATTTGCCACAAATATTGATAGAAAAAAATCTTGTAGTGTGTGAAAGCCTAATGGGCTTCCTCTTTTGAAGTTAATATTTTTTAATGAATTTCTGATGTAATGATCAGTCTCTTAGTGGCAGTAAACAACAATGTGTGAAGTTTAGAGATTTCATCTTACTGTAGAGAGTGTTTTGTATTAAAAAATAAGAATCAGGCAAAAGCAAATTAAGAGGAAGAAAAGAAAGGTTGATGATGAGAGTCTCAATTGAGATGTGAGAAAGAGGATACATGTACGTGAAAGATATTATTATATTAATATAGTGCATGAAAATACACAACCCAAAAAGCTGTGAATGTTGCCTCCTCTCCAGCAAGCAAGAAGGATATCCTTGCTGATTCAACTAAGCTTCTTTATTGTTGTATTTTAGAACTAAGACCAGTCCCTGTGTGTGACCCACCACCATCTACTGCTGCAATGCCATTTAAAGGTACAGGAAGAGAATTATAACTATTTTAACTGCAGATACTTATGATTTACTGAATAAATGATAGTTTTCCTTTCTAATTCTTTGGGTAATGTATCCTTGGGGAGGCAGAGGCAGGCAATTGGGATGAGATACTTCTGGCAAAATTCTAGCAAAGATTACAAGAGGTACTTTAGAATCCCCCTTGGGAGTAAGTCCAATAACTGAAGTAGTTATAGAGGTGTTAAATTTCCCGCTTTTGATTAGTATGGTAACAGTTATTTTTTATATTAGTAACTTGAAATACAGGCTAGCTTACTGCGCAGTTATGTATAACTGTAATGAGGCAAAAAATGTTAAAAACAAACAAAAGGTCACTATACTGATCTAGCCAAAGTTTATGTGACATTTTGTTTGATATTGTGCTCAGTGGTCATCTAGGCAGCTTAGAGCAGCTAAGGAGGTGAAAAATCAATGGATTATTTTTTCGGGAAGTCATTGTTAGGAACACTCAGTACATTGCTACAAGAATATTATAATAATATTGATAATATTAAACTCCTCACAAATATTGATGATCTTGGGAACTTGCACCTTGAGTTAAACTATTAGTGGGTAGGGCTTAAGACAACTCAGGCATAGCAGGAAGGTATCCATAGCAACCCTGTAAGTGGGAACAATCCCTGCAGCAGCCACTAATAAGAACTGTCAAACTGTAACCTGATGCCGAGGAAAAGTCTTAACTGACTTGGTAATTACCTTTAAGAACAGACCAACCTCGGAACAGGGAGGTTGAGGCAGAAGGAAACTTCTATGATTTGCAATGATACAAGCAATAGATCTGCAAAGACCTGGAACAAAAGGAAGAAGGAAAAGCAAAGGAATTAGGTAACAAATCCTGCCAACCTAAAAGGCATGCACCCCTACAGGATATGTGCCTTGGAGGGTGAAGTCACTGGCCACATTTGCTCACAATTAACCTTGCCTAAAATAGATTTAGCCTTATTTTGATCAAATTTAGTATTAAACTGTGGTTTTGTAAAATTTTGCAGCATCAGAAGATCCTCCTCGTCCCCCAATGGATTCCACCCGAAGCTTTGATATGTCTGGATACATGCCATGCAGAGGAGACTTTGATGTGGTATTGCTTATTATTACTTGCTTGTTTTGTTTTTGCCATTTGCTGTGTTTGTAAACTTGGTAAATTTCAGATTACTTGTCCTAAAGTGCAGATAACTAGTAATTAGTTGCAGATAATTTTCTCACTGGTTGCCGGTCTGCCTCCTTGCTTGACTTCATATTCATATTGTAGAAGAAACTCGATAATAATGAAAAACACTCCAAATTATGAGCCCTCTTGTCCTCAAAAAAGTCTTGTGTCTTCTCCAAAAATTGGATATGGCAGAGTCAAAACATGTATCACTATGCATGTATATGTTGTTGTGGCATCAAGCCCACAAATAGTATAAAAGTTTTGTTAACCGCTGATCAGATGTCTTGTAACTTTTGAAACTGCTGTGATAGAGAGAACTTGAAAAACAAAAAAAAAAGCAAAAAGGGGAAAAGTTTCCCTTTTTCATTATAATGCTGGTTACATTCTAGCCTGCGCGCAGACGAAATTAAACTCTGGTTAACTCCGTCTGCGAAACAGCGCCGAAATCCTTGTTCTGGACTTCCAGCTGTGTACCCAGATTTGAGTACGCGCCACGATTGGCCAGTTAAAAAAGGCCTTTGTTTTGTTTGCCGTGATCGCCAATCAGGTTGAAGGGGAATTCGAAACGCACTTCCGGTAATTCGTTGAGTCCGTTGGGGGTCCAGAACAAGGATCTCTGCACTGCTTCGCAGACGGTACTAATCAGAGTTTAGTTATCGTCTGCACGCAGGCTAGTTACATTCCAGAAAGTAGATGTAGTATTTGTCTTTGTTTGTAGTTTTACCTTTATTTTTGTTGAGATAATTAGGTCCCTTCTTTTGTGCAATGACATCAGCATGACCGTGCCTTTATCCTCGTCCTACAGGAGTATGATAACTATGCAGAGGTAGACATAAAGGAGATTGAATTTGATCCCATGGACTCTCATCTTCTTCAAGGTATTTAGAGAAATCGAGATGCTTTCCCCCTTGGGAAATCCCTGGAATTTGAAAAGTTACATGGAGAGGGAGCGTAAATTTGACAACAGTTTTTGTTTTTGGAGTTGGTAAATTGACACTATACACAGGGCTGTCGTGGGGGATTTTCCTCCAGCGACTACAAGCATGTCTCGCGACTACTTTCAGATGAAACACAAAGAAAGTAGAGCTAAAAGAACTTTCTACCTACTAATTACATTTTCGTGGCAACTTGAAATCTTAGCGACAGCCCACCATATGGGCGGGGTGGGGAATTGCAATATACCATCTTGAAATAAACAGTGTTTACTATAATGCGTCAGGGAAATGACTGGAAAGAGGAATTTAATGGGAAATTGTGTCCTTCCTTGATATGGCCAGAGAAAAAAGCCTGTAAGGGCTACGCACTATATTTCAAAGTAGATTACTGTTAATGTTACGTAGACTAATCATTTTTTTGTAAAAATTTCTGTGGCCATTTTTCTTTCCCATGTATTTCCCATGCATTAAGGAGCATTTCTTTGTCAACTCTGTTTTAAGTTGGGAAATTTTAACACCATTTTTGGCCTGGGGTGGGAATTTCAACATTTCCTGTTTACCGTCGATATTTTAAATGGCCAAGAAACGCAAGTTTCAAGTTGACCTGTTCATTTTAGTTTATCTATATATTCTGCTTGATTCTGATCTTTGCCTCTTTCTTTGCAGAGCTTAAAATTGCTGCTATTGAAATATACTTGTCTCGGCTGCAACAGAGATTTCTGAGAAAACGGTAAGTGGCTTCTTTTGTAGTGAATAAGTGTCAAGCCTACTCTGGGTGCTGGGGACTTTTCAGGCGCAGTTTCTGGTTTCGGTCAAGTCTTTATCGTGACACGCACGAAAAGCCTCTGGAATAGAGTGCTATTGCTCTGATAGCACCCAGCCAATCGTAAGCACGGTTAGATCGGTTTGATCCAGTTTTTGGACAAGACGGCTAATTGGCTCCTAAGGATGCGAGGAAAAAACCTCTGGTACCCAGGGTATGTACAGCCTGTTAATTCCTTCACTCCAATAGCCAACTTGGGTACTTACTATTAGTATTTATTCGCGGCAATCAAACATTCAGGGCTCAAATTAAACTTTTGGCGAGGTAAGCCGATTTGTTAAAGCTATTTTGATTGAGATTCTCAATTGGCTGACTGTCGGGAAAAGTAATATTAGCACCTTATCACTAAATTTCTCGTCCACGATGGTTTGCCCAAGAAAGCGCAAGAAACATTAGGGTTGTAGCCTTGACACATTAGTAATATTCTTGCGTTTTTTTTTTACAAGATTTATTGTACGGTGTTAAATTTGTGTTTTATACATTCTTTGGGTTTGTACGGTGTTTCTATGTTTTTAAGTTTCTCTGTATGTCACTTCCTTCACATGAACTAAGTCTTGTTCGTCTGTACATGTATGTTACTTCACTCATACGACGTTAGTCTTGCCTCATTGCAAGACGAAACAGGAAGACCGCGTACATCGTATCTACAGTATGTTCTTCTCCTCAGTCCTGGGAGATATTCAGTGAAGGGATGCTGCAACTACGCCGTATTATTCCCCTTGCTCACGAATGCTGCAGTTGGAGGGAACTTTTGTCGAATTGTCTCTGAACGTTTTTCTGTACCTTAGTTCAGTCGTAAGGTGTTAATCTTGTCTTAATTTTTACGTTTTTCTATGCGGCAGAGTTTATGAGTTATTTACCAGAACATTAGTTGTTTTTAGGAATTAAATGTCTTCCCTGTAGGCTAAATACTAAAGCGAAAGACTCAAATGACTAAACTGTCCCTGGTGACCTAACTGACCGATGTCGGGTCAGCATAAACTATCAGCAAAACATACAATGAACCAGCGCCTACTACACTGGAAATACAACTTTTCACAAAATGAAAAGGTCTCAATGACCCTACTAACCAATATCACTAATTAAAAATGAGCCGGCTGCTTATGTTTCAGAACTGAACTGCATGTTCCATCTCACTTGACTGACCCACCCATCGAACTTACATAACTGACTTTAGTGTCCCAATTGGCCCATATCTTCTTCCAATTTATTCCAACTCATCCAGTTGACTGTAATGACCCCATATGTCCCATCTGAGCGTACTGACCCATATAAAGACTACCCCATGCATTGTGTCCTACTTAATAAGCCATCCCAACGTAGCCATTTGCCAGTGCTGACACAACAAACCTACATGCCTGAACTGCGCATATAGAGCAGACTAACTTGTCCGAAATGTGCACCTATCGTACCTCTCCTATAGAACTGCCTTGTACGTCGTAAACGCGCACATTTTGTGACTGACCCATTTGCTCTAAGTGGACTTAAATGGAGTGATAATCCCAACCACAGGCGGCCCAAGCACGGTACATAAATTACCGTCAGTTTTGATACTGTTTTGCATATTACGAACGATTTAAAGACTTTGTATCGAAACTCGCGATAATTTATGCACTGAGCTTGGGCGGCCTGTGTCCCAACTGATCCATCTTCCCCAGCTGACTTGACCAACATTAATAATTCACGTCTGAAACGAATCGACTGATTATGCAGGACCAAATAATTGGTTGAATCTTCATTCTGTTTCTGACGTTATTTTAAGAATTGGTGTATGGTATTCTCTCAAAAAGGCATGCGATAACCCGAGCTTTGTTCAATCTCTCTGCAGAATTGTACGGAGATATGGACTCATAAACATACAAAAATGGCAAAGTATGTTCTGTGTGCTTGTACGAGATGTATTACACAATGTGTTCTTTAGGAGTGTCCACTCGTTGTAATAACTCGGAGTCTAAATCCTATTTTGTTCTCTGTGAATTTTAGTGTTAGAGAGGAGACAGTCAAAAGCAGAAAGGTATGATTTGTTTCTTTGTTGTGTCTTCCCTTGATAGAGAAATGCGACCTTACCCTGTCCCTGGATGTGAGGTATTCTCCCCTCTTCAAGAAGGAAAGAAGAAAGATAGCAATTTCAGCTATTTATCCACGGTTATGAGACTGTCATTTCCCACTCAAAGAAACAACATGACCAGCAATTCTACGTGAGACTCTTTGAGATTAGCTATATCTTGTGGTACCAGTCAGTGGTGGAAAAAAATATCCTGTTGGCAACATGCATTTCCCTGATGCGCTTAACACTTGCTCTTATAACGCTTAGTTGTTATAACTGGTTTACCTGCTTGGGCTTTAAATCACTTTATGTTTCATTCCATACTGGTGATGATGATGTTCTGGCTAGTACTTCTCAGTGATTGGTCCTCGGCTGCCACGAGGGAAACTTGCTTCAACCAATCAGAAGCACTACCCAGATCTTGGTAGTGACATGTCATCGGTATGGAATTTCTGCGCTCATTTCTCAGAAGTCATTTTGCGGGGAAAACAGTGGTGTGGTCTGGGCTGTTTTGTCAGGCTTTTTATTCAAGTTTAATGCCTGAGGATCCGTTTTTGGTTTTAAAACAGGGATCTGCGTGAGAGCCTTAGGCCCTTTTGTCGTCTCCTCTCACCTGAACAACATGAAATGTTTGTGCAAGGATTGCTGAGTAAGTAAGACGTGCAGTGTTTTAAAGTTTTCTTTTCTTTTTCTTTTTGGACACACGGGTAAACCTTTATTTAAATTTTGTTCTTCTATACTGTAAACCCTCTATTAAGTGCCCCCCCCCCACCCCGCCCTCTCTAAAAAGGCCCTCTTTTTCAGGGCATTAAACCCCCTTCTCCTCCTTGCTAATTGTTCACAGCCAAATTAATAAATGATAGACTGTATTAATTAATCAGGACTGCAACACTTCATGTGCACTGATCCGGTATGGTTTATTTACCTGCTGAAAGTTTGGATTCGTTTTTTTTTTTTATCTTCGGCGGTATGACCTCAAACTTCAAATGGTTTAGTTTTTCCACTCTGCCATCTAGTTATTTATGCAGAATTGGTGCCATCTCCTGGTGGTTTAAAAAAGCAGCATAGCGACCCGTTTTGCTAAATTTAATAAGGGCTGGTCGTTTTTTACCTGTGCGAGCTACCCACGATAATATTCTCGCTACAAATAATGCCGAAGTTCGTAGCCTAGTCGAAGGGTTTTTGTTCGTAGTAGTCTTAGCTTTCCCGAAAATCAATATTACCTACACTGCTCTCTTAAAAACAGACCGCTTTGTACTACTTTCATTAAATTCTTTAAATCACCACGCATGTAATGCTCCCTTATCTGAAAGCGACCCCCCAAAACCAAGCAAGATTTTGAAAATGACCCCCAGCAAAATGGCCGGTCCCCGCCCCACCTTTACAGGTAAAAAAAGACCAGCCCCTAACCCCCCTCTCAAAAAGGCCCCCCTTCCCTCAAGCGTGCTTCAAATAAGTGAGCCCCCTGGGGAAGATTTAATTTACAGTAAATGACTGAACATTTAAGGTTTTAAAATTGTTTATAGTGGAAAAATTCCTCAAGAGACAAGTCACTAGTTTACAAGAATACAGATCGGCAGGAATTTGTACGAGAAAAGGTTCGTCTCTTGAATAGTGAAATAATTAAACAGTGAAGTGTAGAGATTGCTTGTAAATCTTTATTACAGCTAAGAGACCTTTGAAAAATCTTCAGATTGTTAAGAAAAATACCTCCCTTACAGATACTCAATCTTAAACATAACTATAACAAAATTCTCAAATCTGATTGGCTATCAACTGCCCTGATTTCAGCACTAATAGGACAGTGTAATAGGACAGTACGCGTCATGCCTAAGTTATTAGAGATGGCTTTTTTTCTCTACTAGCAAAAAAACTCGCGGGATGACTTTTTTTTTATTTAAAAAAGCATAAAATATTACAAGTTTTGTTATAGTTATGATTAATTGGTATCAGAACTTCGTGTCGTCCAATTCGGTCTATAATCTGGGTGAGGCACCAGAAAGCAACGGCTAAAGTAAACATTGATGGTCTTAGTGTCGGTGAGAGTATTATAGCTCCCGTAACTTCAGTTAGGAACTTGGGATCATGGTTTGATCAGAATCTGAGTATGATACCACACATTAATAAGATATGTAATGTAGTGAGGGTAACGCTTGACAGTTACAACAGGAACTGATAACTGATTGTTTTCTTAATTCTCATTTTAGGTGCAGAGGTTTATGAGCGATTGAACAAACATCGTGAAGACGACAAAACACGCAGAAAAATGTTGGATGACGCTCTTGTTCACATTCAGGTAATACCAGCGACGGCGCCGGAACCATGGGAGTTTGAGAATTTGATCTAACATGATCTAACATCAGCTGTCTTACTTTATGAATATGTCTCTTACAGGACGAGAAAGCTTGTCAAGCATGGCTACACAGACAGGCTCTGATGTAAGTCACACATAAATTAAGGGTTCAGTTAGGGGGTGAAATACAAAGATTTAGTTTTATCAACTTGCCATGGTGGGATCAAAGAGTCTCCTACCCAGTCGCTCATAGTCTCGAAACGTTACGCTCCCTTGGAAAGGAGCGTTGCGTGACAAAACATACAATGTCCTTGATGGAGACTAGGATAAAGAAGCTGGCGCTAAAAAGCGCTTCCTCTTCGTTAGAGAGAATCAGAGGTTTGTAGGTCGAGTGCGGTTTATACCGCCGGATTTTGAAGCTTTGTCATTAGCGGGAACATGGTAACGTGAAAATGTCTAATGTAGTCACTGGATTAACTCTCATAGTCTTTCGGGTAACTATCCTCGGACGAAACAAGTGTGCTAGCGATGCATTGAGATGTTTCCGGCACGTTTGTAAATGTTGTCTAGTATTTTTTTTTCTGGGTTACCAGTCAGAATGTAAGGGTCACGTAATCAAGCTGGCAGGTGAATGCAAAGAAATGCCCTTTTATCTCAATCAGATCGTTAAGTCTCCGTAATAAATCATAAAAGGCGTTGTTAGAGTACGCAATTTTCCCTTCTGTTTTAATGGATTTGCATCAAATGGTCTACTTTTCTTAAGGTAAACGTTGGTTTCATTCCTGACTGAACATTATTACTTTAACTGCATTACTCGAGCGCGCTCTTCGCTCCAGCGCAGAAACAAGAAAGATAATCCTTTATAAACCTTTACAGTATAAACGCTCCTCTAGAGAACGAAATTGACTGTTATTCACTGTTGTCTTAATTCTTTTTGAACATTCTTTGTGCAGAGATTCAGGGCAGAGCTTAGCTCCCATACCTCTTCCCAGTTTGGGTAAGTTTTCATATGCTAATTATGTCATTCGCAGGCCTTCGGCGTTTATGTTCTTCATGTTGCTATTTCAAGAGAAAAATGTAGTATCCGAAAGTATCCGTTTTTCCGATCTCGGAGCCAGGAACCTATGCCTTTTTTAATTGCCGTTTTTCAGTCGGCAATGAAAATTTATCGAAGCATTACATTGATAGGAAAGTGCTTGAGCTTTTCCGACTCTCAGGATACCATGCTAAATTAGTGCCACACGGCAGTTTGAGGCCGTCTGTTAAGGATGCGACAAAATAGCATCGACCAACGATTGGTCGGACCCCTTGTGAAGTCTACATGAGTCGTTGTTCCCCTAATCACCAGACTGTAAGCTTATGCTATATCTTGTAGGCGTCATGAGGTGTCCAACCTCTTACAGGTCGACGTTACTTATTACGGCTGAGTTCTTAGACAGGCGATGAGCGCAAATTCGCTTTTCGTTACCATAACAACTCAAATGTTTTGTTTGTTGTGAACCAGGATTACCCGTTACCAACCAGGTTTCGAACGTCTTGGCCCAGTTTGTTTTAGCAAAAGGTAGTTGTTTGCGGAAGCACCGAGAGCTTCTGATTCTTTAATTAAGAAGCCTCGTTTAAATTTATCTCCTACCTCTGACAAAAGTTTGCTATGGCCTGAAACAGGTCCCTGCTTAGAAGTAAGTGTTGCTTTTTTCCCTTTGTTGAAGGTCGTAAGCCTGCAGCTCGGTTGGACATCAGCGGCACTCCAGGCGTGGAACAACTTCGACCAATGGAAAGAGAGGTACGTTACTCATAAGAATGGAGAGGGGTGTGAAAGCTATTGGATGTGTGAACGGAGAGAAGAGAGGGTGAGGAGAAGGATATTAAGGTAACAGGAAGGTGGAACGTGCTACATCACGAAACATTCCAAAATAGGAAGAAGACTACGTACTTTCTCAGATTTATCTATGTCTTAAGCGTTCATCACAATCATCATCATCGTCATCGTCATAATTATTATCATCTTCATCATCATCGTCATCAGCATTTAATTTTTTTTATAAAGCATGTTATACATATAAGACAGCTTTAAAGCTTATGTAGACCTGCTACAGCAGTACACACATAGACACACTCTTGTTTAATGTTGACCACGCTCCTATTAGGCGGTATTTACGTCCCCTACTCTTTAAGAACAGCTTTGTGGGTTCTTTTACGGCCCACAAGAATCAGAGCAGTGAACGATTTGTGACAGTAGGACAAGGGTTTTTCGTCCTTATTCGAGAAGACTGGAATGTCTAATCGTTTTTAGAACAAAGGTAGAGCATTATCCTCACTTATTTAAAGACCCCGGCTGAGTGTAGTTCCGGCCGGGATTTGGACCCGACACCTTTCGCTTGGTTCTTTTGAGGTACCAGCGCGGTTAGCTTTCGTTCAAGACGGTAGTCAATCTTGTGCCAGGAAAGAAGAATCGAAGCGGGAATTGCGAATTAAGAACTTCTTTTTGACTGCCACACGTAGTCGACCTTTTTAGTCTCTGTACGTTGTCTCCCATTCATTAATGTCTTATTTGCCCTTCTTCTCCCTTCGTACAGTTATGTAGCAATTTGCGGTTGATGCCTCAAGATTACCAGAGCTACAAATCTACCCTAATAAAGGAATACGAGAAGCAGGGATTCCTGAGACTCGCCCAAGCCCGCACACTCATCCGCATTGATGTCAACAAGACTAGAAAGATGTATAACTTCTTTTTAGAGCAAGGCTGGATTAAACAACCCGATGGATAACTCAGAAAGTAAAACGATTTTGGAGTAATTTTTTTCGAGAATCACGGTAACCTTTCGTACCACAAGTGTTCTTAAAATGGACGTCCCGTCAAAAATGGCAACGACCGTTTACAAAAGGGCATCGGCATCACAGTGATATTCTTCGGTTTTCAATATGCATAGCCATATTTTAAAACTTTTTGAAAGTTCTAAACATTTACTTGTACATTTAAACACAGCCTTGTACTGCAAAAGTGAACATAGTAAAGAACAGTTAAAGCCGCTCATAAGACCCCAACTCAGTATTAATAAGCTGTGCGTGGAGGTTTGTAGTTTAAAAGAGGGTCTCAATGGGGTTAACCGTTAGGCGTAAAACGGCCAAAAATTTAGTCGATAGCCGTAAAAATTGAAAAATTTTAACCGTTAGCCGTAAATAGAGTAAAAAAGAGTTAACCGTAAAAGAAACTGTTCCTTAGATTTGCTACTTTTAAGGAAGGTACTAAACTCACTTATGGTTGCGTTTTTTATTTCCCGGCTAGTGTGGCTCCGTACGCACGTTAGGTAAAGCGCCTTTTAGGTGTTGACCAAGACCTTGGCTCCATTTCCGCCACTCTCTCGGGGAACTAATTTTTTCCATAGCGAAAGTGTGGCTTCTTGCTGGGGATTGATATTTGCGATTTTCAGGAGGTCGTGCCCTCAAAACACTAGTGAAACAACACGAAGAGATGTTACTGTTTGTAAAACACGTTGCCGATAAACAACATTTCCCTGTTTTTCTCTGACGCTACGGTAGACATTGCCATGCCTAGTCCCTGTACGGCGTCTTCCCACGCAATCTCGGTCAAGGCATTTCGGTGGCAAACTCGCTAGGACCACGTGACCCGAAACACATTAGCCGCGCGGAATAATGAGGCCTACGGACAAGGCAACGGCAGACAGTCGTTCCGTACAGTCTTTCGCTATCATTGAAAAACACTGGACACGGGGATATTGTTATTGGCCGTTTTCACGCTAGAGCTAGAGATGGATTATCCGTCTGAGACAAGAGACTTCATAGTCTCTTGGTCTGAGATTAGCCTGTGAACAGTCGCGCCCTCCCCACAGACAACCCTCCTCCGATTTTTTCTGAGGGGGGGGGGGGGGGGGGCTGTACACAGGCTATCTGGAACGGATACTCCCGTCTTGAAACTGTCCGTCGAAATTGACGGGTAAAGTCCGGCGGATTGTTCATTCAAAATTAAAACTATTCCAGTTTCAAATTAAGAAGTATTACCTATCTGACACGAATCATCAAACGGATAACCCGTCTCACACGAGTGATACGTCTCTAGTGTGAACACGGCCGTTTCTGTTCTAAATGAATGTCGCGCCCCGGCCTTGAGTTGGACGTTTGCGTGTTCGCTTTTGCTTTTTCACAAGATTATTTTTTATTTGACTATTGACATTTCTATGTGTAAAATAATATTAGAAGTGAAATACTTTATAAAAAGTATGATCCATCAAATGTTAAAGTTTTTCAAAAGAACAGTCTGTTTCATCCCGAGATGATCCGAAGACCTTTATTTCGATTTAAAGATAGAAAAAATACAGGTTAATTAATATTTAACTTTTTGAAACAAAAGAAGTTAATTTTTAACTTTTTTGTTAACCGTAACTGAAAAAAATTGACCGATAGCCGTAAAAGAGCCAAAATTTTAGCCGATAACCGTAAAAGCCACCACCCCATTGAGACCCTCTTAAAACCCTGATAAAAACGTGTCGGGCTAATATTTGCTGATTTAGTCTCCCATCTGTTCTATCCCTTTCATATTGATTCAGACATTAACTGAAATCGTTATATTTAAGATTCCTGTAAATTCCTCGCAGTTATAGCTGGAGGCAGTTCCTACCCTTTTCCTCGTGCTGTTAACCTGCAATCAGGCGACTGTTTTTTTTTCGCCCTCCCCGCACCCCCCCCCCCAAAAAAATCGCCTGATCGCGGGTTATCGTGCTGTGAGCTAGTCAGCATGAATGGCCCGGTGGCTAATGCGACGCTTATTTGATTAAATGCGGACTGCATCGTAGCCTGAATTTCATCCGATTACTTCGAGTCGTTATTACTCCCTCAGTAACGTCTGAATCGACCGGCCGTTAATGCCGTTGTTGAGAGGAGAAAACGACTCGAAGCAATCGGATGAATTTCAGGCTAACTGCATCGACGTTGCAATTTGAAAACGACAACAGATTCAATATGCATGAAGTAGGTTTTGGGATAAAATAAAAAGTGATGTTTCGAGGAGTGACATTAGAAAATTCGTTTTTTCTTTAGTAATGGTGGGTAGCCCTGTGGATGAAAATAGCTTTGCAGATCACTTTACTCTTTTATAGGGAGCTCAAAGAGGCAATACAGAAGCCTGAAGAGGCGGCCAGGCTAGGTTAGGATAAGGAGTCCTTTTTATTAACTGTCTTTACCACTCTCCAGGCTGCATGCAAAGATAAAAGTGACTGAGTGTTTGCCGGAAATTTCGGACGGTCAAGCCGCCCTTCTAAAGGGTAGAAACAGAAAGCTGTTATAATGTCTTTAGCATGAAAGCAGTACATTTGTAAAATTGACACAAGAGTAGTAATAATAGAAATGGGTTGCGAATGGCAATCTTCTCTGCAAGGTTGTGGCCTTTTCAATCTATAAGACAGTAGTCGATTTCTTGGCTCTTGATCTCTCTGCAAGGTTCTTACGTATCCGCGGCCGCCTTTGGTTCACCATGGCAACCGGATTTAGTAGTCATGCGTGTTTGGTTCTTGATAACAGCTCGAGTTTTCTGATCGGCCATCACGGACGCACAACGACATCTGTTTTGTCACGATCGGCGTTATTTCTGCTTCAGCTTACTGGAGAAAGTAAACTCGATAATGTTAAGTGATCGATAGTAGCATACAAAGGAAAAATGATCGCCGAATTGAACGATCTGTGTCATACAATAGCTTTCACATTGTCACATTTTCGGCTATAGCCAATGTTCACGGAAACTTGGTTGGTGGCTTAAAAATTTGGCGCAGCTGTAAATAACGGACAAGCTTCGAGGCAATGCAGTCACTACAAGCTATGTCAAAGGTTCCTACGCAATCTTCTAACCTTCCTCCTCTTCAAAACCTTCCCTCTTGGTCTAGAAACTCTTTGGGAAGGAGAAAGCCTCCACGTCCGATAATTCGTGACCGCTTACAGCCTATAAAATCAATAAGGGAGGAAATGGACGAAATCGGGGAGGATAAATCGAAAGGAAAAGCAAATCTCCCAGGAAGGATTGTTTCTGCGCCTTCTCGAGGCCACGAACTGGATGGAGCTCAAAGGATAGAAAATATAGAGAAACGAATAGACTACCTGCGTACCCAACATGCCGAAACGCTAACAAATTTACACAACGAAATAGAACGTTTAAAAGCTGAAAACAAAGGTGAGCTAGGTCTGTGATAACCTTTAGATCTTGGTCCAAAGCCCGGCATTTGATTTGCAAAGTTTTAAAAAAATACAATGGGAAATACGGTAGAGTTGAAGTAGGGTTAAGAAGTTGTGTGTTACGATTTTTCCACGGAGGAATTTAAGCTGTCTGTATATTTTGAGCTCACATTATACAAGTTAATCTTCTAAGAGGGGGGGCTGATGTGATAATTGTTAAGTACTACCGTTTTCTTCGTTTTGCAGAGCTGAATTTTAAACTGGTTATGGCGAGAACAGGAGTTAATCTGGCAAAAGGTTTGTTTATTCTTTGTTGTTTCCGATCATTAATGAGGTGTGAACGACTTAAGTGACTGATTTCTATGGCCTAGGCTTCCACCATATTTTCCAAGAGCTTATCATGTAGACTTATTCACTGGCCTTGTTGTACCAGCTCCTAGAATGGTAAAAAAGACCTGCATCCTCGAGATAATAATTGTTTGTTTGGATGTTACAAAACAGCTGTTATAGCATTAAGTAAACAAGACAAAGTTCAGGTCATCAATGACATATTTCAGTCACTTATCCTTTTCTGACATGCTGGTGTGACATATTTGAGGATCTTAGCAACCCATGTATACACATCTACATGGGTTCTGTGTAGGCCTAATTATTTAGAATTCTTTTCGCCGAACACCACTTATAGAATAGATAAATAATTTAAACCTCAAGCCTACAGCAGTGATTGCAAAACATTTCAAAATCTTTTGTGTTTTGATTTTGTTGTCATTTCGGCCTTGACCAGATGGAGCTTTGTCTTGAAGGTGTAAAATGCTATGTTTGAAGGCACTTAATATCTCCAGTTAATACTACATGTAGGTGGCGACTATTACATTATTTTACATGTTGGAATTTTTTTGTTTGGAGATGATACCATTTCCGTAGGTTGCATGCTGTGGGTTAATTTTTATTTGTCTTTCTTTGAAAAGAATAAAAATGTGTTGTGATCTTACCTCACCATGCAAAAAAAACAAACAATAAATACCTGCAGGTTGGATTGGGGTGATTTCGCTGTTTCCAGTGCTTGTTGGCATCGTAACTGAATACCCTGAGTGAAGGAAAAAATTTTAATTCATAACAAGCAGTCAAGACTTGTGGGTAATGGAGCACTCTTACCCTCTGATTTCGTCAATTTTTCATGCTGCTTTGCTTAGAAAGTGTTGGTGGTAGACAGGGATGTATCGATGATGCACATCATACACGTATGGAAATAAATTTTGTTTGGAAAAAAATTTCAGCTCTGTAACTGTCAATACTTTTTGATAATTCGTAAATACTGTGGCTGTACACTTTGTCTGGTTGTCATGAAATTTTTGGTCAGTGGTGATGCTATGCAAATTTCAATGATGTTGTTTTGCAATAACTGATTAATTCAGAAAGTGTTCTGTGAAAAGTTTGTAAAGTTAATTTCTTTCTACAGATGATGTTTCTTCAGTTCCTGATGAAAATCATGCTTTGCAAGTTACTGGCTCAGGTGAACCTCTTCTTTTTACTCTCAGTTCAAAGACAAAATATTTTATTCAATTTAACATAATTTATTTTAATAGGATCAAAATATGCAACTACAGTTGTTTGCTGTATAGCTGGAGGGTTCTCTCCTAATTGTCTCGGGAGCGGTTTTATTTATTACCTGTGATTGATTCACAGTCACACGTGTTTTCTAAGAGGGAAGCTTTGTTGGCCTTTGCACAATTACTATTTATATCTGTGCGTTTTCTGAGTTTCATCCAGGCATGGATTTTGTATGTATCTCATTTGGATTTTCAGTGCACTGTAATTTCCTCAAAAAATCGTCGAGGCCATTTTTTTTTCACACAAAAGGGGAGGGATTTTTAGAGGGAAGGTGATTATTTCAAATATTGCTCACTGGAAGCCATGCCCTGTATATTTTGTTTATAGTTTATCCCATTAAATCAAAAAATGATCACATCAAATAAACTAAACATGGGCTTTCTAAGTTAGTGTTCCAAATTTGTTTCCTTGGTTAAATTTCAATGTCAATTATAATCCTCTGCGTCAGAGCTTGAATTGTCACTGATCAGTTTTGCTGGATCAGAATCCTCTTCAACTTAACAGGGAAGTTACATGTATTATAAAAGAAAGAGAAGATGGCAAGAGGGGTAGGGGGGTGAATATAGGAGGGAGGCGATTAATAAAGGGATGACTATTATTCAAGGAAAATATGGTATTATATATTTTTTTAAATGTTAGGTTCAGTCTTGTAATGAATGGGTCTCAGCTTTTAGCTAGATGTTTTTTGAACTCTTAGGGATGGCTTCATTAATCTTCTGAAATTAAAATATCATACCTTTTGTTCTCAAAAAAATTTTGTGGCAGGTATAAAGAACCATGTACTTTCTCTGTATATATGTCTCAGTCTGTGTTGAACACTGAAAGTGAGAATTTCAAACTACAAGATTCTGCAGTCGGTGATAAGCCTGAGAAGCCAAGTGTACAGAATCAGGTCGTTTTGGAACATTTTACCTCTATGACAAACAGTGGTACTGGTACATTGTACCTGTATGTTATTTCATGGGAAGTGAAATGAGATATTGTGGGAGTTCATTGGTTTCATTTGCTTCCTTGATTTGTAGATGAGGAAGTTCAAGATTTGTTAACAGAAACTCTAGACGTGTCAGAGTCCAGGCATGAAGAGAAGCCACCTTTACAACACCCAGTCAAAGAAACATCTAGCAAAAGTACTTTGCAGCAAGCTTCAGGATCAAGTGCAAAGAGAAATAAAAGGTGTGATTGGAAGTACAGTACATGCATGTAGCTACAATGACTTGTATTTGATAAACATTAAAATTCTTCGAGAATTTGGATAAAATTAAAAATTATGTTAATTTTTAACTAGTACAGTACTGCTCAATTTTAAGTCATCACCCTTTTGAAGGAGTGATTCTTGTCATGTGCTATATTTAACTCCTATTTCGTTTTGCTATCTAATACAGTGTATGTAGTTTTAATTATATAAGCACCAGTGAAATACGAGGTGAGCTAACTAGTTTGAAAACATTATCTCTTTACATGTGAATTTAGGTGTAGATATCTGTTGATTCGGCTATATTATTATCACTTGCAGTTACAAAATTTTCTCTTCTAATTTGTTGAGAACGAAATATTTTTAACATGAGAAGAGGAATTTGTTGTTTCTCTGCATGGCCATGTCATCCTTTATATCTCTGATCTTTGAGGTACAGATAAAAGGATTATTTTTTCATTTTTTTGGTCCCGGTCTAATTTTATAGTAGTTTTTATCCGTAGCACTGGACTATTATATATTTTTTTATATTATTTTATTGATGATTACTTGTAAGAGCATTAAGACTTTGTTGAATTCTCCTGGCACTTGTATATTATTATTGTTACTATTATTATTATTGTTATTATTATTATTATTATTATTATTATTATTATTATTATTATTATTATCATTATTTTGTGAGTTATCTGAGTTGTTGCATGTAAAAACCCCTCATTTTAAGCTGGAGGCTTGGAGTGGTTCTTTGATGGAACAGAGAGTAATTCTAAGTTACATGATTTTAAAATGAATTCAAAGTAGACAGACTGCAAATTATAGTAGTTGCTAAAAAATATATGTACGTGTCCCAACTGTTCATCAGTAGGATGCCTAAAATGCGTGCAATTCCACAATTGGTTTGGGCTCCATTAAATCCTATACCAATTGCAGAACATTTTAGCAGGAATGTGGTGCTAATACAGTGCTCATATTGCCAATTTTCACCTTTTACCTTTCTCTTGTAATGCTTGTTTTGATTGTCAGTGCAAAAAGAGCAGAAAATTACTCATTTTGACTGTTCATAACTTAACCCATTCGCCCCTGAACCACCCGTAACCGCCCGTGCGGATCCAGATCCTTTCTACCCTTTGTGACGTCATCAGTTTTAACGGTCAAGGACAACTTTTTTCGCTAACTTGTGCAGAGTGAAGAGATCTTTCAAACCATACCAGAATGAGCACAATTCAGTCAAGGACACCGGAGAAAGAAGCAAAAAACCACGTGACAAGGACCTGAAAATCTCCATGAAAATCTTGTTCCATTACCCACCTACCTTTCCTTTCACCTAATCCTAAGATCCTAAAAGCTTTCCTAAAAACTCTTCCCACCAAAATGAAGCCTACTAAATGCCCAGCAAGAGAAAAAAAAATGAGGTAAGAAAAGCGAAAAAAGAAGGGAGGAGACAGTGCTCGAAATTAACTTTTGGATCTGGTCTTCCGCAGGACCAGTAGAATGAAAATTTACTGGTCCATCAGCAAAACTACTAATCACTCTTATCATTTTCAATTTTTTTTGAATGTATGCCGTGAATTTGTGTCTGAAAGTTAATACATGAAAAAATTATTGCAATCAAATAAACGCAACCATAGTAGACTTTAATGACTAGCGCTTTTTGCCTGTTCGTTTTTGAAACGTTTGTTTCAAGGCTTTTAGCACTTTTTGGTACAATAATAACCTCAGAGAGTGGTAACCCTACTCCTCCAGGGGACAAGTGGGAAAGAAAACTACTCGTTTTCGGAATTTTTTACTCGTTTTTGACGAGCGGACGACCGTTAAGTTCGAGCACTGGGAGAGAAAGCGAAAAGTAAAAGTCGAGACTGCTGTGTCACTTTTAAACCCAAAAACTTGCTTTCTGCGCATGCCCGAACTTTGCAAGCTGATATTTTGCATCTGGATCAGAAGGCTGCCAAGTGTACGACCTGTAAACCGGTTTGTGGTAAGTTTTAGCTCTTTATAGCACGACAGTGACCAGAAAACCACTCGACTAGCTTCAAAACGCGTTTCTCGGCAAAATCTCCAGGAGCGAATAGGTTAAGTAAATGATCTGTTGACCTAGTGTGTACAATGTACATATAGCTTGGATTTTTTCAATATGAAACTATAGTGGGATAGCATGGCACGTATGTGTAAGATTGAATGGAATGGACAGAAAGCAATCTGATCATGTGCGTTTGGACCTTCTTCAATTGTAATCTGATCACATATGTTTTGACCATCTATCATGTGAAACTTGCATAAAGCACAAAACGATTTTGACCTTTGACATTGTCACCCACACTCCGTAACCTTTGGTTATTACTAGTTAGTAATAGTCATAATGGTCTTTGCGTAAGCAGTGTTTGGTATTTTGAAGGATGTTGGTGGAGTGAGACACTATACCAGTTTAGTCCTGGCATGTTTCTTGTGAGGTCTAGGCTGGTTAGTTTTCTCTCTTTACACTTTATGCTGCCAAGCTGTTGCAATATCCAGTAGACTATTCTCCCATTTTCCACAAACCACAAAAACTTCTAGTCCCTAAATAAATGAATATACATGTAAAAGTAGACTCAAATTATTGACATATGATTTGGGGGTACGGTAGATTGAGTAGAGAAATAAAAGGTGTGACTGGAAGTACAGTACATGTAGCTACAATGTATTTGATAAACATTAAAATTCTTCTAGAATTTGGATTAAAAATTATGTTATTTTTTAACTAGCACAGTACTGCTAAATTTTAAGTCATCACCCTTTTGAAGGGAGTGATTCTTGTCGTGTGCTATGTTTAACTCCTATTTATTTTCGCTCTCTAATACAGTGTATGTAGTTTTAATTATATAAGCACCAATGAAATACCAGCTGAGCTAATTAGTATGAAAACATGATCTCTACACATGTGAATTTACATGTAGATATCTTTTGATTCGGCCACATATATAAAGCACAAAAGGATTAATATTCGGCTGCATAAAGCACAAAAGGATTTTGACCTTTGGCATTGTCTCCCACACTCCGTAACCTTTGGTTATTACTAGTTAGTTAGTAATAGTCATAGTGGTCTTTGTGTAAGCTCAGTGTTTGGTATTTTGAAGGATGTTGGTGGAGTGAGACACTATACCAGTGTAGTCCTTGCATGTTTCTTGTCAAGTCTAGGCTGGTTAGTTTTCTCTCTTTACACTTTATGCTGCCAAGCTGTTGCAATATCCACTCCGTAACCTTTGGTTATTACTAGTTAATAATAGTCATAATGGTCTTTGTGTAAGCAGTGTTTGGTATTTTGAAGGATGTTGGTGGAGTGAGACACTATACCAGTGTAGTCCTTGCATGTTTCTTGTGAGGTCTAGGCTGGTTAGTTTTCTCTCTTTACACTTTATGCTGCCGAGCTGTTGCAATATCCAGTAGACTATTCTCCCATTTTCCACAAACCACAAAAACTTCTAGTCCCTAAATAAATGAATATACATGTAAAAGTAGACTTAAATGATTGACGTATGATTTGGGGGTACGGTAGATTGAGTAAGTTTACAAAAGTGTACTGAGGTGTATTATCAGGGTTTTTACTACACAGGTGCCAGAACTCATGTCCCAGCTTCTAACGAAAACCCTTGTACTGTTCTTTCAAAAATAATAACCTTTTGTTGAAGATGTGCCTTAAATTTGTTTTCCTTCCAAAATAAAACCAGCTTTAAAACAAGGCATGAATGTGTCAGGGGCACACTGTATGACCTGTTTGTATCTGGTCCTGGCATTCCTTGGTAGGTTTGGTTTGTTGTTGGGCTTGTTCAGAACGTAAAGTTTATTAGCGGTTAAGGGGGGTTCCATGGGCCATTATAGACTTTTAGTCGCTTTCAAAGTATTATTATTCAATCAGTATATATTATGCCCTAAAATGTTGAATACACATAATGATATCTGCCATCAGCACAATCAAAAACTTTTTAAAAAATGATTGTCTTATTTTCTTGACTTTATCTTTTAGGAGTGGATCAGGTAAAAAAGGCGCAGCAGTGAAGGCCACGCCCACACCTCCCTTGTCGGCGAAAAGCTTAAACACAAAACCCAAGAGCTCAGGCAGATCAAAGACAAAGTCACAGCATTCTCATGAGCAGCAGCATTCAAACCTCAGTTCCCCATATGCATTCTCATTAAATAGCACACCACCATCAGGAGTAAAGCAGGGTGTTTCTGTTGGACAGTCAGTTCTTGTAGTCACAATCAAGGATAAGACTGTTAAAGTCCACATGCCCACAGACAGTGCACCACGATCTCCTACTTTGGTTGAATGCAAAGCTATAATCAAACATCAACAAGAGACAAATAAACGACAGGAACAAGAGGTGAAAAAAAATTATTTCCAGCCATGCCAGTAGAATAACTGAAACTTACTTGTAGCGATCAAATGGTCATCCACAAACGTTAGAACTACTGGTTCTACATCATGTGCATGTAGACAATAGCTTTCATGTAATGGTACGCAATAGGCTTTCATTTGCAAACTTTGCAGTTAGAACATGCTAGATTTACATTTACATAATGAAACAAACGTAAGTCTACATAAATCGAAAACAACATGAAGGAGATATTGCATCTTCAGTTGAACACGACTGCTGATGAAACTTTTTCCTCATTTAGGAACTTGGCTGTGTCCTAAAATTTACATTTCCAATTAAGCTTGCCCTCCAATAACATTGCATGTTTTTGGTTTCCATGCTTTTGCATGTACTGTATGAGATTTTTATTTTTGATTTTTTCCAGCTATCAAAACTGAAATCAGACTTGAACGATGCTTTGTATTCTGACAAATGGACACCAGATGCATATCTTTTGGCAAAATCGTACATGGCAGAGGAGATGCCATCAACTGCAAGGTATACTATATTGGTGAACATCTTTATTTTTGTTGTTATAGAAATATCCCCAAGTTGTAGGTTTGGTTGGGTTTAAACTCCAACCCTCTGAAAATTCCAGTCTTAGTTTTGAGTCTTTCCTTTAAGAATTTGGGCAACAAGGCCCCTCCCTCTCTGCCCTTTAATCCCTTTCTCCTCCTCAGCATGTCCAATGGAAATTTCATGGGGTGGATATTCATATTTTTTGCCCTCAAATTCCATACCTTCTTATAATTTTATGGACATAAAAGGTTCAAAAGCCAAGTCCTCCAAAATTACGGACAGTACACCTGTCTGTTAAAAAGACATCCATGAGGAGACACAATTATGTCTACATTGCATTGTTTGTTACTATATAATCGTGATGGGAAATTATTTCTCAGGTGGTAGCTTAATTTTGGGGGATTATATATTTTTTTATTATTTCTGAGGGGGGTGAATAGGGGTATACAAATCCGCCGATCCGTTACGATTTATTAGCCAAATCCGCCCTTCCATTTTCGCCCTAAGTCTGAAATCCGGGCAAAAATATATCAATTACATGTAAAGTCCAAAATCCGTGCCCAAAAAATAGATGAATCTGCAATCCGCTGCAATTGCAGGATCCGGAAATCCGTTAAAATCTCGCTTTGAATCCGAAACCCGGGCAAAAATATTTTAAAAATCCGCCCATCTGTTCGCCTATCCACCCCCTTCATTGCTGGTATTTATTTATCATCATCATCCTTCGGCTGCGGAGCAGTCGACCAGGCATTTATTAATATACTTTTAACTTTGTAAATGACCAGTCATGTGGGAGACAAAGTGAGATAGAAATTTGTATGATTTCATTGAATGGTATCACAGAAGGCAATTTTCCTCAGAAAAAAGGTTAAGCCTCACTGATCACACTGTGCAGCTATGAAATAAGTTGGTTGAGATATCTTAACATCTGGCAGTTAAACTGGGAGAATTAATCTTCTTTTGTGTTTTTTGCTAAGGAAGTAAAATGTGACTTTATCCAGTTTGAGTAAATCCTGAAACAAGTGTTTCAATCTGCATCCTTGCTCATTGCTGTTCATGTCTCTCCAGACACAACACTCCAGCGACAAGATCGTTGCCACGATTACACTCAAGAGAGCAGACACACTCAGGAAGGTTAGTTTTAAAAGCTTGTGTGTACAGGTACTTAAAGGACCATAACTGTTATGTGTTGTCAGAGGTGTGGCCAGTCTGGGCAGAACCACTAATGCTGGTTTGGGTATCAATCAACTTAAATAGTATCTTCCGTAGTATCCATGTAGCCTTTTCAATCTTAGGCACATGAAAAAAGTTGTTATAATTTCACCAATTTGGGACACTCCACTGGCTCTTAGAACGTCATGTAGGCCAGAAAACACTTTTTTTAAAGAAAGGTAACCGTTTTAGCCTGACAAACCAGAAAAATTATCAGACACGCATCATATTGAGTTTAATTGCATTGCAAATCTTTGCCTGCATAATGATAGTCTGATATTTGATCTGTCCGGTCACAATGCCCGACCTAAGGTAGAAATATATTGGACATAGGCAGATTTACTTTATTACAGCACCATTATGCACACGTCTCTCTCACCTGTGAGAGGATTAAGCATGGTAAATGAGTTCCTTTCCTGGAGCATTATAAAAAAATCTTGCCTGATAAGAATGGCCCACCAACATACCTGACCATACATTTTATTTTATTTAGTCTAACACTATATCTCCAGAAAAAGACCAAAATCCCAAGTCTTTATGGTAATAACCATTTGATTCTCACTGATATTGATTTCTTCTTTTGTTTCACAGACTGGCACCAGGGAGACTGCACTATGTCAGTGAAAGTGTTTCTCTTCCAGTTTTACGTCCAAATGGCGCTGCTAATGTTGCTGACAGAAAGCGTAGACAACAAGCAGTGGTCAGAGGAAGAGCCGGCAAGAAGGACTTTTGATGATATGATACTGGAAAATTATGCATTTTAGTCTAGTGCAATAATGGTTTTACCAACCTGTAGCCCATAGCTGTTTGTATTTCACAGAATTGTAAATATCTTTGAATTCTGAGCTAGTTATTTTTGAATCACACCAACTCTCTCCTCATTGTTCTTAGGGAATTAAATGTACTATTTACTGATACGATCAGCTAAATGGGGTGCAAATTATTTAATAAAAGATATTTAACTAAAGTTTGCTGGTTTGATCTGCAAGATTGTGTAATTTTTGTAAGGTGAAAATTCTTTCACAGATTGATCCAACAGTTGCTTACATGCATCTCTAAGCCCCCAAAAAAGAGATGGGCAACAATCTTTGACAGTTTGAACAAAGAGCGAATGAATTTCTCCTACGTCCTCTATACTGACTTGCAGTCAGGAGTTTTATTGTTTGCTTGATGGAACGCTTCTCCCCCGATACAATGAGTTGTACTTATTTACGAGTTCGTACTTTTTACGCTTTTATTTTAAGTCCAGTAGGATGAAAGAGAGAAAAGATTGACTGTTAGTAGTCATTTTGACGGACGGGAACGTTCTCGTTTATTAAGGCGGCTGTTATGAGAGTTCAACTTCACCATTCGTAACCTTCATTTGGGCCCCCTCCTCTTTCTTTGGTTTTGTATTGTTTTCTAAGAATTCTTGGTAAAAAAATCGCATCTATATAGCTGGTAAGTGTCTCTCCCCCCTCCTCCTCAAGGCGTAGTCGTACTGCTTTTTTACATGAAGTCTGAAACGTACAATCCTATTGAAAAACAAAACAGGGGACCTTTGAGTTTCTGATGCTGACAGCTAGCAGAGGGTTGAGTTGAACATAGTAGGGAAAAAACTCAAGCTTCGTGTTTTCGTTGCAAGCGTATTAACCCCTTTTACTTGTACAGGCCTCTATAAAACTGGCCAAAATTTCCTCTATTTCGCGCTTTATTAGTTTCAACAAACCACCCTTGGGAATTTAATGGAAGAGTTATGAACTGGACCACTTTCACTCATTTAGCTGCTTCCTTACAATTTTTAAAAAACGCGTTGGGCTGGAAGATTGTTCTCTTGTTTTTTCTGTTCAACTGACCCCTCTACATAGACAGGAGCCAATCCCGGGTGAGGAGAACTCCCCCTGAATACTAGTCATATAAACTCTTTATGTCCTTGCGGACAGAAACCGCGCATAAAATTATGTCAGGGGCACCCAACGTCAATTTTCGGAAAATATCTGTTCGAAAGACGATTTGAGATCTAGAATTTTCGGAACATTTTTTGTAAAATTTCTTGCTTACCTGCCTATCCTATAATTGCCCATTTTTAACAGATTTTAATCCTAAAAAGGTCACCTGGAATTTTCGGGAGCCTTTTCGAAAAGGTAAGTTTTGTTCCCTATAATTTTCGGATCACTAGACTTGCAGCTAGGAAATCCGAACAGCTGAAAAATTTTTAAGCGATAAAAACATGCCTGTGGGGGGGGACAGGGGGGTGACAACTTCCCGCTTCCCGTACCCCGTTCTCCCGCCTCCCGTACCTTTTTGTTCCTTTGTCTCCCGACTCCCGCCCTTTATTGTATTTTTCCCGTCATCATGTAAATTATAAAGATCAGAAGCCCGGGTTTAGTGTTAAAGCTGTAGGGTAATTTGCCAAAGATGAAAATTGTTACAAGTCAGTTTTCTTAGTTAAACTGAGTTTTCACTAACCTGGTTATCTAGGTTTGACCACCGCTTCTGACATCCCACTACAGCGACAATAGTCTCAGTCCACTGTGCAGTGTAATAGCTATTGCAGTCATCAAAGATGCATTAACATGCATTTAGGAATCCCGAAATTACGAGGATCATGCCAAAATGAAGTCGAAGGGCCAAACGTTACGGTAGAGTTCAGTACTCCTGTCTAGTTCCCAGCGTCTAATTGTACTAATTGCATATCCACCGCGGTTAGTTTTCGTTATTTTTCGTAAGAAGTCGTAAGCTATAAAAACTGACTTCAACGAGACAATAATTGCATGTTCGTTAACCGTTTGCATTTTAAAGCGTTCAGTTTAGTGCTGGTGGAGTATTATTGTTATCTGATTATCAAATCTCAAACCTATTCATATTTGTTCGAGAAGTTGTATCTTTCATCAAACATCGGCGGGGAGGTTTAACGGTTATACATACATTTTTAGATCGGAATAATGCATCTATGTCCGATTTTAACAAGAAGCATTTGAAGAAACGAATGCTCTGCTCTTATTGGCTTATTACAAGTTAAATAAAAGGACAGGGAACAGGTTGCAATATGTGTAAAAAGTGCCCGTATTTTGCTACAGTAAACAAACTAGAAAAAGTCTTCCATGCGCCGAGGAGGTCGCACTGATCTCCTCAGCTCCTACTCCAAATGTTAGTTAGAGCAGTAAAGTCTGCCTCCTCTTCCTCCGAGTCGAGGGAACGTTTCTAAAATTACAGTGCAAAGTGCTAGGAAATGACACCTACCGTGCAGTTCGTAATCTTTTGTTATTACTTTTTCTTTGTTATCTATGAAGTCCAACCGGACAGCGTCCCACGCTGTTTGACTTCCTATTCTAATAGGCAGTGCTTTGGCCTTATCCAAAACAAAAAATTGCGTTGTATATCTAACCACTCCGCACTCTCCAGCGCGATCAGTGAATTTGCATTCCCTGGACACAAGTTTGCACCACGCCGTAAAATCTTTAGTGTTTTGCAAACTACAATCGTACGGAGCGAGCTCCCAGGAAGGTCTTCCATGTACGGATTTTTCCACACCTCACCGAAAAATACTTAGACCGATTAAAATGGTCTTTGACGACATTTTATGCACCTATCAATGTAATGCCGGCGGGGGGGTGAGGCAGGGCATAGGGTGGGGATTTGACTTTTTTCAAAAATTTGCAATCAAATTCCCTGCCCACGGGCAAATCATTCCAGTCAAATGCAACCAAATTTCCCCACCCCAGGCTGCACATTGCTGTCAGTCCCAAGGCAGAACCTAAGAAAGGCACAATAAAAATATCTCCAAATAAAACTCTGCAATCTTTTATAAACGTTGCTGCATCACCAAAGATACATGTTCCTGTTACAGCTGCAATTATACGTTTTAACCATAATCCGTGTCACACTGGGTAGAATACATAAACCTTTACGAGAAAGTCCACATTTTGTAAGTCTAGATATACCGTTCTTAGTAAAGGGTACAAACAAAGTCAGTTTTATCAGTGATTGTAGCGAACGAGCCATACACTAATCAACTGTACTTGCAAAATCGGCTCGGTTTCTCTTTACTTCCGTTTACTTTGATACCACATTATATTAACAGGTTCAATTGATCAAAAACACCCTAAAACAAACGAAATTTGAAGACAAAACAGTGAATTCCACTCAGCCTTCGCTTGCTCTCATTGGCCTCCATGACTTCCTGATCTTTTCAAACCGTATGGCGCGTGCGTGAAGCGTAGAAGCGGGAAACACATGTTCGGTCTCAGTCTTTTTCGTGCGAGTCGGCAGTCAAATATCTCCACGTCGGGCGAAGAAAGATTCAAATATCCCCTCCCCCGGGAGAACAAGATCAGTCAAATGCCCTACCCCAGGGACAACAAAGACAATCAAATCAACACCCAATGCCCTGCCCCCCCCACCCCCCCTCCTTCGGCTTTACATTGATAGGTGCATTACCTGCGAGACAGGTCAAACAGACGAGACACTGACACGACTTACACAGTCGACACACGTGTACATGTGTCACGCCACCTCATTCATGAAGACTCGTGACCTATGATGTAACCGACTTGGAAAGGTTTCCAATTTCACCAGAAGTAATGCTCTTTTTTCAATCCCGAGTGCAAATTTACGTTTTTTGACTTTTCTCGCATTAAAATTTTGATCTAGGGCCTCGGAGAACGTTAAATGGAAGTCAAGAAACGTTGTTGAGTTCGTTTCTTTGACTGGATGATGAGCAGTAACAATTAACGAAAGCTTGCCTTTTGGAATTTCTCTCCCGCTTCCCGCCATCATAGAGATCCCGCTTCCCGCCCTTTCTTCTCCCGTCTCCCGTACCCCTCCCGCCCCCTGTTCTCCCGGGCTCCCGCCCCCCTGTCCCCCTCCACATGCCTATATCTACCGTTTAAATACTAAAACACGTTTGGCAATGCTATGTTCAAGTGGCTTTGAACTATATTCTATAGGCTCTGACGCTTTCCGGACTCTGGTGAATTTCTTGAGCAGGTGTCAGGGAAATCGCTTTGGATTTGCGCAGCTCATGCTTCCTCTGAGCTCCTGCTATCCTGTTTTGCTCGAAAAGGGCAGTGCGTTTGTTGACTTTGCTACGCCAGGTAGGTCGGTCTAGAGCCAAGGTCTCCCAGGTTTCAACACCTATATCAAAGCTTTTCAGCAACGCTTTAAGACGCTCCTTTTTTCCACCTTTTGAGTGTTTCCCCTCCGTCAATTCGCCATAGAACAGTCTCTTGGGGAGGCGTGTGTCAGGCATTCTGACTAGATGGCCGGCTTACCTAAGCTGTGCTTTTTTGAGCACTGAGTGTGAATGCTTAGAAGGCCAGCTAGAGAGAAGACTTTGGTGTCAGGGACTTTATCACGCTAGGTGATCTTCAACAGTTTTCTATTAAAAAGGCAGTTCAGGTGGAATAGGGTAAGCTCGTTGGCGTGGCGTTTGCAGACTGTCCGCGTCTCGCAGACCTCACAGGCCAGGTAGGCATGCAAGAGCTTTGTTGGGCGATTTGGGCGACGCCCTTGTTTCTCACGAAGGAGACTGAAACCCAGCGATGTAGTCACGTGATGGTTCAAACAAGATGGCGGTAAAAAAACATTGCGGTTTCCTTGGACAAAGAATTGAAGTTTTTCTTTGGTCATTTTATACCCACCTCACGTCATCGCAGAAACCTTTCAAAGACGGAAGATTATTCTAAAAAGGAAGAGGTCGGTAGAAACTGGAAAATTAGAGTATTAACTCTGGGAAGTTACCGTTAGATATGTTTTCTAGAGCTCGCTCAATCTTCTTTCGCTTAACCTCTGCTCTATTTTAAAAAATCATTTAGGGAGGACGTATTCAGGGTATAACGAACCGGACATAAATTATTTGGAAAGGAAATTGGGGACATGGAGCATCTAATATTGGGTCCTCCTGCATGTACCTGCGCAACAAAACAATGCAAATGATCGACCTTTGGGAGATATATTGTTTTGTTCGATTCTTTTTACACAATTTGTGACCCGATACCTGCACAAGGACTCCTAATCCCTCACTTACTGTATAATTACTCCTTCATTAATCTCTAGTAACAGAGATAATCAATGTGTTAAGCTTCAAGATGGTGTAAATCCTAGTGAGCCCAAGACTCCAGTCCAGAACTGGCATTCTAAAATATACAGATAAGAATTACTAAGAGTCAGTTATTATTTACAAAACTTGCCATAATTTTTTTTGGTAGACCATTCTATACCCTAATGTAGGTGTACTGTTTAACAGTGATAATACATCACTGACTGTCGGTATTTATCTTTTTGAATCTATTACCTGAATTTGCAAACAAATCCTTTATTTTTATGGCCATTTTTAGGATTATGCAATATTAGACCTCGTGTATTAATGATTTTAATAGTGCTGGGGGCATCCTTAGTGGTTTCAAAGCCTCCTACCAAAGTTTAGCTTATTTAGCCATCATTCATACACCATAGCTTTCCTCAGAAGGGGTATTTTACTAGGAGGGAGGTCATGGGTTTTCCTTGTTCCATATAATAGAGACCTTTTGATTCCAGGAAGAGAATGAGTAAAAATTTTTTGCATATTGTCAAAAAATAGACACCCCTGAATGCTTCAGTGTCCTTTTTTTTTTCACCAAAAAACTTGCAAATCTTTATTCAAGGAAGTTAAGCCCTCTCCCGATCTGCAAAAAATGATAAAAATTCTAATGTTTGATATCTTACTTCCACCAGTATATATGACATTCTCGCAAAAACTCATCATAGAATGACGATGGCTACCACATTTTCTTACCAAAATGATGCTGGCTCATGCTCAAGCAGTACTCAGTATTGAGAAAACTCATACTTGTTGTTGTACTCGTCTGAGAATCTTAAGGTCTCTAATTATTGAAAATGACAATTTATTACAACATCTCAAACAAAATTACTTTTTTGGATTTCACTTAGGATGTCAACCAGTGTCCTTTCCAGACCAACCCAAGTGGGCTTCACTAACTTTCCAGTTCCAGCTAGTATACAACCTGGATGTAATCCTGCAGTGAGTGTTCCACATCGCTTCATGCCAGGCACATTGCATACTGAAGCAGCTCCTCATCAAATGAACCAGCTGCAGTTTAACTTAGGAGTTCCTACCACAGAGAGTCAATTAACAACAAGGTTTAGAAAGCCACAGCCTATAGTTATAGAAAAAATATCTGAGCAGTCCCAAACTCCACGTGCAACACCTCATATTCCAAGTGTTTATCCTGTGCACGTGGCTTCTGTTTCATCTTCACTGTCAAGTGACAGACTCGCTCTTGCAGTTCATCTTGCTAAAAAGGATGTTAAGAAGGTGAAACAACTTGGAACTGATAACATTTTAGTGTCACAATTTGAGGAGAATGAAAACAAGCATGTTACTTCATCAGCCAAGGGGCCGGGAACTACAGGGAAGAAAGGTAAAGGGAAGAGAGGTAAATCTAAAACTCAAAGTGTTCCATCACAAAATGGTGTTACTCTGCGGGAAAGGGTACATCAGGTGGCAAAAAAGCAAGAAGCAGCAGCTAAGAAACAACATGAGATGTACTTTTACCCTGCAACAAGGGAAGATGATGGTTTTGAATCAGACAGGGAAAGGAGTCAAGCAAATGAAATACGAAAACTTCGAAAAGAACTTCATCAGTACATGATGCAAATGGAGGGATTAAGAAATGAAAGACCTGAGGTCTTGAGAAATAAAGATAAAAGACTGAAGAGAAGAAGAGGTGACGAAGTGAGATTATCAGATGATGATGTTGACCAGCGGCAGGTAGTGAGATCTGAAGAGCAGGCTGCCCGATCTGCGAGGATGCTTTATGTACTACAAAGACAGGTACCTATAAAAGATAAATCAGTAGACTTTCTTATTCTAGTTATTTCACCATTTTACACCACATACAGTGTAAGTGTTCAGTCTGGGCTACAACATGTAGATCAGACTTGTTTTGCAGTCTTCTCCTTATCAGGAGGTAACCGGTAAAATTTACCATGTGAAGTGTTACCAAGATTAAATAAGTTGTTTCACAAAATATGCCAGTTGTGATCCAAGCCGATCCTCAAAAGAAAAGGAAGTAAATATGGAAAAAAACAAAAACCATGCACAGCTATTCTCTCTGCTTACTTTATTTAAATGTTGACTGGTACCTTCCGAAGCACTGCAGGCTAACAATTTTTTTGTGGGCTTGCCCCAATTCTAGACTTTCTCGACCAGCAGGAAAAGTGTGCGACTTCTGCGACTTGTAACTAAATTGACCCCAGTGGTAAAGGCAGCCTTCATTCATAAAATTCTTTGTTTTGAGACGTTTAAGATAATTTTCGGTCAATTGGTTGACAGGATGCTTGAAAATGAAAGCTTTTTTGAGTGCGAATCCCCACCACCACCCCCCACCAGGAGAGTGCACCTCTGGTGCATATTTTTGGCCTTACCATTCAGGGATGGTCCTTTACCTGCTGAGCTAAACTTTGGGGAGAATACTGGTTTAGATCAATATATTGTCAGTATGATAAATATTTGCCATGGCTAATTAATGCAGAAAATCTCCGCCGGGACAGCAATATTGGTTGGTTTGCTTAATTAAGTTAAGTGGTCTTAGTTAACCTTCAAGCTCTTGTTCCAGACAAGGATCCATAACTCTTACCCCATTTAGATCACATTGGCAGTTGAAGTCTTCACTTAACAGGGTGCAAAGAAAGTCATTTTTACAGCTTGCCGTTCGGGCAAGTTGAAGCTAGCATTTACTAGCTCAGATGTCATTTCAACTAGCCCCAGACGCTTTTTGACGAGCAGAATTGATTTCATAGTTCTTCTGTTATTCGAACTGCTCAAAAAACCTCACTTGCCTATCGGGCAAGTTAACAACAGAATTCACTAGCCCGATAGCAAAATCCACTAGCCCTGGGCTATCGGACACTACTTTCTTTGCACGTTGCTTAATCTCAGCCCAATGGGCTAATTTAAAGCTGTGCCCTTTGCTACACACATACTTATACATCTTACGTTGGGTAACTCTTGAAACCAATAATAATATTTAATAAATAACATATGACAGATTCAGTCTAAAAAAAGATTAATTCCAGCTTGTCGTTTAGACAAGCCGCTGCTCTCACATTTTTGTCAAGCTTGTCTCAGTCCCAGTGTGACCAACATCAATTTTCTCCTAACAATATCCATATATTGCCAAGAAAAATGGTTATGAGAGTTAATAAAATGATCACCCAAAGAGAAAATGCTTTGATCTTTTATCAGATTCTCTCAACTAATTCTGCAAGGAAATGTATGGAGATCAGTTTTGAGAATTTGTAAGTGCATATTGGGGCTTAAAGGGTTAAAGAATGTCACTTGCCTGGGCCCTTGCCCAGTGGGCAAGTGAGGGTGAAAAGTGACTAGTCCAGCATTGAAATCTATGTGTATTTGCTGTGGAAGATCAGACGTGACTTGTGGGAGCCCTAATTATTATGAATGCTTCTCTGATCAAGTGCATATTTGCCTCCTTTTTCAGGTTCAAGAAATTGAGGATGAGCTAAATAAGAAGGGGAGAGGAATAAAACATACAAAAAAGGTATTACTGTGTAAAGTAATTCTTTCACTAATACCTGGACAGTTCAACAGTACACCTTCCAGTGTTATTATATATATAAATTTTTCAAACCTACACCACCACTGTTAGACACTAACTGCAGCCACTTCATGTCGAACCATCTATATTATCTCAGTTAGCTGCTTACTGAGTCTTGACTGGTAATGGTAGCAGGACTGAGTGGAGTCCAATTCAGTCTGTAATCATAATATGAGTGATTAACAAAATCGGACAACCGCGTAGCTAGTGATTTGTGATATATAAAACTTTTCTTAAATCAAAACACAAGAAATTTTGTAGTTATGATTATCCTTGAAACAGTTAATGTTTGTGAAAATTATCTTATATTTTGCTGAACCTTCCTGTTTACTGAAATACGAATATGGAATCTTGAAGGATGGCTCTTATAGAAATGGAACAGAAATTCTATTTTCCTGCAATATTTTTTACTGGAATGACCCAAAAAGTAGAGTTCCATTATTTCACTCTCCAACCATATTAAACTTTTTAAAATGGTAAACAACCTTCTCTTAGCGTCCATTAGGGCTGACTATATAACTATATGATCATTCTGCAGAGCCAGACATTGAGTCGCCTTGCAGCAGCCCATAGGGGAGCAGTTAGAGCACTACAGACCTTTGTCAGCCATGCCCCATTACAGCCCAAGGTTGGCCATGGTCTTCCACCAATGTACCAAGAACTATCTGCCCTTGTTAGACAATTATCACTTTTGGCTGCACAGCTCCATGTTGGTGGGGAAGATCTTGGTAATGAATTGAAGAGGATGGAGGACAAAGAGAACAAGGTGGGCAAGATCCTGTGTTTGCATGATGATGAATACTAGTTGGTTCATTTATTGAGTTGTTTGCTGATTTTTGTCTCTTCTTGTTGTACATCATTGATAGTAAACTCTTCAATAAATCAAATTCTTTTTATAAGAGTGAAAAAGAAGAACCTGTGTTGAAAACAGAAGAAATCTCAGAGAAGCCAAGTGCCTTTATCCAGGAAGTAGCTGGCAGAAAACCTCAGGACTCTGATAAAGTTCCAACACCAATGAAACCAGGTTTGAAAATGAAACGTCAATAACAGTAGCTATCCACAGTCTAGGCAGAAACACTTCATTCATTATTCCTTGATAAAGTCCCAATATTAACCTTTGGAAACATCACTGAGTTTTCTTAATTCTGACAATATCAGTACATAGATGGCTGATGAGGTAAAGAAAAATAAAAAAGTGCCAAATGTTTTTAAAAACACTTTTTTGGTATTTCTTTACCGAATATCACCTCATCAGCCATCTATTAGTAAGTGTCACGCATCCCTGATGGTTTTTCGGTTTAACATTCAATATCAATACATTATCAAGAGAAAAAGTTATGATCTAACTGATAAAATGATCACCAAAGGGAAAATATGCTCTGATCCTTTATCAGATTGTCTCTCTTATTCTGTAAGGCCAGTTGATTTTGAGAAATTATTTTTATATGGGTATTGGGGCTTGAAGTGTCAATGAAAGGCTCTGTTCACAATTTAACAGATTTACCAGTCAACGACCCATAACTGGTTGTGTGGATCCACATCCCAGGTACCTTTTGTGTTGCTCTAAGTTAAAAGGTCAATCATAGAGAACTACCCAACTTCTGTGTGGGAGGGGTGGAAAGGGCAAGATCTTTTGTACAGAATCAGTGAATAGTCAAACAGGCCAGAGAAGAATGTGACAAATCATGTACAGTTGCCCAGAAAATCCTTTTATGAAAATCTTGTTCCACTACCCACCTGATCTTCCTTCAAAATAATTTTTTGTGGAAATGCAGCCTATTCCCTGCCAAACAAAATTAAAAAGCAGGAGGAGAAAAAGTGAACAGAATGGGGAGGAGAGAAAGAAAAATTAATAATATTGCCTTAAGTGCCTTTTCAAACTTTGCAAGCTGTAATGCAGCACCAGGAGCAAAGGCCAACGTAGTTCTTCTTGACTTGCAAAGTAAGCAAGTTGTTTTGAGCAGCTAGTGGGCCCAGGGAATTGCTCAACTATAAAGCTTAAGTGGCATTTTTCCACAACAATTTCTGGGGTGAACAAGTCAACGCTCTAGTTTCCTTTCTCTTGAGAAACAGATTTTAATTTGTTGACAGTGGTCAGAAGTTCTCCAGACCCTACTCCAGAGAGGGATGCTGTACTTCAGGCTGGGTTGTCTGCACTTTTAAGAGCTAAGGACACTCCTGTTCAGACTCCTGTGGTATGTTTTACTTAATACCATTTACTGCACCTTTCAATTTTACTAATAATACATTTAGATTACAGATAATAAGATATTGCTTTTTCCTGTGATGCTCTTTCTGTACTCAGGTCATGGGGGTCGTGCAGGATTGTCCCTAAGATTTCAAGTTGCTGGGTAAATACAACAAGTAGGCATGGAATCAGATGGCTAGGGGTTTCTTTTGGTTCTATTTTACTTCTGTTTTCCTGTAAAGTAGCCGGGGGATATGTTCATAGTAGCTGGGGGAAATCCCCAGCCCCTGCCTCTTAATGACAGCTCTGGGTCATGGGAGCTTTTCAGTTCCTATGTGTGATCACTCTAATTAAATCTCTGATCAGTACTTTCTTGCAGCATTGTTTATTGTGTGGAATACTTTGTAGTTGATGGTTGAGATTAAAACTTGCAACATTGGTACAAAAGCTTTGATTCTCACCAGTAGTTGCCTTAGCCTGTTCCAGGCGTTCAGATTGTGGGGATGGTGCAAAGAGTTGTGAGCATGAAAAACAGCAAGAGGTTGGGTAGGCAGGCATTCCCTTCTCTTTCTAACTTCCTCTCCTCCTCCTTATTTTTTCCCTTCCCTCCGCATTCCACTAACTGAATGCCTGGAAAAGGCTATGATTGCCTTGGTACTGTTTATTATTGAGCCTGTGAGATAGTTCTTTTTTTTTCTCACACCTTGCAATACGAGACAGTTAGCTCACCGGCTTAAATGATCCTAGTGTGAGCTTTTCATGTTATTTTGGGTTGACATCTTGGCTTTCGAGAGCTTTTTTTATATGGATCAACAACCACTTTTAGGGGCCTTTAGCTCTGTCTGATCTCAGATTGTTATGGATCAACGTATAAAAATAATTAATATCTCTTATTTGTGTGTTTTCTTTTTCAGGTAAAACCAAGCCTTCAGCCAAGAGCTGCTCATTTTCAGGCTGCAAAACCTGTCCAACCAGTTAAACAGGCTCTGCTGCTTCCTGCTAAACTGAAGGTATGTACATGTAGACATCAGTGATTCTGGGATTATGTCATCATGTTTTAAGTTCCTTCCTGTATACTTTTTAATTCATAAATTTCCTGTCCAAATGCCATTAATAGGTTCATCCAGTTCATACCATACAAACATTTTCTGCACTAAAATTGGTTAATCTACAGTCAATCTAGATATTGATATTTTTATCCTTTTTAAGAAAAGTTATAACACTACAGTTTTAAATCTGCACACGTTTCAGATGAAAGTACTTACATCAATCAAAATGTTTATCTTTATAAATCAAATGTTTTCAAAAATGAATGTTACAGGCATGTAACTTTTTTTGCACCGCACCCACCATGAACCTCTCACTATTGTAAGAGCTTAAAAGCCCTAATATCCACATACAGATTCTCCAGACAGATCTCCATAAATTTCCTTTAAGAATCAGTAGAGAGAATTTGATTAAAGATCGAAGCATTTTCCCTTAAGTGATCATTTCATTAATTTTCATAATCTTTTCTCTTTATTTTATATTGGTATAGTCAGGAGAAAATTCATGTTGGTCACTCACAGTCCCTAGAGTGTTTGCAGTAACAGGAGTTGACTGTGTGGTCAGTCTTAGGCAAACACTTAGTGTGCACTTTTAAAGTGTCCACCTTAGAGTGGTGTTTGTTCTAATGAGGCGTCTGGCATAGACTTAATACTGCTTCATCTTTTCTCTCAAAGCTTAAGCGCCAGAGAGCTCAACAAATTGCCAAAAGGGTTAAACTGCTTCAAGACATGGAGCGGGCTCACTTTGCCAAAGAGACAGTGTCCTCCATCCTCAAAAAGGCCCCTCCTGTAGATTGGGCAGACAAACCAAAAACCCCGCCTAGAACACCCACAAAAGAAGGTCCAAGGACCCCGGAAAAGGTGTCTCAACATGATACAGCTTATATATCACCACGAACACAGAGAAGAGAATGTGAACGCCAGGTGATACTAGAATTTTTAGAGCATGATAGGCTTTTGTAGCAAAGTGAATTTTCAGATACAATACCCTGCTTTTTGATTAACCCCACCTACAGGCAAAATACCCAAAAGACACGATTATCAACTGTAAGAGATCTTTACTTTTTTACTTTTCTTTTCATGTCCTTGTACATATGCTGCGCGTTCTGGGCACCTCTTTCTAATTTTGTTTGCTTAGTACGCCTGACAAGCGTACTTAGAATTTTCAGTAAAGTATTCAGTACCTTAGAAAGCTACACAATTCCTAAGTTAGAAGCCCCTTTTTTTGTAGTTAGCAACCTTTAGAGCTCGTAACTTTAATACGGAAAGCAGCTGCTTTCAGTTCAGTGGCCTGAGATTTGTGGGAAATCCATTCAGATGAATAATTGTAAAGAGGGCAATACGACCACAAATCATGGGGATCTTCTTTATGTCTTGTAGCTCAAAACACAGATGAGAAGTTGACAAACTTTGTAACACACTGTGATGTACTGTGTTAGTCAACCTACAGGACAGTGTCAGACAAAAGATAAAGATTCCCTATTTGGTGTTTGCGTTCTCCATAAAATGTGGCATACAGATAATTCATTATAATTTTATTATCATCATCATTGTAATCATCGCCATCATCATCATTGTCATTGTCATTACATCATCATCATTATTATTACGTTGTCGTTTTTGCTGCTATTTAAGCTCCTCATTATCGTCTTCTTGACACTTTCGATGGAACAACTTAAAAGCTGGTTTCTCTGTGTACGTTAAGGATTTTGGTATGACGTTTTTTTTTTGTTTTATCTGTTCTTGTGTTCAGCTTGAAAGTCCAAAAAGTCCAAAGTATCCTCGTAGAACACGTCCTCTAGACTATGAGCTGGTGGAAAGAGAAGTGGCAAGGTAATGTTCTCTACAGCTGTACTTTTTGTTTCTAATGCAGTGTTTTCTATAAGTGGTCACGCTCAGTTGAGTTACATCTATTCTGCCTTAAGGTCCACAGACGTATCTTTGGCTACGCGCGTTAACGCACGTAAATTTTAATCACGTAAATAAAATAGAGGCTCGATAAAAAGTGCTGAGCTTAAACGAGAAGTCGAGCGAGGTTCAACTTTTACGCTTACTAGCGACCTTTCATGCATTGCCTCTATTTTATTTTCGAACGTAAATTTTTCGCACATACGCACGTAAAAATTACGCGACACTGGAAATCAACCCTTACTCGCTGTTTTCCCTCCTTCAAATTTATTATATTTAGACTGTCAGGTTGGTGAGAAGTCTTTAACATTGCAGTAACAATAACTAGGGCCTATTTGCACAAAATTAAGCAATCACATTTCAGGGCGTGAACTAAGAACCAAGGCAGTTGAAATTCTACAAGTCGCTGATTGGCTAACATTACTGTTTAGCTGCTGTATTGTGATTGGTTATCTCTGTTTGAGAGGATCTTACTGAAGTCGCACAGTGATTCTCATCAATCGTCTCTTTGACGTTGTACTTATTATATTTTGGACATATGCGGACAATTTCGTTATTGACCATGCGTGAGGTCAAGATGGATGGATGGATATCGGCAAAGTTCTTGTTTGCGTTCTTATTAACCGAGACCTCAGACAAAGTCGAAGTCAATAAGAACGCAAAAACGAAGGAGCCAATATACAGCCGTCTTGACCAAACGATCTTGTTCAATAGGGGTTTTAGTATATGTCCAAAAAGAGAACTTTTTCTTGCGGTACCAAAGATAAGCTTATCTTGCCCGTTTGGGTAGCCAATCAGAATGTAAGATTCACTTCATCTTGCCCGCTCGGGTAGCCAATCAGAACGCAGGATTCACTTTATCTTGACCGCTCGGGTAGCCAATGAGAACGCAGGATTCACTTCATTTTGCCCGCTCGGGTAGCTAAACAGAATGCAAGATTCACTTAGCTTGCCCTCTCGGGTAGCCAATCAGAACGCAGGATTCACTTCATCTTACCCGCTCGCGGATTCAACCATATTATAATAATGTCAGTAATTGACCACCATTGACTTTAGTTTATGACTGTCAACTTTTCCATTTCCAGGCAACGATGGCTTGATGAAGAAGCAGATAGAAGGGTAAGGTCTCAAATTACACTTGTAGGTTCGTCTCTAATTTTAACGTAGTGAAATACATTTTCATTTCACGTCTTTTTAACTAGATTCGAGAATTAGAAGAACGTCGCAGAGCCGAGAATCTTCACCGACGAGACCGAAGGTACGTTTCGTGTTTTATCAGGTGCTCAGTTATTCAAGGGAGGGATAAAACTCTTTTGCAGTGCTATCATAATTTTGAGTTGTTTTATTCAGCTGTTAGCCAAACCCACCTTTTTACAATGAGGGCTCAGAGTGTTAGGAGCTCTTCAATTTCGTGCCTCTCCCGTCTATGGGCCCCGCCCCACCCCCTGGCACTCTTTCAGGATGTTTTACGCGCTCTTCCGGATAGAGGATCTTATTTGTAAACCATTGACTATTCTTTTGATTACTCATTTATAGTAAAGTTAACCAGAAGTGCAGATTAGGTAGGGGGTTGGAGCCCGGAATATGGACGTCGGTTATTGGGTAACAGCAGAGCATATTTTATAGTTGGCAGTACTGAATAGGACTGTTGTTGACAGTAACTGACGTTTTGACAACCTGTGCGGTAGTCATTCAGGTCAATAACCAGAGTTTATACTATCAGTTAACGTGATACGACGCACTTTGACTCTCAAGATGACTACCGCATAGGTTGTCGAAATGTCAGTCACTGTCAATAACGGTCCTATTCAGGATTACGTTCACCCGGACGATCATGCCGAACCTACTAATGAAATAACTTCTGGATTCAACCTTTCACAGTTTTAAGGCACATTCCTTTGCGCAGTAGGGTTAGCACGGCCATGTGTAGTGTAGCTAGAGTCGATCTATACTCAATCTAAACAGAACTCTTTTGTTTTCATTTTAGTTCAGACGTTTTACTGTCCAGGCGATTGATATCAGAGACAGAAGAAGCCATTAGATCACGATTACAACCTCTTCTAGATCGTGCTGAGGTATAGAAGTCACAATATTGTATGTTTTTGAAAGTTAATCAATCAAACGACAAACACTGTACATTACCGTTTTTCCAAGGTGTCTTACCCTAAGCCTCTAGACGTCTCCATGACTACCAACTTAATAGGCCTTTACAATCGCTCCAAACGATGCCATAGCCGCGAAAGCGTTCTTATTTGTGTTCAAAACGGCATTCTGCTTGCCACTGATAATCGTCACCGTCCATTCAGAACCTTAAGAATAGCTTTAGACAGGGTGTTCATTCGGCATCGGAGATCGGAGAATTCTCTGTTTATTACGCATAATTCTCCGGCAAACGTTCGGTAGCCTATGACTATTTTATATTCAGACGTGGAGCCTCTTTCAAAACATTCTCCTATAACGTTACAACTTTCCCCTGCTACTAGAATTCTCAAACTACAAACTATATTTAAATTTACAGAGCCATGCGTTGCAGTTAAATGTTGTTATACAGAGCTATACACTGTTGTATACCGCTTTAAAGAGCAATACATTGCTATAAACAGTTATGACAGCTATCCTAAGCTGAAGACTGCTATGTAGTCGTAAAGAGTTGTAATGAGCGATACTCCTGGATGCAACGCTTTGAAAACTAAAAACTTTTATTTCAATTCAATATACAGGAGATAGCGGACGAGGATGGGAGACGAGAACTCGTGCATAAGAAATCACTGCATCATCAGTTGGGGAAACTTGCGTCGGAAACAGTAAGTGTATCTCGCCATACGCCCTTAATTATCCGACTGATCCTCCTGACAGAGCATCATTTACTTTACCATCTGTTCTGAGAACAAATTTATTAAGCGTTACTCTTAGTGAGAAGCACGTTACGGGTAACACTTCACTCACTTTTACCCTCTGACATCATAACTTTTGCTGTGTTGTCCACTCAGAGACTTTTGGCGGGAACCATGTCATGTGACCTGAAAGAAACCAATGCCAGCTCGGGAAAAGGGAAAAGTCATATAAGTGACTGTGGACGCTTTCCATTTAGGAAAAAAACCCGGAAATTTCGGTGGGAGCAAAAGTGGAATTTCCGATTGGTAAAAAGTTGTTCCATTTGGTCGTAAACCCCGGTACGTCGCGGTGCCCGACCGTGGACCTGGAACTGGTACAAACTACGAGAAACGTAAATGGAACACGACATTCCGTTCGGAAATTCCAACCGGGAAAACCGGCCCACCATTTTAGATTTTCCACTTTTTCTGGGAATTTTCCAGTGGGACGAACCGACGAAACGTGTTCCATTTACCGCTGAACCGGAAATTCCGGAAATTTTGACTAAACGGAAAACGCCCTGTGCAAGTATTTATGCCAAATAAATTGAGATGCCTCGCACGTAATAAGTTAATAGACAAACTGTGGCTGAATTATGTCTCAACAGACAATGAATCAAGCTGACATTTTAGCTGAAAAGGTACTTGACGACGTTTTAGAGGAAACGGTGATTGAAATGCAGAGGTGAGTGATCAGTATGCAATTTTACAGGATTGTCATCACCACTTACATGCAGTGTTTTACTTAAAGTGGCATTACTTTGGCTGAGCAGTGAGCATGGGGGGCGGGTGGGGGTCAGTCTACAGAAAAAGTGCTTAGATGTGTCATGCGGCGAGAAGGACCCGTCGTTTGTTTATAATATAGACCAAATTTCTGCCTATACAAGAAGCATTGATGAAAGTACTGTTAGAGCAAAATGAGCTTCCGAACGATGGTTTTTGCAAAAAAAAATGGATAGAAGATGGCGAAGATGTCTAAATCCAAGGACAGAGAACACAGGAAAAAGGGAAACGGAAACGGAAAGAAGTAAACAGCATATGTGATTGTTAGACTAAATAATATTGAGCTCTATTACACGAGGATCAAGCGAAGAAGAGGAGCTCAAACTATAACCTTTTTTCAGTGGTTTTCACATTATTCCACAGCATTCAATAGTTTTCCTTAGGGTAGGGTGAGCAGGTAAGGAAAAATGTTAAACATTTTTTTTTTCACTTTTGTGTAGGCTGGAGGTGGAAGAAGAGGCTGAAATTGAAGCTGATAACTTACAAAACAGTTCCACTTTAGAAAATATTCTTCAGAGACTACAAAATTTTGAGGTACATTGACATACGGTATCTTTTACCAGCTCATGCAGACACACAGAGGCACTCATGATCAGCTAGGCAGTGTGTATCAGTTGGGCCTGGAGGTTTCAAATAAACGCAAGAATATGCAAATGTTCCCGTCTTGACTGACTGCCCTCTGCTCTCCAAACAGATAAATTAAGATTGAGTGGTCATCCTAGGAGCCTCCAATGTAAAGTATTTAGGGAACACTTTGAATAGCATTTGTTTATTTGTTTGCTGGTTTTCGTATCACTTTGAGGAGAAATTACAAAAACTTGTATGGAGGGAACGGATGAGCAAGTAGACTGCTGTAAGAAAACTATTACCCCTTTTTCCAGGGAAAAATCAAGACGAACCTTTGTTATTAAAGGTGCTTTGAATCTCTTCCTCTTTCCCAATCCCTTCGTCATTAAAAAGGCAATATCACCAAGTTAAACTACCACTTGATAATTCAACGGGCGTTTACATCACATTTAAACTCTTAGTTAATAGCACTTGAACTTAGGTGCAGTGAAGGCAGTGACAGAGGAGGGCAACAATCTCCTCATTAATAAGGACGTTTCTATAGCCACCGAGTTAAGGTTCTTTAGTTATCCTCTTTGGTGCTCTATAAAGCAAACACCTCTCTAAAACAGACACATATTGCCAATTTCTGCTGTTTTCTTTTTTTTTCTCTTTTTGAAAAACTTGTATTCCATTGAAGGCCTTCCTTATTGAGGACTTGTATTCAATTGGAGGCCTTCCTTATTGAGGAGACATTAGGTTTTAGAAAACTGGTTACTGATAATAAATCTTGTGTTGTTCATAGAAAGTCGAGGAGGAAATAAGGCGCCACTGGGTTCATGTTAAATATTCAGATGTAGAAAAACCCACAGAAAGTCTTTCTTCAGGTATGTCTGTGTAGCCTCGTAGAATTTCTCTTCAAAAGCTTTGTTATATGAGGCGTGGTTACAGCAACAGAGACCGGAATTGGATCATGATCACAAGGATTTAAGTAGATATTTCTTGTCAGTCTGGCAAGCTAGTTACCAGTGTCAGCGTGCGTAAAGCCGGTCTTGTATGGCCATATACACCTGGGTAGTACTATTCGTGACTGTGACTGTGACTATTCGTGGCTAGTATGCTGGGCCATGAAGGACTATTAAGTATAGCCACGTGAGCTGTGTAAAGCTATGTCTTTCTACTCACAACCACATACGGCTGTGAAGAGATGTGGGCTACGCTCAATCAAACGACTATATGATGGTTACATCACGTTACTAAGTAGACTTGCTATAACTCTCTGCATAGCTTCTCTAACCCTTTAAACCCTAAGATAAAAACTTGAATTCTCAATTGTTGGCTCTATTCATTTCCTACAGAAGTAGTGACGAGAAGTTGACATCATGTCCGTAATTCTCATGACCACTCTGTCTTACAAGGCATTGATATTACTAGTAAAAATTTGATACTGATCATTCTTAGGGCTTAAGTGATTAAAGAAGAAAGTAGTTTCACTGGCCGAATCATTTTCTATCCCTTTTGTTATCGTAGACTGGTCTTGATTTAGTTTTCTCAGACAACCAAATCAATTCAACTGATTAACAACTAATTCAACTTCTCACAGACGATTCTGTTTGATTGTAGACACAGCAGTTTACTCTGTATGTAAATTTGTATTGTTTCTTATCTTATTTTATTGTTCTTTTTAAGCAGAGACACGACATTCTCGGCGAGTCAAAGTTCCCAAACCTATCGTGTTTTCCAAACCCGATTGGACTGAGAGCCATCGTTTAAAGTCGGAAAATAGCCGAGGAATTGCCGAACAGGGCCGAGAGATGGATAGGAGGCCGCTAAAATTACTGGAGGAGATCAGCGACACAAGCAGCTTTTCTTCGCTTGTGGAACGTGAGTTTACTTACTTTACTTTATACTTCTGGCTTTGTTTGAGTTATATCAAGTATATTTTTTCTACCAGACAGACCCACCTCTCTAATGGAATCCTAAAATGGGTGGACGCGACTACAGATACGTTTCTAAAAGCTGGTCAGCTATTTTAATAAGTTACACGTTTCTCGCATAATACCGGCGCTATATGACCCCTTGACACCAACAATAGTCGACTTTTACATATTGGGGTTGGTTAAGAGAGTACTATTAAGAGAGTACTATTGAACTAGGTTTTTGAACTTTGAAGTTGAGTGTTGAATTGTCGAATTGCACTTTAGACTGTTGAAGTGACGCTTTCACTTATTACATAGGCTATACGTAGGAAACTGAGCCAATATGGTGTTTAAGCAGCAACGTTTGTGTGTGATACACGTCAACCGGAAGTGAGCGTTTTTCTCTTGTAATAGGGAGTTTAAGCAACAACGTTTTTGAGCGACGCACGTCAATCGGAAGTGAACTTTTTTCTCTTTTAATTTGCCTTGAGGCTACCAAATTTGTGTTGCTAAGTGTCTTACTCTTAAAGAGACAATTTGTCCAAGAATTTGTTCAAAACCTCTGCCGACGAGTGTAAAAAGTCCAATTTCGGTTAACGTGCGTCGCTCAAAAACATCTTTGCTTAAGCTCCCTAATATATCTTGACGCTACCAAATTTGTATTGCTAGGTGTCTTTACTCTTCAAGACACGTTTTGCCAGGAATTTGTTCAAAATCACGGCTGAAGAGTTCAAAAAGCCCTCTTCCGGTTGACGTGCGTCGCTCCAAAACGTGGTTGCCTTAACTCCCTATATTTGCCCCGCAAAACAGTTCCATAGTGCAATTCGACACATCGATCCAATCTCTAGCGTTTTCCTGCTACAGGTAATAACCCGTCCCTTGGAGTTCGTCTCTACCTACCATTCTTTAGTCCTTTTCGTCAGCTCCTCCTTGCCTGTTCCAGACGTTCAGGCTCCAGTTGTTCAAAAGTTGGATAGCGCTATCATCCGGATAAATCACTATCCAACGGATGAGTGTTAGGGAAATCAATTGCACTATCCAGTGGATAGTGATTTATTCGGTGGATCAGGTTATACACCTTTTGAGCAACTGGGGACAGGGTTCCGTTTCTCGAAAGTCCAGATAACTTTTCGGGCCCGAAATCAAATATTCAAATCGAAATATAAATAATAAGAGCGCCGGTCCTGGCTAGCAAACTACTCCATTTTGTTTCATTAACTGATAGTTTTACCATACTAGATGCAAAACTATTGAAACCTCAATCTTTAATGTAAACGGAGACAGCTTATCGGGCCCGTTAATTATCGGGGCTTTCGAGAAACGGGCTCCAGAACATCTCCTTTCTCTGAACGCTTGGAACAGAACAGAACAGTTCATAGCCCTTCGTAAGTCTAGAAGCTCTATTAAAAGGGCTTTATTAAGCCTGTCTCAGATGTGTTTGGCCAAGCTACTTTAAATTGCCAACATACACTGACGGCTGAACATCTCCCTTGTCTACCAGCATCAACTGAAGATCGTTCATCAACTCGAAGCTCCTTCAATAAAGGCACTCAGCTGGGAGGGCCCTCACATAGCCGACCCCTCGCGAGTAGTTCTCGACCCACAGTGAAGCTTAGTGTACCTGAGGAGATGAGAGCCAGCGTGGTGTCATACAGAAACCGGTTTAACAAGTATTTGAGGGACACTGCTACTCATGAACAGGGCAAGTTTGACCCCTGGGGACTGGTGGATAGGTAAGTCACTTTACTTTAATAAAAGCTACGAGACAGTTGAACCTCCATTAAGCGATCTCGCGCGGGGAAGGAACAACTGGCCGTTTAATAAACAGTTACCGAAACAAAGTCAGATTAGCCTGCATAGCAGGTGTCGAAAGGGTAGGGGATAGGGAGGAAGGGAAAAAGGGAAGGGGATTGGGAAGAGAGGGTCAATTTCATAGTGTAACTGCAAACACGAAAATGTCATACCGGTAGTTGCAACTTACTCTCAAGCTTCGTTTGTTTTAACTGAGTACGAGAAAGAATATGAGCTGTTGATCCGTATGGGGTTTTACTTAATGGGTTTTACAGAAGTGTAAATGTGACTCAATTTTCAAATACAGTCAAAACATGTAAGCCAGACTTAACTCTTTATAAGCGTTTTATGGGAGTTTAAAACAATACAAAACCTCTGGCAACTGGTTAGCCTGCGTTGTTTAATACAGAGCTGGTATTAAACAACGCAGGCTAACCAGTTGCCAGAGGTTTTGTATTGTTTTACACCCCTATAAAACGAGCTGGTAAAAATAAATAAATAAACAATAATGATAAAAATAAAATAAAATAATAATAATAATAATAATAATAATAATAATAATAATAATAATAATAATAATAATAATAATAATAATAATAATAATACAGAGCTGTTGCCCGGTCGTGTGGTCTGTTTTGTACTCAAACACTTGCCTTGTCCGCTTTATAATCTCTTTGTGTTTTGGTGTATTTACGTTCTTTTGGAAATATAAGGAAAATAAAATTATTGATATTGATTTTTAGAGGGACACTTCCCCCTGTTAGCGCACCTGGTCTTATCTAACATAGGGTGGTAACTGAACAGAAATAGGGCGCACTCCTCAAAGCCAATTACAAGTCTCTTGGAGAAACTTTTTTCTGACCGAAGCGAGAAAGGAAGCATGCGATTACAAGTGAATTTCGCTTTGTTTTAGGATCAGTGAGGATTTGTTAGAAGAAGCCCTACATGAAGTTGGTAATGAACTTGAACACGTGTGCGATGACTACGCAGAAGCTTTGTACAACGAAGAATTTGTTTCTGTCAACACAGATACGTGATGTTCTTTCACATTCCTAAGTTTGTGAATCACCTCATCACCTTGCGTATCATCGAAGCGGATGCAGCTATGAAAACAGTAACGATCATCTCGTCCTCAGTTACTATCACCAGGTTTCTGTCAAACGAAAAGAGTTGACAATTCCGGAAAACGGATGGGAAAGACTATCCCCTGAGGAGGGGTGGTAGGGGAGGAGTAGTATTTTGACATGGATTTTTTGTTTTAGTCAATCCTTCTTACATTCGTTATTTATTTCCATGTCTCCAAGGTCATATTGTCATTATTAAGTTTTTAAAAAAATGTCTTTGTTAGAGTGTACAATAGTCAGTGCGCGTATATGTCGATAAGAGAAACCAAAATAGAAACAAACTTTAAGCACACTGTAGTGAATTATTACCGTCACACGCTAAGACTATAGATCTGGGCCGAGTTGTTCGAAGCTGGTTCAAAATGACCCAGGGTTAGAGCGAAATTTGGATTCACAAATGAAACCTTAAAAAGCAAATTCAGTATAATTTATTTTGTCTACAATTTGATGATTGGGTGCTCTAAAACGGAAAGAGGAAATTATCTGAGAAAATGCTTTCGACCAAAAGAAAATGAATACTAGCTTAAAATTTAACCTCGGGTTAGCGCTACTCGGCCTTTAAACAACTAGGACTTGTAGATTTTTAGACCACTGTATTGATTCCTCTACTATGATGAGATTCATTCAAGTTACCTACCCTTAGGAATTTAGTGATAACGGGCTGTCAATGGGGTTAATGGTTTGCCGCAAAAAAACCAAACATTTCAGTTAGCAGTTGCAAAAATAAAAAAATATAGGGAAATTAATCGTTATAATCTTTTCCTGTCACTATTTGTCATTTTGAAAAGAAATTAATCTTTAAATAGCCTTTAAAAAGACAAACAATGAGAGATCGGAACGGTGAATCCCATCACCCCATTGACATCTTAATATGGGGGATTCTAAATCATCAAGAAATCACCATTAAAAAATACAAGGAAGTATAACAGGTCCTAAGGATTCATCAGAGCTTATTTATTTACCTTATTCGCTTGTTTTCTACGTGAGCGTATGACGACACTGCGTAACGAACGGGTTCATAGGGAAAGCGAAACCTAACCTTTGGTTAATGTGGAGAAAAAATAAAATGATTTTGTGCTACATTTTGTGTTTGTTGTGTCGTTTTGAAGCGATGGCTTGTGTAATCCTGTCCTGACCTCCATTTCAAGGTCTATAGGCCACACGCCGGCTTTGGGGTCTCCCGAGGTAGGAATCTGAACTGCGGACTGGTCACGGTCTTGCACATTCCCCAGTGGGCAGAAATAGGGAACTTAAGCAACGGCGTTTTTGAGCGACGCACGCCAACCTGAAGTAAGGCTTTTTCTGTTTTAATTTGTCTCGACGCTGCCAAGTTTGGATTGTTAAGTGTCTTTACTCTTAACAGACGATTTGCCTGAACGTTTGGGCAAAACCACTGCTCAAGAATAAAAGAAGTCCTCTTCCGGTTGACTTGCGTCGCTCAAAAACTTCTTTATAATGTTAAATTGTAATCCCTTACTTAAACGTCTGTGACTTGCATAGCAATTCCTTGCCTTAAACCTCGTATTTGGACTTATATTTTCAGTCTTTTATTTTTATTTTTATTATTTTTTTAAAATTTGTCTTTTTATCTTAGGAATGTAATCTGCCCGAGTAAAGGTTTTTACAGCGTCTTTATTTTAGTATGTTTTCCGATTATTTGATGCATTAATAATTTAAGTGATGAAGTGTTATTTAAGGAGGCTCGAAAAAATAATTTTCTTCTAACGGTAGTCGCGGCCGTAAACCTTATAGCAGTAGACTACTCTACGGTAAGTTCAGCTGTATGACCAGTATTTTGCGAGTTAGAGATGTAGAGGGTAATGAAAGTCACTTTACAGAGTTTACTCATCAAGGTTTCATCCTGTAATACGAATTTTAAAATGTTTCCTGGCAGACGAATTGAATCTATCAAACCAGATAAAATGTGTTATTGCAGGAGGACTTTCCTACTTTTGAATGGAATTTAGGGTGTTGAACGTGGAAAAGAATTTTATATATAAAAATTGGAAACTGGTAACTAATTTTATCAATTTTAGTTATGTTAGATGGCGTCTTGGCAACGGTCGTCAACCTTGCGCATACTGCATGTAAACTGATGTGAAATATGACCTTGACGGTTGTATGCCACGTTTTTGGCGGGAAATTGTTTGGCAACCCGCGTTTTTTTGGGCGGGAAATAGCAAACTGAAGGTCGAAAAAGAAAGCAAAATTGTTTTGAACTTCAACACAAGTTTTACATCATTTGCTGGCTTTAAAGAAGTCACTTAGCTTTTGCTCTCGCTAGTCCAGGTAAAACGTTTATATTTATGCATAACTCTACTTAAATTTTAGGGTTCGTGCAAACGGACGCAACATCTCTGGGAGTTGTTGCCTCCGTCTACACGTGGCTAAAAGTTTGAACGGTTTCAAACTTTTCGCTGCAACTCCCAGCAAGACGCAACAACATGTAACAGGGTCCAAATGGACCAACGCCCGCAACATGTAACATCCCACAATGTTGGGAGTTGCTGACCATCAATGCTTTGTCCGTTTACACGGGGCTTTGTTCATATTATTTGTCTTAAATTTTTATTCTAGGAAGCTCTTTATTTAGACCTATTAAATTCTTTTATATTTAAGTTTCAAAGGCCGAACTGAATCTTGCATCTAGCTATTTCTCGCCGGTATACTCACTTTCTTACTGAATAACATGCGCTTTAACCGTTATACCATGATAACTTGAAATATTAGAGAAGTACGGTCACATGATTACCAACTTTTCTCGGATGGGTAGATTACTTCATTTTCTTACCCATGGTGCTCCGCTGCGCTGAAAATAAAGAATACAGTTGAACCTCTCCTCAACGCCCACCTTGTAACAGAAGAAAGTGGCCATTATACTGAAGGTACAGGGGTGCAATATGAAACCCCTTTTTTCAGGGAGTTAAAGACGCACTTTAGTGGTCGTTGCCGTTGTGTATAGAAGTTTAAACAAGAGCAGAAGCATATGCTTCTGACAAGAGTCAATGTATGAACTGTCAGCCGGACAAAAAAATGTGGCCGTTGTGAAGAGATGTACGTTAGTGGAGGTTCGATTGTATCATTTAGCAATGATTCTGTGTGTTAATGATGAATATTCCGCGATGACCCTCATCGCCCTCAGAAAAAAACTGTGACTTTCTTTTTTGAACTGTAACCTACTGAAACCACTGTCGAGGCAAGTTTCAGGAGAAGACCTGATTGGGTTAGTTCAGATGCTTGCAGAGTGCTACAATAGCGTTCAAGTGTGTAATACTAGTAAATGTATCTGATGGGTCTTAAGTATAGCTAATCAGGAGCCTAGCAATTGACTGATTACACAATGATTACGTATGGTTAAGGAAGGATTAAAATGATAATAGGACTAAATGGAGGCCATCTCGGTCAATAAAAAGATTCGATTTATCGCTCTTTTTTTAGACTACGAATAGTTCCCATTTTTCCTCAGGGAAAGTAGAGCAAGCAAAACTCGCCTTTCTCGCGTGGGGCGATTTTCACGCGCGCTCGCGTTTCGCTTGTTCTACTATCCCTAAGGAAAAAGTCGAAAAATGTGGACTACTCATAGTCTACTCTTGTTCTATTAAGCGCCCCCTTTTGCGTAAGTAACCTCCTTCAAAAGCACCCCTTGATATCAATATTTCACGGCTTTAAGGAAAAGGAGCCTTGTCAAGCAGAATTTTAACCCAGAATTACCAAATAGAACGCCGAAGTTGCTGCACCTGAAATTTTTCTTATCGATGAAAGCCAGAGTTTAATTGACAAGTGACTTTTAAAATTCCCTACCGTCGTGACGTGAATCGACTATTCACTGTATTTGTTATTACTTTTCACAGTTTCGGTTATCAAAGACTTTTTTTGCACATTCGTCAGTTTTTCAACAAAAGAAATAAGTCCTGTCTCAAATAAGCGCCCTCCCTTGAGGTACCATGAGTAAATACGCTCCTCTGGCGCTAAAACGAATCATTACGGACAATAGCTTGGAATGATTTGGCAAAGATTCAGTAGAGTAATTTGGTATGTCCAGACAATGATCAGACATGCATGGAAATTGTTAGATTTGATTAGGTGTCACGTATGATCGTGCAAGCGCTGTGCTTTTTTTATAAGTCTTATAATAAAATTTTGCCGTTGCTTGACGTATCAGCGTGGTAGTGCAGTGCAGAGTGGGAGTGTAGTATGCACCTGCAAGGGTGCGATTTGGGAATGCTGTTGACGACTCTTAATATCGATTTTTTCTTGTCTGTTGTTGTTTTTTAAAAATTATCGATGACAATGATGAGACAACATTTTAATATTTTTACGTCACTCTATGTTACACAAAAGCGTTTCCAATAAGGGCAAATACATGTATTCGGGGTTAAAAAAAAGTTTTACTATTATAGAATACAGGTCAGTAGGGCTCATGCAATCAATAGCACCCCACGTTTCATAAGTTTAAAAGAAAGCTGACCTTCCCTTTCGAAACATTTATCAAGCTAATGAAAGTCAGGAACACTGATTTCAGACACAACAGGAAAAGAATTGTCGTGCTAATATTGAAATGCTACATGGCGTTAAACAAAGTAATATTGATGTGATCCTGAAGTCCAGCGTGTTTCTCAGTTACGATTTTTAGGCCATGTTTACACTCTACCAGATAATGGTGATTTCGATCGGCGCGATTTCTGCAGCTGAGCGAAGCCGCGCCACGCCGATCTTCAAAGTGGAGAGTAACATATCGGATAGGTTGTCGCAGTATATCGGATTATATTTCGTTTCGGCACGAAAAACTATCCGGTATAAAGTGTGAACAAATACAGCCTTAAAGAGGTTGGGTCAGCAAGACTTTCTTACTTCTTTAATATGAGCCCGACAGCAGTGTTTGTTGTAATTGAAAGCTTCCAAAAGTGGTCCTGGTAGTTCCACCACTGATTGGAAATAGCAAAACGAAGATTAAGGTTTCTTTTTTAAACTACACTGGAACAAGAGTTCGAAAGTGGTACTCTGTATAACGAGAGGATACGAAATTATAATTGGGTAATCAAATTTTTCCTGTTTACTGTTGTGTAGCCTTGGTAGTGTGGAGGTGATGGGGAGGGTTAAGTTTTCCAGCCCGGGTTCGATTCTCGGTTGTAACGTTTTTGTTGTTTGGTTTGTTTTTTTTTTCTGTGAGGACAGATTTTATCTGAGTGTCTTTGAAATGGCATTGACCTATTACGAAAACAAAATTTTCATAGTGACAGCTGCGAGTTCTTAACAGCATTTTCAGTTATAACTCGCTAGTCACCGACATTGATTTCACAAATGACAATAGAAAAGACGCAGGTGGAGAGCCACCTAATATTAAAAAAAAATTGCATAAAATGAATTAATATTGATTTGATCCTGAATCTGCGTGTGCTTTAATTTAAAAAGGCAGGGGCACCAAGACTTGAACACTTATTATCCAGTAACAGTTTTTGTATTAATTGAAAACCACCAAAAAGGAACTGGCCTTGCTAAACTTTACTCAAAACATGTAAAAGAGTGGCTTAGTTGACTTAAAGCCTGTTAACATGGAGATAGGGGACCCCAGTTACGTGAGATAACCCGCCAGTCCATATAATCTCTCATTTTAATTTGATCCTCCATGTAAACAGGTCATTAGGAAGGTAGAAAAAAAAATGAAAGAGGCAGGGCCAATGTTTTCTAACCTTCAATGAAGGTAAAGCTTTTTTTTTACTCAATATGAATATGAACTAAGACAAAGAGTGTATAATTAAATTTCTTCCCGTTTCGGTTGTGTTGGCGTGGTAGTGTAGTGGTGTGAGGTCCGTATAAGTACCTGAACCCGGGTTCGATCCTTGGTTGCAAACTTTTTGTTTTCGGTAGGGAGGGCCTTATTTTTTCTTAATCTCTCTTTAAAAAAAGACATTTGAATGTAAAAATCTCAACGGTATTTTTCTGTTATAACCCTCTACTTCTTTTAAGGGCGACTCCAACGTTCACAGCGAGGGAAGACCTTGGTTAGGGTTCCAAAAATTGAACCCGCGTATTACGAGTAAATTTAAAAGAAATGCTGATCCTCCCTTATGAAACATTAATCATCCTTCAAAGGTTGCATCAGTGGAACCCCATTAATACGGTCACCAACGGGCCAAAAAAATTGGTGACCGTATTAACGAGGGTCTCGGCCGTTTTGCCGGGCGGTCAAAAAAAGTGACCATAATAACGAGGTGACCGTAAAGTGGGGTTCCACTGTATAGGACAGTTCGGAAAAATAGACCATGTAACTCTATTACAAAAAGATGCTAAATTGTATTTGTATAATTAAATTTCTTCCGACTTCTATCGTGTTGGCGTGGTAGTGTAGTGGTGAGGGAACCATTAATGTACTTGAACCCGGGTTCGATCCTTGGTTGCAGTTTTTTTTGTTTGGAAGGGAAAGACTTGTTTTTTTTCTCAGTCTCTAAAAGAAAGAAACTTGAATGTAAAAACCTTAACGGAATTTTTCTGTTATAACCCGCTACCTATTTTACTGAGGGCGGCTCTGTCCAACGTTCACAGTGGGGCAAGACTTTGGCTAGGGTTCAAAAAATTGCACCCACTTTTTCACGAGTAAGTTTTAAAAAAACGCTGATTTTTCCGTATGAGACATTTCTTATCCTTCGTATACAAACAAATTAAGCGCATGATGGTTTCTCTAGTCGGGGGCACTGATATTAGGAAACAGAGGAAAAAAAGACGCGCGTTAAGGACCGCCTTGTACTCAAATGTGGAATGGCATAAAACAAATTGATCTATTGAATAGACCCAGAACTCTCGCACGCTTTAAGTGGTTTTTAAAGAGACAGTGTCAACAAGGTTTCCTACTTCTTAAAAAATGTGATTCGATAGCAGTGTTTGTATCGATCGAAAGTTTCCAAAAATGGCCTGGTCTGTCTAAAACACCACCTACTGAAAATACCAAAGACATTCTTTTTGAAATGTTCACACAAACACCAAGCATACTGGCATACAGAACCCGTCTGCGTTCATTGGCGTTTTATTCAAGGCGCCTAGATATTGATTTTAAGAACCAATTAAACAGGAACTTTTTGTCGTTTCTAAGATGCTCTCTAATTTTCTCGGATAAATGGCACCAGTAAAGCAAAAAAACCGTTCGGAGCAATTCTGGTGTCTTTATTGAGAAAAGGCGCTAAATTATGATTTTATATGGGTAAATTTTTCCCGTATCTTTCGTGTCTACGTGATAGTGTAGTGGTCAGGGGAGGAGATAGAGTCAAGAGAGAAGGGGAAGTATCCAATGTACTTCCACGAGTTCGATTCTCAGTTGAATTTGTACTTTCTTTTGTTTTTTTTTTCTTATTTTGGTAGGGATAATTTAACGGAAAAAAAATTTTAAGCTAAGAAGTCGAGCTCTCATTTTAGTTAGGTTCTAGTTTTTTATTTTCTTAACTCCGCTTTTACACGATTTCTTGGTTCAGAAAATGTGGTCGGAATTTGCACGTTGAAAAGCGTGCAAAGAGAAACTGCGCTCTCTTCAGCGATTGGTTCCTTAGCTCCTAATTAATATTCATAAAAAAATTCGAAGTGTCGCATGGTTAGGAATATTCCAGTTGCTTGAGATCTTTGATGTGTACACTCGTTTTCCTGTCTCTAAGTTTGAAAGGGATAAGTTTGTCTTCTAAGTTTGAAAAGTTTGAAGGCGAAACGAGGGCTGAACATTTCAAAAAATTTTCCAAAGGTAAGCTCAGTCGTTGCAATGAATGCTTTACTAATTTTGCCCTAAAACTGAAATATTTTTCCGTTTATTCTTGAAGGAAAGATGTCGCACAGTTCAATGAGGGAAGAGGATTGGAAGCACATAAAAGCGCCTTCAAAGAAACAGCAACAAAAGGTAAACTACTTTCAAACAATTTTTTTATAAAAAATATTATATTTCAAACTAAAAGGAATGTTTGAAGTATGGTTCTGTTTAAAATAAATAAATAATAAAAACAGCCTTGAGCAAGAATTTTCTGACTCGGCGAAGGTAGCGCTTGCATTTGACATTCATGCGTCTAAACTTGTAAGGGATGCTTCAGAACGTGCGCTGTAATTTTAGCGAAGGAATGTTCAAAGGAAAGTTTAAAGTTTGGTGGAATGAGTGCACATGGGCCACAAAATTGTATGTAAATTTGTTCTGTTTTTTAAAATAAAGAAACAAGAGATTTAAAGCAGGAATTTTCTGACTCAGGAAAAGTAGCGCTTGCCTTTAACATTCATGCGTCTTAACTTGTAAGGAATGTCTCAAAACTTGCGCTGTAATTTTTAGCGAAGATTGGTTTTATTTCATCCCAGTTACTGGCAAATAACTCGCGCTAAAATTCAAATGAACCTGTCCTCACCAATAAATCTGTTATTTTCTCTCTTCAGACCGGCACAATGTGGAACACAAGAGGAGAAGAAAAAAGGGAAAGAATCTTAAAGGAAAGATCAAGCACTAAACCAGCAGAAAGCAGCACAAAGTTAAGAAATTTGAAATTTTAATATCATTAACAAAATGGTGGTTGGAAAAATGTGTCATTTTTCCATAGGGAACTTCACACATTACAGGCAAACTTTAACAATTGATTTCTTGAATCCGTGAAAATTAAAGGCTATTGAAATAAGGACAAACATGTAAAATGCATAAAGTATATCCGAGTCATTGCGCTACATGTTTTTCTCAACCACTATTAATATTTTGTTTCCAAAAGGAACTGAATGTTAGCTCTTTGAAGGGGTTCTTATTAAATGGTCACACCAAACCATTTCGATCACAGACTCAGAGAATTAAAACAAACACCGTAAAAACAAACAATTGATACCAAAAATGTTTCGTTCAAATGATCACACTAAGAGTTTGCTCAGACTCAAAAATTGCCAAATTGGTCACACGACAGATTTTCGTTCACAGATTCTAAAGTCTGAACAATTTGAACAGCTCAACTTAAACTAAACAAACAATACGGTAAAAAAGTACTGCTCAGAAGGTTTCATTTGATTGCCATTGCTCAAGATTTCTCTCTTTCAGTTCCTTTTGGATACCATAACGACGGCGGTGAGAGAGGGAAATATTACTAACTAAAGGTGGAATTATGAGGTCATATCAAAATGCAAATTGTTGCTGCTATTGCAAGATTATACTGATATCACAACTGCAACCTGCAAATTTCTGCTGCTATATTGCAAGATTAGATGAAAAATGAATACTGCAAATTGCTGCTGCTAATGCAAGATGATACCAAAAATGCATACTGCAAATTGCTGCTGCAATTGCAAGATTATATCAAAAATGCTTATTGCAAATTGCTACTTTTACAAAGTGTTGCTGTCACTGCAAAGTGTTGTCAAATTTGCACATTCGAAACTACTCATGAAATTCTAAGAAATATTTTGAATCCCAATGCCACCTTAACAGTATTCCCTGCTTTCCGTCCGTCCGTTCGACAAAAGAACAGAGACTGCTACAGTGTAGCAATATTTTCACTATTTACATTTACATTTTCAGTTCTTATAATACAAAATTCTGATTATTCTGATTTCAAGTTACAAAGGGAAACACTCTCATAAAATGACCTTTACAGGAGTAGGGGGTTTGGGGAAGGGTTCGGCCAAAAGAAATTTTTATTTGTTACATCTGAAACGGGCCTCTGTTCTTATGTCCACCTCCTACCTCACCATATAAAATCCCAATGTCTCGCCAAGAAAAACTTTATAATTAAAATTCAATGACAGATTCGATTATATAGACCACAAGCGCAAAAAAAAGCATTTTAAAAAATATATATGTTGTAGTTAATTTTTTATCCCAGGTAATTTTTATTTTTCCTTTGTTTCAATTTCATTAGCATACATTACCATACCCAAAAACAAAAGAAAAACAAAAATTACCTGAGATAAAAAATTAACTACAACATATATATACCTTTTGAAGTTGTCCAAGCTTTTACGACATGATCAGTAAAGTTATTTTGTCTTGGCCGAAAATTTGTTTCATCGTCTTTATTGCGAAAAAAAAAATTGATTGGTCTTCCAATTGTATTCTAGTGGACGAATTTAAGACGAGGACTCTAACAAACAACAAAAGCACAAAAACAAAAAAGGAATAATAGTGTAAAGCTGTTTTGGTTTTACAACATTCTACATTTTCAGTTCTTTTACACAACTTTTCTAAAATAATCTGAAAAAGGCACGGCATTTAACTCTGAGGTGAAATTCATCATACATGTTTTCATTCTGGTGCCGTTTAGAAGTTTAGTAAGGTCGATTTTATGGAAAAAAAAAATTCAAAATCCGAAGAGACATCTTTGAAACTAGAAAACTTAAGGCAGTGAGTAAAAGCTGGTTTTGATGCCAAGGATAGTCGAATTTCTGGAAATCCAAAGCGACATGTTTGAATCAAGAAAACCTTACACTGAGTTTTGATGCCAAAAGCTACTGTTTTGACCAAGTTTTGAGTGTTAAAGAACTTGAGAGAAAAGAAAAGGTAAACAAGAAAGTTGAGAAGTTTTACATGCAAGAAAAAATATATCATTGGAATAAATAAATGAACAATATTGTTTGCGAGAACAAAATTGCATTTAATATTAAATGAAAAAAATTGCTACAACCGAACGCAAGACGAACATTTCGTTTGATGAGAAAAATCTGGACTGGTCTAAGTTCTTATGTAGACAAGACTTGAAGGTATCGCTGTATGTTTGTCTATTAGAGTTCATTTTACTTCTTTTTGTGGCGAATTATGAAACAAAAGTTTTAGACTTTAAAACAAGTATTTCATTTGAAATGTTTCTGTCCAAAAACTAAAATTCTTGAATAAAAAAAAAATTTTGATTTAAAATTCGAATTCAGTTTCTTCGTTTTTGACAGCTGTTCCTATCTAAATCACTGAGTCACCGTTTTCTTGAGGCCAAGTTTTGATGAAACATCAAGCAATATTTCTATTTTTTCTAGTCGTGCTGTTTTATACTATTAATATCAGCATGTAGGTTGGTTTTTAAGTCACTTATGTTTTTCTTTGATATAAATTTATTTAAAATGATCATATATAAAGTTCCTAATTGAAGTCCAAAGTTTTGCCATTCAATGAAAATGAAAACAACAAGAATTTGAGTAGATTTGGCCACTGATGCACAAAAAATTAAAGTGGCGGTTTACTGTTTTGCATTTGGATGAAAAAAAAGATTTAATGGTTTTTCGACAAAGTGCTATAAAGTAAAAAAGCCTTCAAGGCGGTCTGGAGTAGTCGTCTCTTTCCTTTCCAACAAAGAGTCTCCGGCGATGAATCATTTGTTTGTAAAGATACATATAATTTGGCTAAAAACGTTTTCCAATCCTTTTTTCTGGTAAAAAATGACCAAACAAAAAACACATGAAAATTGAAGAAACAGTGTCAGCTATTTTGGGCGATACCTTGTTTCAAATTTGTTTTCTGATAGAAATTGCTTAGGAATGGATTTTTTTAAAATTGTTCTTTCTTTGTATTGTGTTGTTCTGGTAGTTGAATGGAAAAAGGAGAAAGAGACAGACGTCAAGTTGAAAGTCAGCATAGATGTTTTCAGTTCAGTAGTTCAGAATGATCCACTTTCTGGAAATTGAAACCCCGGATGATCAAGTTTGGAACCAAAAAAATTTAACAGTGATAGCTAGTTTTTGGGCGAAAAATCTATTGTTTTGGTCACGATATGAGCGTTAGAGACCTTGAAATTAAAGGAAAGCTGAACAAGTTTGAAATTGTTCGCACGAACAAAAACATATCTAAAGTGAATTTGATAAGAAAACTTTTCCTCGACACGAACACAAAAAGAGCTTTTCATTTACGAGGCAGCTATAAAAAGGCATGAACTGCGCACTTTTCTGGAAAAGTCCTCAAAAGTGGACGAGTTGGTCTACCTATTTCTTTGTCCATCATTTTTTACTTGACTTTCTGGTGGAGTGAATTGTACAGAACTAGATTTTCAGACATGTTATTTGTCTAGGACCAAAGACTGCAAAAAGGATTTCAATTCAAATACTTCTGTCCACCGCCAAATTCGTAGATAGTTTGAAAAAAGAAAATGTTAGAAGTAAACTTCGCACTAAAATATCGAGTCCTGTTGATCGTTTAGACAGATTTTCCTTTTCCGAGATGGTTACAGTCATCGTTTTCTGCAGTTAAAGTTTGGGTTAAGCATTAAGAGGTGTTTTAGTTTTCCTTAATCCTGGTGTAAGTTTCGAAAACTTTCTGGAAGGTTTGAATGAAAAAATAAATCGTCTACAGACAAAGTGCCATAAATCAAAAATCTTCCAACGCTCAAGAGTAGAGTTCACTTTGCTTTCCATAAAAGTACACCTATTTCTGTAGTTAAGTTATTTCGGCCTAAAACGTGTTTAAATACCTTTTTCAGGTAAAATTTATTCAGGTCTCGATTTTTTTTCTTTCTTGCAATTTGGTTTTCCTGGTGGATGAATCGAATGGGGTAGACTGCGCATAAAGAAAAATACAAAAACAAAAAAACAAGGATTTTGCTTTTAAAGGCTTCCACACATTTTTAAATTTAAAAAAATGTATAAAGAACGATGTAAAGTTCTCTAGGCTCAAGATTGGTGTACAATTTTAGTCCCTATACAGAGCTTTACCTGAATTATTAGAGAAACAGGCACAGCTTTAGACGTTAAGTTGAAACTCAGCCAATATTGTTTTCATTCTCGTGGTTTAAAAATTTAGAATGATCGAATTTCTGAAAATTGAAACCTAAAAGATCGTCTAGTTTTGATACAAAAAACCTGTTTTGGCCAGGATTTGAAAGTTATAGACCGTGCAATATAACAAAAGATGAACCAGATCAATTCGATCAAGCTAAGTTTCACCCAAAAAGCACACTACCATGGAAAGTTGCGTTATAGATGTTTTAATTGATTGCAACTGTATAAAAGAGTATTATTAAAGTTACCAAATGAATACTATGATATGGCCGCACTACAGAGATGAAATCAATTACGAAACATACCAAAACACAAGCACAAGACGAGCATTTCCTTTAAAAACGAGTTCACAAATGAGCTTATCTAAGCGATTTGAGGGAAGTCATAAACGTAGATGTGTTGGTCAAGCTGTCAGAGCTGTTTGTTTGATCATTTAGAGTTTATTTTACTTTCTTGTGTGGTACGTGTATCAAAGAACCAATTGTTACAGAACCAAATCTGTCATGACCTACTTTGTAAGATAGGTTTCCCTTGAGGTATTAAAAGTTTCCTTTTCTGTGAATGAAAACGTTTCTGGCTGTAAAGCGTTGGTTAGTTTTTCGTGGCTCTATGATAAGCTGGACGCCATCGTTTAAGGGGTCTCTTTGTATCAGATCCTTTTGGTTACTATGACGACGGAGGAGAGAGAAGGATATATGACTTAGTGACATTGCGAGGCTATGCCCAAAATAAACACTGCAAATTGCTGTTATGGAAGCAAGGTTACATAAAAATGCATAAGACAAATTGATGCTCTAGTAGAAATTCATATCGCAAATTGCAGGCTGCTGTTATTGTGAAAAAAAATTCATATTGCATATGGCTGCTTCCATACAAAAGTGCATATTACAAATTTCGTCTTTTATGGCCCAATTTGATGCTGATTTCTAAAATAAAGTGAAAAGAAATTGAACGAGATCTCCTTGACAGTGCCATATTGTTGAAACTCCCTAATATCCTCATCGATTTATCAATTGTTAAATCAACAAAAGGACAAAACCTTCTTCAATGTCACATTTTCAATACCTGATTTTTCTCCACCGAGGACATGGTTATGCAGGCCTTAAAAGCAAACGTTTTTAGTTTTGAAAATCGTTTTTCTGCTTAAAAATTCTGAGATTTTTCCAGACAGTATTTCTTTGGCTGTCGATAAGTGTAAGAGCTTGTAAGGGTATAAAGATTTCTTCTGTTTCGGAAAAAAATAAGGTTTGGTTAGGTTTCTCTTAACAGGAACTTGTTTCAAAATGATTAAAATTTGAAGTAGAAAATATATTAATGACTTTTTAAGTTTAAAGAAAACCACTCTGACGTTAATTCAAAGTAACAAACGCGTCACTACTTTGGCTGTCATTTGCTTGGTTCTTAAGACCGATACTTTTCAATAAAGGACTGATTGATAGAAAACAACAATTATAGGAAGCTTTTGGTCCAAAAGGGTTTTTGTTTTTCCACCTTTCGATAACTGTTTGAAAGAAATTGTTTTCATTCTTTTTAACCCGCGGTATTTCAGTTTTAAAGATAAATTAATGGCAAAAGAAACACAGAAGGGAGCTTTATTTTTGAAACCAATTGAATACAACGACTCAGTCATTAGACTTTTATGATTACGCAAGCCTATTACTTTTGCCAGGTTTTCGTTCTAAATCTTAAAACAAAACGAGAACGAGAAGAAAGTTAGTTGAATTAAGGTTAGTTTTCCTTAATGAACAGTTACTTCAGGAAAAATACAGAAATAGACAGGGTGAATAAAGCATAAGTTTTTAAAATGGCAAAAAAGAATTATTTGTTTATGTCAGACTATTTTACTAAGACCACAAACAAATCCAGCAATCTGTTTCATAACTTGTTCTACTTGATCCTGTGTTATTTTGCGAAAACGTTTTAAAAAATTGGCAAGTGTACATGCTTTCCACCACAGTTTCTGAGATTTTTCGAGACGATATTCTTTGGCCTTGGATAGGTGTAGATGTTTCTCTTTTTTCTAACTAACTAGTCCAACAGGTTTCTTAGTAGTTTGAATAGTTACGGGTATACTTGGCAATTTGGTCCATAACAAGGTGGCAAAAACCAGACTTAAATTAAAGCTTTTTGCTTTAAAGTAACAATTTTTTTTTTCTTTTTTGGCCGTTTTTTGTTGTTTCTTAAGACGGGTACTCACTCGATAGAGAACTGATTGGCATTAAACACCAACGTTAAAACGCGTAAAGGCCAATCACATAAAAAACAGGAGACAAGAAATTTTCTTTTTAAATTATCGTTTGATTGAGCGAGTCCTAGGATAATGGGTGAAGAAAAATAAAGTCGTTTTCAGTGAAAGCCACAAGGTCAAAGAGACAAACTATCAGCTGAAAATTAATTTAGAGCATAAAATGTTGATATCTATTCAATCACACTGATGAAGATTTTCAAAGTCAAATATTTCACTTGAAAGATGAACGAACATACGTCACAACTTATTTTTACATGCTTGCATATCAAGCAAACACGATCACTGAAAGATCATAGAATGTAGCAGGTGTTTCCCGGCAAATTCACAGTTGACGTACTAAATTTCAATAGGTTTTAAAAACTTTTACCCATGTGCTTTTGGTCAGAGTAGCCTAGGTTTAGTTAAAATGCTATTTTCAGAAGATACAGATTTATTAGAAAATCAACGTACTGTTTAGTGGAAACAAATCTGGAATTTATGTTGGAAGCTTCAACACCAAAGTTTCAGAATTAAAAGACAGTAACAAAGCACTTTAATTTGTTCACTTTGTAATATTTTCCAAACGATCTTTGTTTTACTTTTTACCGTATTGACAACAAAAGTGATCAGAATGGAAAATTATACCAAAAGTGCACGAAAATATTCAGCACTCAAACTTGTTTACATCAACTCATTCTACGACATGAAGAAAGGACAAATTAAATTTAGCGCTGAAAAATAGCTTTAATAGCGACACATTTTATGCCAATTTTTTTGGCGACTTCAATCACTGCTGTTAAATCTTAAAAGCAAAATACTGTAACATTCTTAAACAAGTCGGTGTGTAAGTTGTTAAGATAAACAAATATTATGAAGAACAAACCACTGTCAATGTGTTAATGTTTTTGATATCGACTGATTTAATGGCAATTTTTTGCGACAATCATTGCTGAAAAAGGTTTGAAAGCGAAAAACAAGAGAAAGCCCGGCTAATGAGAACCAACGTTGAATAATAAGTTTATGAATGCACAGCAAACATTTATTGAATAACAAAAGACATCTTCGCAAATTAAAATTGAATATGACTAATGTGTCTTGTGCAAGTACAAAATACTGAAACATTCGTGAACAAGTTTGTGTAAGTAGACAAGACTGTGAAAATATTTTGAACGAACAAATTACTGAATCAGATACGCGACATGTTTATTTTGTGTACAATTTCTACAATACGCGTTTGTACGAAGACTATTTAAACGCACGTGTTTATTGTGGTCTGTATAACAACATTTATTATTAAAAAGTCATTGGATGGGAACTACAAATTTAAGATTTTTTAAAAACGAGACATTGGGTTTTATAATGGGTTATTCTTAATTGAGAAAGAAAAATCTTTTCCAGCTTGGACTTGACGCAGCACAGGACAAATCGAGGAAAAAAAGCAATAAATTATACACACACGGAGTAGGCAATTATATTGATTTATGATGCGGAGAAAGTTGGAGCAAACCAATTGTATATATGTGATCTAAAATACTCACTTAGTTCAAGCTTTGCTCCAAAGGCATAGTTCATTAAACTTGGCAAAAACAATTTGAACAGAAGCAATTTGTCTTCTGCTACAGACATGTTTTCTAAGAGCTGGAGAGGGTTTTTGTTGGCATCATGGCAAGTTATAAGTCGAAAAAATAAAATTGAAGATTACAGTATCGTGAACTTGAATCACAATGGCTTAGAAGGGGAGGAGAAAAATTCAAAAAGGCGGTATACTTTCGCCACGTAAAAGGTTTTAATTTTTTTTGGACTTTGATTTCTGAATAGATATAGGTTTCTGTAGTTTCGAATGATTTATAGCTTGCCATTTTTGCCTTTAATTAACCGCCTTAAGGACAAGTAACACGAGCAATATTTTCTTACGACTACTCGCGCACAAGGTTTCGTTGCAAGTTGAGATTCAGTTGTGTGTTTTACCGTCTACCTGATCAATAAATTTTTGTGTTGTAAGAAGTAGATCCTTCTACTCCTTGCAACATAAAAATTTCTTGAGCAGGTAGAAGGTAATACGCGCAATAAACTGTATCTTGCCTTGCAACGTAGCCTTGTGCGCGAGTAATTGTCGGAAAACATTGCTTGTATTACTTCTTCTTGCTAAAAACTTTATACTCCAACTTGTGCAAAAACATTTTGCGTGAGGTGCTGTATTAAAGTTTTATGGCGGAAATTTGTGGAAAGTAAACTCTATCATTTTTGGACACAAAAATGTTGTCAGGGGGAACGCTGTGCAAATGTGCTCAGATTTTCCCGCCAAAAGACTTAGTATATTTTTGAAAAATTTTTCTTGACATTTTTTTAATAAATAAAACACTATTGAAGTAAACCAAAGTGTTGATTGCTTTATTGTATTAGAAATAGAAATAATAACTTAGCAAACAAGAAAGTGTTTGACTTCTATTAATGAAAGAAATAAAAATATGAAAACGACTTGAAAAAGTATTGTTTATTTTTATTAATAGTAAATAAACTTTCTTTTTTTTTAAAAAAAAAATACGACGCATGCGCCGTGGGCGCGCCGTATTTTTTCTAAGTCTCTTGGAACCACATTCCAATCATATTTTCGTGAAGACAAGAAATTAACATAAAAATTTACCATGAACACTACGATTTTTCAAAACAAAACTGTGAAGAAATTATTTCTTACCTGACGAACTGGACGGGAAAAAAATTTCTTGAAATACTCACGAAACGAGACTTAGTTTTTTTCTTTCCGAATAAAACAAAAATGTCGGGTGGTCTGAATGGCACTGCACTGCCAGCTTACACGAACTTCTTGTTTGTTTTCTACGTTTATCGGGACATTGGTAAAGAAAATAAGAAAGTTGACTGAGCGCAGCATCGTGCGACTTCGAGAGTAGTACACAACACTGTCAGTCAATATTCATACTTTTATTACCACTGGATTGACTTTAAGCGCTGAAAATAGTTTCCGATTTGTTTACACTGTGTGGTTGGCCAAAATGTGAAAAACGTAAATTGTTTGCTGAAAAACTAGCTTTGAAATTTAATTTCTTCGCCTTCTGAATTTATGGATCCCGTTTATCGAAAATCTTCATAATTTGTTGTGCCCGGAAAGCTACATTTTTCACACGATGGCTCGATTTTAAATTCGGATTAGTAGGGCTTCTTATTATGAGGTGAGCCAGCCTGGTTAGGCAGACGGGCTGGCTCGGCTCATGCCTCATTTCCTCTTAAAATTGCCGTTGTGTTAATATAAGAAGGTGGGCTGGCCCGTTTGCCGAGATCCCCGTTCAAGCAACCGGAATCTCAGCAAGCGGGCCGGCCGGCCGGCCTTCTCATATAAACACAACAGCAATTTTAAGAGGAAATAACGCACGAGCTGAGCCGAGTCAGCACGCCAAACCAGGAAGGCACACCTCATATGAACAGGCCCCCACAGGCTGAAACTACGCTACGACTGTGTAAATAATGATTCTAATATAGCTCCGAGCACAAAAATTATAAATAATTTCGAAACAACGGGCCCAATTATTCATCGAAGCCGTTTAGACCACCCGACAACTTCCGAACTGCTTTCCTTTCTTGAAAAATCCTTAATTACAATCTGTTCTCTAACTTTACTGTGGTACCTCTTTCTTCAGTGTCCAAATTGAGACGTGATCCAACCAGCAGCGGCAATTGTTCTGTTGAAAAAACAAAAAAAATTAGCATCTTCAACAACCTTAAAGGCTATTTCCATAAAAATGCACGAGTTTTACCACTTGAGTGTTGGAGTGTTGATCAAGAAGGAAAACATTTCATAGAACGACAGCACTGACTTGACATTCCTAATCACAACCTTCGTTCTATTTTTGCAGAAAACGGGCTGAAGGATGAATCACTGAATTAAAAACATGAATATACTTGCTTACAAATTTCGGAACAAGTGATTGAGATTTTTGTCAAGACAATTGCTTTGTATAAATTTGATCATATTTTAAAATGTGAATGTATAATGCTAAGAAAAACAACGCGCGATTCCCTAAATACGTAAACGAACGGAAGTACCTCTTCTAGCTCTAGTATCTTAAGCTTCAAAAGAAAAACACGAGAGAAAATAAAAGAGGTATATACGAAAAAAAATTCACGTTCTTTATCTGTTCTATCTGTTCAAATTCACTCGTTTTAAAATTCTTCGAAAGAAACACGAACGTGTCCGATAAACTTCACCAAAGATGTCTGAAAGATTCCGAGGATGCTAATTGCTGATTTAGTACCAAGGTATTCCGCATCATCCCACTTATATTTATTATCCTCATTTCTTCAGCTATGTAAACAGGTTATAGAAAAAGTACTTACAGTCTAAAGTCGAACAAGAACTTATTCACTTTTGATTGAGTAGTAAAAGGATCGATTGGTAACAATGTTACCATAGCAACGCATCAACGACTTTTGAAATAGCTATGACACGCAATTTCACCAATCAAACTGACTGAAACTATAAAACCAGCAGCTAAAAGCTTAATATTTTAATGGCATAGCAAAAAAATAATCAATACTAATAACATACAAAAATAAAACAATAATTGGAGATTGCATTTCGTATTAAGTCTTTTAGTTTATCTCTGATGTCTGGAACTTGAAATTACAATAATATAAACGCAGAGAAATTGTTATCAAGCTGTAAGTTTGTCATTTCCGAGTAATCTCTATTAGCGTTCACTTTCGTAGCCAAACTGCACAAAACGTCCGTGAAAAAGACCCTGTAAATTCCCATAGTTAAATGTTCTCGACATCACGATCACACTGAATGACCCACTCTCAACATGTTTTTGTCCCAGTAACTAAAGATAATTATATCATATCTTGATTCTGAACTGTTGAAGTACATTGAAAATAACAGTAACGTTTTAAAAATGCGGTGTCAGCTATTTTCTGAGAATTCTATGAAAACGTTTGACAGAAGAAGATAATCATATCTGTGATCTAGGACAACATAGACCTTTCTCCAACACCAGGATAACCAAAGGAGAAGACCTTTAGAACACCAAGAATGGCGTTCATCAGATTAACAATACAATATTCGTCTACTAGAAATAGACCAAAAAATGGCTTGAGTAGTTCGATTTCCTTACTACTTTGGCAGTTATGCATTTTAGGAAGAGAAATTAAATTTTCAATCTCCTGACGGTCGTTATAGAATTCAACGAGGAAGGACAGAAAATCAGCCTCGAAAAATTGAACTCATGTTTGAAGGCACAAGTGCATTAAAGGTCCCATCTGTAATAACATAGGACCCACAGAGATCTGATGCAAATATCAATATATATCATACCTGAGAAACAAGTACAGTTATTCAAGTACAGTTATTCAATTCAAGAAGATGATGGAAGGATAAATCTATTTTGAAGATGACGACATTTCCTAATTAAATACAGTGAAATAACACTCAACCAACACCCGCTTAACACTGTCTATGAGTGAATATCTAACAGTCAAATCAAACAGAAAAATGCGAATGACCTTTCCAATTACATGTAAATTGTTGTTTTATTTATTCAGCTAAATAACTCCAAAAACACGAAACAAAATCAGAACAATCAAAATTGGCAGGTTGTGGAATCTAAAAATTAGAGTTGCTAGGACTATGCCTAATTATTATACATTGTACTCATCATCTATCTTCTAATTGGCTTAAATCCTAGAGTTAATTTTAGAAATTAGTGCAACCTACAGATTAGTTATTTATTAGGTTGCGCGCGTATTGCATGATTTCCAAGAGCAATGTCCAATCGGTTCTGTGCGACGGTGTATTGTTATTATGTATTTATTAACATTTCTTTTTATGCGAGCTTATGAATCGTGATGTTTTTATTTGTTATCTGATTTTTATCTATTGTGTACATTTATCTATTTTGTAGTTAGCGTCTAGTTTTAATGTCAATTTCTTGTGATTATTTTTACTTTTTAGTTTTATCTAATTTTTGTAAACAGCGCCTTTGAATCTTGTAGAAAAGGCGCCATATAAATGGATTATTATTATTATTATGTATTTTAAAGCAATGTGTAATAAAACAATTATTAGATTCGGTTTTTGTGATATCCAGAATAATCCAGGTCCCAGTAAGTGTTATCAACCTTGGCCTTCCGCTCGGCTGACAATACTTCCATCGACCTTGATTATTCTGAGTATCACAAAAACCTCATCCAATCATTGTTTAATGTCTGCTTCAGAGAGATGTCCTCTACCTTAGGGAAGGTTAACAATGTAGTGTTTGTATCTTGCTAATACTATGACTTACTCTCTCCTAAAGGGTAGTGTCTAAAAAGGGAAGGTTAACAATGAGGGGAGGTCAACAATAAAATGCTTGTATCTTGCTGGGACTATGACTTAGTGTCGGCTAAATGGTGGTGTCTAAAAAGGGAAGGTTAACAATGTAGTGTTTGTATCTTGCTGGGACTATGAATTAGTGTCTGCTAAACGGTGGTGTCTAAAAAGGGAAGGTTAACAATGTAGTGTTTGTATCTTGCTGGGATTATGACCTAGTGTCTGCTAAATGGTGGTGTCTAAAAAGGGAAGGCTAACAATGTAGTGTTTGTATCTTTCTGGGACTATGAATTAGTGTCTGCTAAATAGTGGTGTCTAAAAAGGGAATGTTTACAATGTAGTGTTTCTATCTCTCTGGGACTATGAATTAGTGTCTGCCAAATGGTGGTGTCTAAAAAGGGAAGGTTTAAAATGTAGTGTTTGTATCTTGCTGGGACTATGACTTAGTGTCTGCTAAAGGGTGAGTCTAAAAAGGGAAGGCTAACAATGTAGTGTTTGTATATTGCTGGGACTATGACTTAGCGTCTGCTAAATGGTGGTGTCTAAAAGGGGAAGGTTTACAATGTAGTGTTTGTATCTTTCTGGGACTTTGACTTAGTGTCTGCTAAATGGTGGTGTCTTAAAGGGCAAGGTTTACAATGTAGTGTTTGTATCTTTCTGGGACTATGAATTAATGTCTGCTAAATGGTGGTGTCTAAAAAGGGAAGGTTTACAATGTAGTGTTTCTATCTTGCTGGGATTATGACTTAGTGTCTGCTAAAGGGTGGTGTCTAAAAAGGGAAGGTTTACAATGTAGTATTTGCATCTTGCTGGGACTATAAGTTAATGTCTGCTAAAGGGTGGTGTCTAAAAAGGGAAGGTTTACAACGTAGTGTTTCTATCTTGCTGGGATTATGACTTAGTGTCTGCTAAAGGGTGGTGTCTAAAAAGGGAAGGTTTACAATGTAGTATTTGCATCTTGCTGGGACTATGACTTAGTGTCTGCTAAACGGTGGTGTCTAAAAAGGGAAGGTTTACAATGTAGTATTTGCAACTTGCTGGGACTATGACTTAGTGTCTGCTAAAGGGTGGTGTCTAAAAAGCGAAGGTTAACAATATAGTGTTTCTATCTTGCTGGGATTATGACTTAGTGTCTGCTAAAGGGTGGTGTCTAAAAAGGGAATGTTAAATGAATTAAAATGCAATTTAAAGGAGTTAACAACTAAGAGTGCCTGGGTGCCTAGGTCAGTGGTCTTTGGCATGCGCATGCCCGGTGGCTGACTACATCGATCATGTGATTCCTTGGCGTGTTCAGTTTTCCCTTCGTGCTGGGTTCTGTCCCCCATTTTCTTCCCCTCCTGCCCTCCCACTAGGCTTGTTGGGTTTTTTTTTCTCCACTGATGTTTGTCAGTGTGATGGGTGCCTGTTCCTTTCCTTTGGTGTGGGGGCTCATGGCTGGGTTGCGCTGTTGTGCCAGTCATGGGGGCATTATTTCAGTCTAGGGGCTGGTTGCCAATAGTGGAAGCCCCTGGATACTTCAGGCACCCAACCTCCATTTTAGCGATGCAGTTGTTAACAATGTAGTATTTGCATCTTGCTGGGACTATGACTTAGTGTCTGCTAAATGATGGTGTCTAACAAGGGAAGGTTAACAATGTAGTGTTTCTATCTTGCTGGGACTATGACGTAGTGTCTGCTGAATGATGTACTCTAAGAAGGGGTGGTCAACAATGAATTGTTTGTATCTTGCTTGGACCATGACTCAGTGTCTGCTAAAGGGTGGTGTCCAAAAATGGAAGGTTAACAATGCAGTGTTTGTATCTTGCTGGGATTATGACTTAGTGTCTCCTAAATGGTGGTGTCTAAAAATGGAAGGTTAACAATGTAGTGTTTCTATCTTGCTGGGATTATGACTTAGAGTCTGCTAAAGGGTGGTGTCTAAAAAGAGAAGGTTAACAATGCAGTTTTTGAATCTTGCTAAGACTATGACTTAGTGTCTACTAAAGGGTGGTGTCTAGAAAGGGAAGGTTACGGACATAGTGTTTGCATCTTCCTGGGACTATGACTTAGTGTCTGCTAAATGGTGGTGTCTAAAAGGGGGAGGTTAAATGCTAAAGGGTGGTGTCTGAAAAGGGAAGGTTAACAATGTAGTGTTTTCATCTTGCTGGGACTATGGTCTACTGTCTGCTATTTGACAGTGTCTAAAAAGGGGAGGTTAACAATGCAGTTTTTATATCTTACTGTGACCATTACTTAGTGTCTGCTAAAGGGTGGTGGCTACAAAAGGGTGGCTACAAAAGGGGAGGTTAACAATGTAGTGTTTGTATCTTGCTGGGACTATGACTCAGAGTCTTCTAAATGGTGTTGTGCTATATGCTTGACCATCAATAAAGTGGGATGTGACAAACTTAAAGTGGAGAAATCCTGTTTCATGTAGAAGGCCACATTTTTTCTAGCAGAATATTTGAGGCCATTCCTGGAACTAAAGGAAAATAAATTCGATATTTTTGCTAAATTGTTCATTTAGGCTTTGCTGTATTTGTGTGGCAATGTTTGTTCTCTCAGGGAAGTTAAATTTCTTTATACATTATAGAAGTGAAGATTGAATGCAAATTTTACCCGTGAAGTGCGTTAAAAAGAAATGAATTAATGAACATGATAGCTAATTCACTCAGATTTCACTTTCAATCTCTCATCATTTTTATGGACAGGTTTCAGGCAAATAGTACTCTGATATATTCTAACCGTCTTAGCACACACACTTGTCAAAAATTGTGAAAGGTTTTAAGAAGGAAAATTGAGTAATTTTAATTTTCAGTGGAACCAAACCTTGTACCAGAATAGTTTAAAGAATATTGCATTCTTTTTTACATTTTTCAAGGGCTATAGATGTAATTAGTTATCTGTAATAACACCAAAGAAAAAATTTCTTATGGAATCCCGAGAAAATAAGTGTCAAACTTCCCAAAATGACATCTTGCACATGAAGTTTTCAGAACTTTACCTGTTTTTTCACAATTCTTGTGAAACTTGACATTTATTTTCTCGGGCTACCATGAGAAATTTTCTTTGGTGTTATTACACATGACCAATTACATCTATAGCACTTGAAAAATGCAAAAAAGAATGCAATATGGTTTAAATTTATTCTGGTACAGGGTTTTTGTCCACTGAAAATTAAAATTACTCAATTTCCTGATGGATTCCATCTTAACACCTACCAATGCAAAACAAAGAGGTTCATTTCATATCTTGATTCACAGTTCAGATTTGATTGATCAACACGATCATGTTATTTTGTCAGTGTAATAGTCCTACACTTTGGTCCACATACTGAAAAGGTTATGCACAGGTCTACATAAAGTACCAAACAGTTGAAATCTGTCACATTGGTGCAAACTGGGCTTAACATAAGGACTTATTCTGCATAGCCTGCATAACAGGTGTTATTTACTCAAGAGCAGGAGACATGTCAAGCATGAAGTATGAGTAACATACACGCAGAACGTAAAACAAACATGGGAGAAAATGAATGGAGCGATTATCGTATGACCTTACCAAATGGGTTTTAGCAAGTGTTTGTTACACGTATTTGTTTTATCAGCCAATGGATAAAGAGATCAAAACATTGCCTCTTCATTTTTCCACCAAAGAAAACCCTCATATGAAGAAGGCATTGTTTGATTGGCCAATCGTGTTGCAGTATGACGTCAAAATGAAATATTGGTTGATTTATAGAAAGTTCTCAGGCAAGATGTTTTTTCACCTGCACGTCTGTTTAACTAACCAAAAGCCACATGTGTTTGTATCTGTTCGATAAACCAATCAAATCGCTCTATTCCCATTTGTTTGTTGTTTCTGTTTTGCTCACGAAGTTTTCATTTCAAGGTCATACGAAAATCGCTCTATCACTTCCAACAGGTCATAATTCTGGCAACCAGAAAACATCCATGCTCATACGGTATAATTATTTGGGCAGGCAAAAAATTTAAAACAAGAGGACAAATAAGCAACTAAGCCTAACAACAATTCAATAGAGGCTGCCATAGCATTACGGTGAAAAAAAATCCAGAATATAACCACCATTTAAAAGGCTTGATTTTCACTGGCATTACACTGGTTATTGTTTTGGTTTCTTTCATGGGAACACTCATCAAACTCAGCATCTCTGAAATGTAAACTGTTTTTATGATTTCCTCTTTTTTAGAGAGAAGATTTTCATTCCCCAGCAACATCTTCTTTTGTCCCCAAGTTCTTTGTTAAACAGACAGTGGGCTTGAATCAGGATTAGTACAAAAATGCCCTGAATGATATCAGCATTTTGGTTGGTTGATTCAGTGTTATGTTCAATCTGTCAATGTTGGTGGGCAAGTCTGATTGGTCAGAATTCTTTTTTGACTGCTTAAGGGTATTATCTTTCCTTCTCTTTCCTTTAACTTGTGCTCCACACTGTCTCTATGCTTCTTACTCAACTGTGTCTTCTCATTCATGCACGGTTAAAAAACACTCAATATAATTGAAAGGTATCCTTTTTAGGGCATGTATATCTAAAAAAAATAATGTTTAAAAAAGTATCTGTTTTGGCTTAGGCCTGAAATATCTTTTTTTGAGGCACATATCATGGAAAAAAAAATACTATTGTCCTGTCTGTTTGGTACTACTGGTACATACGTCAAGGTGGTGCATCACTTACAAACAAGATATTTCACAAAAACTTTAAAGATTCCAACTAAAAAGAGAAAAAATTCTATCTGCAGTTGCTCCAATCTAGCCGCCTGCAATGTAGCCTGCATAGCTGGTAGTTTTTTTGGTGTGTTTTTTCTCTTATGGTTTGTAATGTAAGAGATACAACCGCCAAGCTAAGACGATAGGGGAGGGGGCAAGGGGCGAAGGCATTGAGAACAACCACCTACAACCAACCCCTTGAGATTTTTGAAACTCTGTCGGCCAGCAGACACAGCAAGCGGCATTCCTGATTAGCTGACAGAATGTAAAAGTTAACCTGTCCGCAGATGTAAGATTCCCAGTGGATACAAAATTCAAAGAAATACTGTTGGTTGTATTGCAGCTTTCAGCATTTGACTTGATTTGTGTTTGCTCAAGAAAATCTTCATCGCCAGTATTGTAGACTTGAAGAAGCTCTGTAGTTTTAAAACTCTGAAGAATAATTCTTCAAAGCAGGCCGGCTGTTTCCAAATCAAAAAGATTTCAGAAAGATGAGAAAACAGCTCAAGTCAACAGTCGCATTGCAAGTGAGATTTGTGTTTGCTCAACAAAATATTCATTGCAAGAATTTTTAGATGCCAAAAAGTTCTGCCATTCTAAAACTCCAAGGAATATAAAAAGACTAATTCTTAAAAACAAGCAGGCTGTTTCTGCACAAGAAATATTCTTGGAAATTTTGCACATTTCTTTGGCAAAATCAACTGAAGCCATCAATCACTTTGCATGTGAACTTTTGCCTTTAATTTGTCTTACGGTGTGTCAGTGATCAACACAAATTACTTCAAATAAGACTTCTATTAAAAAGATTCAATCTTTTGATCTGAAAGTTGAACTTTGAGTCCAATAATACAATCCAATTCCAATAAACAAAATTTTTCCTTAATAAGCAGAAGATAGTTATTAAAAAAATAATTAACAGTGATAACATCCAACTATTTGGCGTGACAGTTTGTTTTACATTGTGTGATGGCTGACGTCAGACTTCAAAGCATGTCACATCACATGTAAGCCAGCTCCTCCTTTCGCAAGACTGGAAGGGGCATTTCATAAATCTCAAGGGGTAGATTTCAGGTGGTCGTTCTCATTGCCTTCTTCCCTCGCCCCCTCCCCCATAATTTTTTGTTTTGACCTCAGTTCAGTTTCCACGCAAATGTATCTCTTACTTTATGAACCATAAAAGAAAAAAATACAACAAAAAGTGCCAGCCACACAGGCTGTCTGCAATGGTAAAAGCCAAATAGCATGCTTTTCTTTCAACAATCCATTCTCCATTTCCAGTAGTTTACAACAAACGTTATATCCCTGATCTACAATCCTTTTGTAATTGCCTTTGTGCATTTTTTACCAACTAATGCTTCAAGGTCTACATCCCGCAACATGTGTGCATGTATTCCTGTTTCCTCTATGGTCAATAGTTATTGCAACAACATTACACACAGACCCAAACAGACCCAAAACAATTAATTACTATAATTCCTAATGCCAAAGTCAGTCTTATGCGTACATCTTCAGGTCTGCCTCACATATTTCTGACTCAACCACAAGGTCAGTAAAACTTTTGCAATACAATTAATCTGACCAAATACTATTCTGCCATGAAAATAGTGAGTTATTTGCTTATGTTCCAACCCCCAGGGTGTGGAACTACCAACAGTTATTTTTGTTCAGAGTTTGAACAACATTATTGGCAATTATTGTTCATACATTAAGCTTGTCTCTAAACCTTATGAATAACTTGTAGATTTTGAGTCTGAGTACTTTCAATGCACCACATTTAAATGCAGTAGTATAGATAGAGAAGGTGAGAGCCCACTGTTCAGTGCTTTCAGCAAAAATATATAGAGTATTTTTTCTTCTTTCAATTTTTTTTGGAGAACTCTAGTAAGTTCTTCGAACTTCCTTACAGCTTGGATAAAATTGCACATCTGACTTATACCCTGAACTGCAGTCCCTAAGATGACAGAGCAATAGTAAAATCTGATTTCTTATTATTACAATGGTTTTGGCGTGTGCCAAACAAGGAAAAGGAAAATTAGTAATAATTGCAAAAGACATTACACAAAGTATGATACAATATTATTATTACTAGATCTCAAGCTTCACCTCTCAAATTATTCCATATGAACAATGTTTTCCTGGACTGTTTAACAGGTTTCTACAACCTTGCAAGTGTCAAATGTTTCTGTTTGGTATCATAAATGGATGAGCAATAATATTGCCTTATCACCAAGTAATGCAAACATATGACATAATCAAATTTTTCGCCACTAGGACTACAACATCAAAAAACACCTTGAACTATTATTTTTCTGTTGAAGTATGAGTTCTGCGGGCATTAACGTTCTACATGTATGCAAGTTACACAGTATAAAAAATATAGCTAAAAAGTTCCTCTAAAGACTTCTACACTTCTATCTTTAAAACAACATTGCTTGACAATATTTCTTTATGCAAAAAGTGAACAATATGCGGAGAGAAGTTCAAGGGTTGAAGATATTTAAGTTTTCCCAGTCAACACTCTTAATCAATATGATGAAGGATTCATTAAAAGGGTCCTTCTCATCATTTTTGTCCCACGATGGTCAATCTTTTTTCTCCGTTTATATCTCAATGTTTTGACTATGTACCGTTGATCTTCATCAGGTGATGGTGTTAATTTTTCCCAGCTGAATGTTTAATTTTATGCTCTTTATGTTAGTCTTGGGTACTACAGCACTTTGGTTGCATTATATCTCCAAGAACATTGTTGGTGGTGCTTTGTTTGCACAGAAAAAATCATCAAAAGAAAAATATAACAGTGTATGTACATTCAAAAAAGCCTTAAATGTAGAGGAAGTGCCAACACTTTCATTCACGACAATTAATTCATCAGGCTTTTTTTTTCTTTCAAATATTAAAAAAAAAATCATGTGATCTGGTGACCAAAAAAAAAAACCTCGGAAAGGTAATCATCTGTCATTTCTGGCCTCTTTTTGTGACAAAAAAATACTTTCTTTGCAGAACGAATTCCTGAACATGACTGGAGTATATTCGTTGCACCTATGAAAATGTGAATTGCATTTCATAGTTCCAAAACCTGAGTTCATTTTAAATAAAAGTGAATTTAATTTAATAATAAAACAATAAATCATGATTAGTTTGACTGATTATATACAGCTGCTGAGTAGGTACAGCTGTATGTACTGTGTAGGTTATAAACAATACTTACCTGAAGTTTAATAAAAATCATCAGCTTACTGTCTGAAAAATCCAAGAACTTCAGTTTTTGAACATCAATGGGCCTTTTGTGTGCCTATAAGTATGAAAAAAATACATTTGTAATTAGAGTAACTTTAAAAATATCCTTAATACCTGGACCATGATATAAAAAAAATTCCTCATTCTAACTAAATCAGTAAAAAATCCTATGATGCTACTACCTACATGAAAACTTATTGGCAAAAATTTTGAATAGTAATGAAATTCCCAATATATGCCAAAGGAAAGACTCCCGAAAAAATTATTTTGTAAAATCCTCACAAGTAAAATGGTTTACTTGCGACAAATTTTACAAAAGAGAATTTTTTTGGCTTTTATCTTTGGCCAGTATTAGAGAAAGTCTGTAAGAGAGGCACTACAAGTAGAAGATAAATCTACAGGGGCAAGGAATTCCTTTCTTTCACACCACTAACAATTCAACAGGCTTTTTTCTTTTCAAAAATTGACAAAAATATTGTTAATTCAACTATTATGATAATATTTCATCTTGGTCTTGGACATTTCTTAATCGCAAAAATCTTTGCAATGGGAAATGCCTGAAAATAAAATTATATACCTGAAGTTAAATAAAAATTATTAGCTTGCTGTCCTTGTCCAAGGAAATCCTAGAAATTCAGGTTTTGAACGTCATGTGGCTCTTCATGTGCCTGTAAGTATAAAAGAAAAAACATTTTGTAACTAGGGTAACTTAACCGATAACTCCTAAACCATATTACGAAAAACATAATTCTCATGATTCTGACGTTTAAATCTGTTGACAAAACCCTTTGATGCTACTGTTCAGATGAAATCTCATTGGCTGAACATTTGAACAGTTATTATTATGTGCCTCTGAGGATTTTCCAAAATGAAGTTTGATTTTGGCCAGTGTCAAAATGAAAGGATAAAAGCCTGTGGGACAGTAGCCTGCAAGTACAGGCATCTCTGCTTGCTGCTTGGGCAGTTTTACAGGGGAGACGTCAGTAATTTAGCCCCCAAAATTCCATACTGATGACATGAATCAATGTTCACATAATCAATCTGGTAGTCATGGGCTCCAGATAAAATTTGTTTGAATATTATGTTTCTCTAGCCTGCAAACAGAAATATTTCCGGTCGTCGCTTCTCTCCACCCAAAAACTAACGTCTGCAACTAAGAGCTGCAAATCGATTATTGTGACATAGGACATTATTGGCCAATCACAGTTTAGCTCTTGGAAACCAGGAACTAACTAGCAAGAATTCTCACAAGATTCCTGCACAGTGTGATATGTTCACAAGTTGAAACAACTGGATGCCACGTCTAAAAATGTAAATTTGCCAGGATTAGGGAACTGATTGATGAAAAAGGCACCAAGCAGATTCATATCGCAGAAGATTACAGGAACATTTTAATATATGTATATCGCAGAAGATTACAGGAACATTTTAATCTCCCGGTACTTTCTAGGGAGTCAATGATGTATCACACCAAGCTGTTTTGATCACGTTTGAAACGATAAATGTTCTAATGATGGTTCCTTAATGTGTTCCTTGTAGAAATGTTTGCTTTGGAGGATTCTTCGATAGCTTGTTGTGTGCCACTTTAGATTTTTCATGCACTGTTCAACTTGAAAAGCTACATGCAGGACACATGGTTATTATTATTGACTTCCCATGAAATGTTATTAGACCATAATCAATTTACTCTTATAAAATAATTTTTCTTATGCTGGGTCCAGACCAGATGTACATGGCGATGCTTGTAAGATTTTAAATTTTTCAAGAGTTAATGTACATTTTGACTCACGAGTCAAGGATGTGCCTGTACTACCTACCAATTCACAACTTTTTGTCAGCTTTGGACAAAACTGGATAAGTGTGAGTCTGAGTGCAATGTCATAGCAATGATAATTTTCTGTTTGTGTCACAAAATGTTACTTTTATTAATTTTGGAAAAACCAAACGCAAAAAATTGTATCCATAGCTTTACAACCAAGAAATCTTGTTATAGTCTTGAAATTTATTATCTTAAGGTTACTTGCAAAATCTTGTCAAATCCAAGACACGCCAGCTCGTGAGGAGTCACTAGAGCTTTACACTTACTTTCATCCTCTATTCCGATTGGTCAACAACAAAATTGTATCGTGGCTCGTGTTTGCAAACATTACCAGTACTTTTTGGGTGAAGAGAAGAAAGGACCAATGTCTGCATTGCAGGGTAATGTTTCTCCTGGTCTATTTTTGGAATATTATCTTTGTGACCTTTTGTCTGTCATTAGTAAACAACAGCTAAACAAAAAAAGTTACCACATTAATCAAACAGCGCTCAATGACCAGATTCTGACAAATCTGTCATCAGTATGGAATTTTGGGGCTGTGAGAGGCCAGGAGAGACAGGTGCACTCATACATGTAGGCTCGTGAGACAGGCACTAGAAGAGAGATCTAGATCTACGATGGATATTACATGTACCTCATGAAGATTATGGCACAAAAAGGAATACAAAGCAGATAAAGGAAGAAACAGGTAGATGCATGAAAATTATTTCAACCAATGACAGTTAATGAACACTGAAGGTAGAAGGTGACCAAACATTCAGTACAAAAGTAAGTTACTAGTGTGCCAATTAATCAAACGTAGTTGTCTTTATTTGCAAAATTCCCCTTAAACAAACGGATACCTTGTGAAGTTCAAGGGATAACTTGCTTTACAATCAATATAATATGTGATGTGTGTTCCCCTACCCAAGAAACATATCCCTAGTAATATGTGTTCCCCCACCCCAGCAAACACATAATCACTAGCGATATGTGGTCGTGGGTAGGGGAACACATGTTCCCAATGATATGTGTTCCCTTACCCAGGAAACACATATCACTAGGGATATGTGTTCCCCTACACAAGAAACAAATATCCCTAGTGGTATAAGTTCCCCCTACACAAGAAACACAAATCCCTAGCGATATGTGTTCTCCTATCCGAGAAAACAAATCCCTTGTGGTAGGTGTTCCCATACACAGAAAACACATGTCCACAGTGAAATGTGTTTCCCTTACCCAGGAAACACAAATCCATAGTGAAATGTGTTTCATTATAATGTCATTATAATGTCCGATGTACTTAATGTTATGTGTTCCCATACCCAGGAAACACATATCACTAGGGATATGTGTTCCCTACTCAGGAAACCCAAATCCCTAGTGATATGTGGGAAACACATTATCACTAGGGATACGTGTTACCCCACACAGGAAACACATAACCCAAGTGGTGTGTGTTCCCCTACACAGGAAACATATATCCCTAGTAATATGTGTTCCCCTACACAGGAAACCCATATGCCTAGTAATATGTGCTCCCCTACCCATGGAACACAAATACCTATACTAGTGATATGTGTTCCTCTACACAGGAAACACATATCCTTAGTGATATATGTTCCCCTACCCAAAAAAACACAAATCCCTAGTGATATGTGTTCCCCTACAATGGAAACACATATCCCTTGTGATATGTGTTCCCCTACTAGAAAACACAAATCCCTGGTGATAATTATTATTTTTATGTGTTCCCCTACACAGGAAACACATATCCCTAATGATATGTGTTCCCCTACCAAGAAACACAAATTCCTAGCGATATGTGTTCCCCTATACAGGAAACATATCCTTCGTGATATGTGTTCCCCTACCAGGAAACAAAAATTCCTAGTGATATGTGTTCCCCTACCCAGAAAACACAAATCCCTACTGATATGGGTTCCCCTAAACTGGAAACACATATCCCTAGTGATATGTGTTCCCCTACCAGGAAACACAAATTCCTAGTGATATGTGTTCCCCTAAACTGGAAACACATATCCCTAGTGATATGTGTTCCCCAACCCAGGAAACACAAATCCCCAGTAATATGTGTACCCCTACACAGGAAACACATATCCCTAGTGATATGTGTTCCCCTACCAGGAAACACAAATTCCTAGTGATATGTGTTCCCCTACCCAGAAAACACAAATCCCTACTGATATGGGTTCCCCTAAACTTGAAACACATATCCCTAGTGATGTGTGTTCCCCTACCAGGAAACACAAATTCCTAGTGATATGTGTTCCCCTAAACTGGAAACACATATCCCTAGTGATATGTGTTCCCAACCCAGGAAACACAAATCCCCAGTAATATGTGTACCCCTACACAGGAAACACATATCCCTAGTGATATGTGTTCCCCTACCAGGAAACACAAATTCCTAGTGACATGTGTTCCCCTACAAAAGAAACACATATCCCTAGTGATATGTCTTCCCCTACCCAGGAAACACATATCTCTAGTGATATGTGTTCCACTTCCCAGGAAACAAATATCTATAGTGAAATGTGTTTCCTCTTCCCAGAAAATGCACACCGGTTTACCTATTGATATGTGTTCACCTACTCAGGCAACACATATCCCCAGTGATATGTCGTCCCCTACCTAGGACACATGTTCCTAGCAGCGTGCAAAGAAAGTCGTGTCCAACAGCCCGGGGCTAGTGGATTTTGCGATCAGGCTAGTGAATTCTGTGCTTTACTTGCCCGACGGGCAAGCGAAGATTTTTCGTAGAATTAAAATTACAAAAGTACTGTTCGACAAATGTTTTAAATTGCTAGTAAATTCCTGCGGACCGAAAGTCGCTCCAACGAAGTGAAATCTGCATAAACAAGACGAGGTATCACATTACATGTCAGACGAGGCGCATAAAGTAAAAGCAGATATATTCATTTGCGAGCAACGTAAACAACAGGTTTTGATCCTGAACTCCAGTGCGAAATTTATTATGGTTTTAGCAAATATTGGACATGTGCGTTTCAATATGGTAAATTCTAAACACCGATGCTATACGTGTTTGCTGATACCACATCGTATTGTTTTTACTTTTCACAAAAATCTTTCAGATGAAAAGTTGCCAGAAATGAAACAAACATTTTTGTTCTTTTGAAACCTAAAACCTTTGGTTACTTGTAACAAGATGAACCTCAAATTTGCATAATTTTTGTTTGCATGATATTTGTTCACTGATGCGTGACTCGGCACTCGGACTTTCCACCTTCCCGTGAACTTGAAACGTGACTTGGAAAACTGACTGCCAAACAAACATTCTTCAGAAAAATGATTCTCTGAATGCACTACTTTTGAATGAGAAGCAAACTGATGAAAGTTATCAAATTTTTATGCCCTTTAATAATATAAACATTTCCCCTGTCAGCGGATAAGAAATACTCCCGCGGGAAATTTTTTTTGGCCGCAAATTGCAGAATGAAGCGCTTTCACTGGCAGCTTTTTGCGTTGTTGTTTAGAGTGTCCATCGGGAACTTTGGTTTCACGGTTTCAACTCCGTTTTTTTTCTTTTAAAAAATGTTTTTGTACATTGTAAAATGTCTAAAATGCATGTCAATCATTCACTTGTTCCAGTGGACTTAGAAAAAATTCTTCAGTGTGGCAGCGCCGAGAGCAAAACAGCAAAACTAGTTGAAGACATCGGGAGTGAATATTACGTTGAACTCAAAGCGTTACAGATCAGAAGCTTGAGTATTTGGCCGTTTTCACAAGAGGTTAACCAGTAATAGGTAGTTTTTGGCATTTTTTTTTTCAAAGAAAAACGTTTGTCTGTTATTTGGACCTTCATTCCGTTAGCTTCACTTAAATTCCTTATTATTTTCATCATTGTGAGTTGACTTTCAAGACAAAGGCATTTATAATCAAGAAGTGAACGCTGAATTATTGCACTAGTGTGTCGAGTATCATACCAGGTCTACTTATAGTTCACACTTTTACGGTTATTTATTGGTTCTGTTAAAATTAATAACTATAGCTGATTGTAATGAAGAAATAAAGCCAGTAATTTATTAACTTACAGTGCAATTAAGAAAGGAATAATTAATTAATGTTATTTCATTCTGCTTGCAAAAAAGTTTTTTCTGGCTAGTAAAAATGACTTTCAGGCTAGTAGTTAGTTAAAATTGTCTTTCTTTGCACCCCGTCATAGTGATATGTGTTTCATGGATAGGGGAACACTTATCCCTTGTGATATGTGTTCTCCTACACCGGAAACATGTATCCCTAGTTATATGTGTTTCCCTACAACAAAACACATATCCCTAGCGATATGTGTTCCCCTACCCAGGAAACACATTTCACTAGTGATATGCTGTTCACATACATAATGCGTTTTCAGTCTTTAAATTTCAAAGTAATATAAAATCATGACACAACGACACAATTCCTACCCAGGAAACACATATCCCTAGTGATATGTGGTCCCCTACCTAGGAAGCACATATCCCTAGTGATATGTGTTCCGCTATCCATGAAACACATATCGCTAGTGAAATGTGTTTCTCCTACCCAGGAAACACATATCTCTAGTGATATTTGTTCCCCTACCTGGGAACACATATGCGACCCTCCATAGTGATTCGAGGGACAAAGGTGATAACATGCTCACAACACACTTTATGTGCATAATTAATTACTGAAACCATCAAGGACATGCAATGTTTTGTTTTGGTGTAGTTAAAATGCTATCCCTTTCTTTAAGTCGAGCGTGATGGATGACACACTTGCTGTGCAAGTTGACACAGAATAACACGCTAAAGTAAAACAAAACGTACCTAAAAAATATAACTCTCGTACAAATTAAATCTTTTATTGGCAAGCCCCTATGCCAACTTCCAGTGAACAAACAACAAAATTCCCTGCTCATTCTGTGCTTTTGCAGTGAAGATGAAACTGTTGATTGCCAGCTGTAGGCCCCAAAAAATTTTCGGAGAAGAAAAGTAAACAAACAAGTACTTGAAATTCGCTTCTCTGACTTCCATTAAGTTTCTCGTCTAAATATGATCTCAAATGAATTTAAGTCTTAAGAAACCTTCGGTATTAAAATCATGACTGTTTCTCCTTGCTTTTAGCTGCCTTTAGAAAAGGTTAGGTTACTGTTGTATGTATTTAAAAAAAAAACTTTTGATGTGTGTAAAAGCAAGAGGTTTCAAATTACACATGACATGCAAATTTCACTCGCATTGGACTGCAACAACCGAAGTTAGCGTTTTCGGTCAGTACAAATTGCAGACTGCAGACTACCTTATTATCACTTATTTTCGGGCAACTTAAATTTCGCGATTTTGATGAATTACTGTTTTTTAAGGTGCAGTCGAACCTATCGGTACAGAGACCTCTCTAATACAGACAGTTTCAATGTCCCCACAAAATTCTCATATTTTCTTTAAAGAAAGCCTCTAGATATTATGGACTCTCTCTAATACGGACAACAGACACTAAATCTCAGCCCCAGAGAGTAAATTCAGATAAACTTAACCTCATTATTACAGACTCTTCGGTGATCAGCTGAAATCTGCACAGGGTGGAACCTGTCTGGCTGATAAGCTATGCAAAGTGATTTCTAAAGCCCAGTCACTGTCTATACAACAATTTGCAAAAGGTGTACAGAGGAACATAACCAACATTTTTAAGGCTTGAATGACTACAGATAGCATAAAGATTTTTTCTGTCACATTTTGTACTCTAGTTACTGTTCACACAAAATAGTGAAAGATGCTTTCAGAATATTGTGCTTTACGTCACAACTTTTTACACAAAGCATTGCGCTGTAGCTTGTTCGGTTATAAAACAGTGATTTGTCTAACCTGTACTTACTTTAACCATCGTAACATCATGTGCTTAAGTTAAAACACAGCTGTAAAGGCTTCAAAACAAGTAATGATGTCAGGATTTCAACAGGTCACTTTTGTAAATATATAATGTTTTTGACTCATTTCGAGAACAAAAACATGTTTCCTGAATTTCTGTGGCAGATCCCAGGGGAAGATGACCTTGGAATGGAGATTGCGTGACAATATGTAAGTTATTATATTGGCAAGAAAAAAAAGAAAACTATTTTTCTTCTCAGTCTGCATTTTGTTAGCTTGTGTTATGCGGTCGAGGAAATTAATTCGTTCAGTATTATTTCAACCTTGAACTTGAAGGTGCCCTAAAAGAAAGCTAAAAGAAATACGTTTGTGATGTTTGGAAAAAAATAGGCTCCACAAAAACCAAAAATTGACTCGTTTGTAGGAAATGTTTCAGCTTTGTTTTTCTGATCATGAAGATGACCATTATCTACTGATAGGAGCTTTGGCTTTCACATAAAGAATGACTTACGATGATTGCATTACTTTCGCTTCTCATCAGGTAAGTTTGCATGCAATGTAGCACACTAAGTTGCACGCTTGACCATGGTGTCTCTAGTGTGCTTTGTAGGCCGTTAAAGTAAAGTTCTTTTGTTTTTAAGTGGAAGCATGTTGTGAGTGTGTTATCACCTTTGCCCCAGAAATCAAAGTATTAAGAACAATGCTGTTACAAACAGTTATTATAAATATATTGAAAGGATTACAATCAAAACAAGGAAAAACCTCCCTCAATGGCAAGACTTTTTCTCAAGATGCCACTTTCACCTCTCAAGAACAAGAGGGAGGTGAATGTTTTATTTTTGAGGGGAACTGTTGATAAAGGCAAGAAGAACTAAAGAGATTGATATCGAGGCAGACCATTAATTTTGACTAAACAATATGAAAATAAGTAAAATACAGATGAAGGAAGATACAATGTAAAGACAACAGAACAGTGATATAGGTTAATTAAGTTGTGTCAATACACATGAAAATACATGAAGGTCACTAAACATAGACAACAATGAATGGAGGTTTCCAAATATGAAGTTACATTTTCAGAAAGTTAAGGAAGGCCAGATAAAGATAACAGTGTGTAGAAAGGGGTGCTGTGATAAAGATAAATGAATATGAAATGTAGATAAACCCAAAATAAATAAAAGTGAATGAAATGAAGTAAAGGCTGATGAAGGTAAAAATAATAAATGAAGAAGGAAGATCACAGTGACTGAACATAGGTGGAGCCTAATAAAAAGAAAAGTTTTTAAATAAGGCAGATGAAAGTGAATAAAAATGATATAAATGAAAGTATATGAAGCTCATATGAAGCCAAACCCCAATCTTGGTGATTACTGAACCAGTGAATAATTACAGGAAGTTCTCCCAAGAAGAGAGCGGCTGATTCAAAACAACACCCACCTGCATGGTTGCCTGGTCATTCTGCTCTCCAGCTCGTCCACATAAAACACAAGGAGCTTCACTTCTTGCACATCCTATCCCTGCTGTCTGTTAGTTAAAACAAAGAAAAAGGCATCACATGTAGCAGGTCTTTCATAGCATTAGAGGTACCATATAAATAATATTATTCATTCAAAATTTTTCTCTGTTTCTGATTGGCTAAAATCACGTGCATAATTCATCATGACCAAATTTGATGGTTTGTACAACTTCAAAAAACAAAATTCAAGGACTTTTTAGAACAAATTACAGTTTTCAAGGTCTAAGATTTATTCAATAAAATAATTGGCATTCTTTGACCCCCTTTTGAACACCTCACCGCCTGAAACACTCAATGACGTAATTTACGATTTTTACATCTTCAGCCACGGTTGGTCATCTCTCACATTATGGTGTACTACTTTCCTTAACAACATTACTTTGCCAAATGACAAGAGTCACTGGGTATGACTTGTAGTCTTAGATACAGAAATAGTGTTTGAAAGAAAGAAACAGCGATGAAATATTGTTGCTTCCAGTTTTATACTGGGCATTTATTTTTGTTTCACTATACATGTACACTGTACCTTTTTTTCCTATGCTCTAGAATCTAATTTCCCAGAAAATGATGTCACGCAAACAAAGTAGTGTATTTCAAAGACTTTTTAAGACAAAACTACTATGATTCAGTCCCGGGCTCTTTCGCACTAATGAAATGGCAGCAGAGTCTGATGTTGATAAAATGCCAACTGTAGTGATTACAGGTCTTCCACGTATCGCAAAAAAAAGGCCCATTGCAAAAGAAAGAAGCATCTTTGTTAACATTTTCGATCATAAGTCTAATAAAAGTTTTGGTCTCTTTATCTAAGTTCGCAGAAAGGCAACTTGTAGTGATTAAAACCAGAAATAAACCAGGCAAAAAAATCATTTTGTACACATCACACTCAGCCGTCACTTCGTCGTTGGGAAAGGACCTGGGCACCCAGAACTGGATCTCAATTGTTGCCTGGTCTCCAAAGGTGAACAGCGAACCATTGATCTACATATTTCATCGGGTCCATAGACATGGTTCATACAACTCCAGACAAACAAATTTCAAGGACTTTTCAAGCCTTTTTCAAAGACAAATTACAGTTTCTAGGACTAAGATTTTTTTTAACCCCCTTTTGAACACATTATTGGCTAAAACACATCATGGAGTCATTTACTACTTTAACTTCTTCAGCCATGGTTGACCACATTATTTTATACTACTTTCCGCCCAAAACCTTTCAAAATGACTGGTGGAAAAAGCTATTAAGAGTGTCAAGACTAACTTCATACAAACAAGCTGATGTACGGAAAAATACTGAGACAAGGGTATTGTTGTATGAAGGACCACTCGCGTCTCCGAGTTCTGACCTATGGTAACATGTAGGAACTGATTGAACAAATGGATTGACACATCAGGGAAGAAGTAGCTTACAAACTGGCATAGAAGTGATGCTAATAAAAGCTTAACAGGGACAATGCATGGAGACGTCTCCTTGATGTAGGAGGATTTTAGTCTGATAAAGTTTTTCACAGATTTTACGAGTATTACAGAAAATGACGAGATACAGTTGACTCCCAATAACTCCAAGCCTCACTAACTCGAACCAGAATCGATTTCCCCTGGATTTCGGTTATACATTTACTGAAATTTTACCATCAGTAACTCGAAACCCTCGATAACTCCAACCTCCCACTAACTCGAAGTAATTTTTGTTTCCCCTCAGATCTTTTCTAGATAATTTTACTCTCGATAACTCCAACCATGTTTTGAGCCCTTAAAAAGTCGGAAGAAAACAGTGTACTGGCATCCGAAACATTGAATATTGAATTTTCTATTGACATGTTGTAGGCATATACAGTTGACTCCCGATAACTCAAACCCTCGCTAACTCGAACCAAAATCGATTTCCCCTGGATTTCCGCCATACATTTACTGTAATTTTACCCTCGGTAACTCGAACCCTCGATAACTCGAACTCCCTCTAACTTGAACCAATTTTCATTTCCCTTCGGGTCATTTTCTATACAATTTTACCCTCAATAACTCGAACCATGTTTTGAGCGCTTAAAAAGTCGGAAAAACAGTGTACTGGCATCCGACACATTGGATTTTGAAGTCCCATTGATGTGTTGCAGATATAGTTCACTAGTGGAGGCTGATGTTGTTTCTCACAAATCTAACGTGAAACAGCTTTACTTCTCAAAACAGTAAAACGCAGGCTCTATTTAGACTATGTTTTGTTACATTATACGTTGTGATTTATAATCTGAAAGTATCTTTCAATTTTCACTTAACATTTCTACGATAAAAATAATGTGATTAAAATGTTCACTGTATAGTAAAAACTGTTTTTCACCTTACTTCCGGCTATTTTCTTCGATCTCCCAATAACTCGAACTCACGATAACTCGAACTTTTTTCAATTTCCCTTGAAGGTTCGAGTTATTGGGAGTCGACTGTAATTTACTAGTGGAGGCTGATGTTGTTTGTCACAAATCTAATAATTATGAAACACCTCTACTTCTCGCATGCTCTATTTAAGAAATGTTTTTTTTACGTTTCGTTCTGATTTATAATCTAGAAGTATCTTTCAATTGTCACTTAACCTTTCTACAATTAAATGTGATTAAAATGTTCACTGTACAGTAAAAAGTCATAATAAGTCCAGTAAAAACTGTTTTTTCCTTACTCCCGGGCTATTTTCTTCGAGCTCCCGATAACTCGAACTCCAAGTGTAGTGACCTTCATCAATGTGCTAGCATTTTCTTCTGACATAACCATACTGGCAACCAAACTGGTGACCAAAAAGTTCAAATTGGCGACCAAAAATTTTCATCTAGCTGCCAGCTGGCGCCTAAATGGAAAAGTTAATTTCAATCCCTGAACTGTTTTGGTTGTTCTGGCAGAAATTTCCGGAAGCAATGGATGAGTGCTGTTTTTCATAACAAAATGTTCTAAATGGAAATTCCTGAATTTCTTCAAAGCAATCTTTAATACCAGTTTCAGACCTTGCAGGCCACTTAATTTCCTGCTTAATGGGACTGATTTGTTCAAATAATAACCATGATTCTCGTACAAAATTTACCAGCCCTGAATTTTGTGTACGTACCGTTTTGCCCAAACCTTGAAACGACCGGTTAGCCATGAAAATGGTAAACAACCATACAAATCACTCTAAGAGCCCATCCGGTGTGCAAAGAAAGTAGTGTCCAATAGCCCCGGGTTAGTTGATTTTGCTATTGGGCTAGTGAATTCTGTTTTTAACTTGCCTGGCGGGCAAATGATGTGTTTTGAGGAATTCGAACAGCCGAAGAAGTGCGAAATCAATTCGGCTCGTCAAAAATCTTTGGGGTTGAATGACGTCTGGGCTAGTAAATGCCAGCTTCAGCTTGACCGAATGGCAAGCTCTAGAAATGATTTTCTTTGCACTTTGCTATCTGGTTAAAACAAATGTGAATGTATCTCCTGGGACAGAGTTAGTGGTCTTTAATGAGAGGTGCAGAGAGGTTTGGTTCAACTTAAGTGAACAACCAACTGACAACTATAAAACTGCCAAGCACCTTCCCACTAAGCAAAAAACCCAAAGTAAAAACTGCTTGGCTGGTGTACTTCAAAACTTACACCAGTATAGCACCAAATAATTACCTTGTGTCTCATGCACGTAAACACTCAAATTTTTTGCAGTCACACTGATAAAGTTTGATAAAGAGCTTGAAGCGGTTCATTATTTTATAAGTAGTAAATGAAGGTTGTTCGAAAATTTTCCCAGGGTTAATTCAGATTGAAACGCATGCCGTCTGGAAGTCTTCTGGGGTATCGCAGAATGCAGAACGCCAAAATGACTCTGAAGTTTAGTGATTAGGGTTAGGAAACGAAGTGAATTAAGTTTCAGGACAGTACTCCTAGTATAATGACCCTAAATGGAACCTGATTCACTCAGTTTCCTGACCCTAATCACTAACTAGCATTCGGCTCTCTGCAAAACAGGCTTATCCCTACTAAACATAAAGGTAAACATGTTTTGTAAGCCTCTCCAGATATGTTGGTTGAGCTTTCTCAACAAAACACAAGCATTCACTGTCTCGCGGAATGATTAAAATTGTGAACTACTAACTTAAATTATTTATGCACAAGCGTTCCTTAGCGTACCTGTTCTGAAAAAGATGCCTTCCCATCAATGAATTTATTACCGCCATTTCGGTTGACCACATGTGTTTGAAACCATCGAAGTTCTGCGAGCCATGCACACTGTAAAGGTCTTACACCGCGCCCAGAAGTTTTGCAGCTCTAAACGTGATAACATTCAGGTTTCTTTGCTTCAAGAATACAACAGAACGACTTTCAAATCCAAAATTCAATAATTTCTCTCCATATTTCGGTTAACACGGCGGGAAGGAATAACCTTTGCAATTCAAATTAGTTAATTCTCACCACAGGCTACCCAAGCGTAAGTCGAAAGAGAGGGTTAGTGTAAACATCTTGTCGAATCTTGAGATAAGCCAGCTCTGTAGCAAGAAAACGTTGTATAATTGGGAACAATTTCAGCAAAGGTCAGAAGGAGGTGCCCTAAAAACTATTATTTTATGATCATTTATCTGTTCGGATTTCTTAGGGGAACATTGGCCGTCTCAGTAGAACGTTTTAGTGGCTTTTTTTTATTCAGTCTCAAAACTGTTATGATCATCACCCACCGGATGTAACAATCAAGATTATTAGTGTACCCATAACGGATTCGTAAGTGACCTACTTTTAAGTGACCACTTAAGTGCAGGTTTTAAGCAGCCCATTGCCCATTCTGATGAGATAGGATAACGATCGAGTTACGAGTCTTAGAGTTAGGGTTGAGTTACCGTTTTTTGGTTCAAACTCTGTGCATGAATGTAAATGATGGCAAAGATTATCGGCGTTACACATATCAAGTGTGTAAATTCAATACAACGTTTTCTTTTTTTAAATTTTACAAAAGGGCAAGGGTGCCGACAGCCGCACCCCCCTCCCTGCCCCCCCCCCCCCCCCCCCATGCCTCGGAATCCCGCCTGCTGGAACCGGGCCGGGCCGTGTTGCATAAAACGACCGTAGCGATAACGGGTGTACGTACGTGTACTCGTAACTTATTAAAGTGAGTTGCATTGAATTACTTAAGAGGTCCACTTTAAAAGGGAATTCACTTAAGTGTCGTTTATGCAAGAGAAATTGCGGGCGTTGCATAAAACTTTTTTACGGGAAAAATAGCACGTACATTTAAGGGACCTATGTAGAGCCCGTATCCTAAATATTTTTACCAAAGGCAGTTATGAGATCTTCTACTGAGAAGTGATTCCGTTCTAAAGCGCTTCGTTAACCTCTGATGTAAACTTTAAAGCCGTTGTTAAGAAAAAAGAAGAACAACAAACATTTCCAGTGGATATTGAAGTAAAATAACGATTGCATGCAAACTTTATTTCAATGAGAGCAAACTTTACTTCAATGAGAGGCGTAGCTATCGGCACCGTACCAATCTTTAAAAACGTAGCAACAAAAATACACAAAATAAAAACAGAAAAAAAACAGTGAAAACATATTTCATGTAAAAACAAGGCATTTTTTGGTAACTCAAACTTAAAACTTAAAAAAAAGGTTAATAGCACACAATCTACTTTTGATAAAATTCATCCTAGAAACCCTAACATTTTTCCCCGCTTGTTTCCACCAGATATTTAAGCATTAGTGCAGATTTCCTAACACCAAGTCTATTTCAGTCTATATTCGCTTTTGGAGTACTATAACTTTTGGCATTGGCGTTTTTCACCCCCTTTCCATTTTACGCCTATTGATAAGATTTACAGTTTGAGGTGTCAGCCCTCTCCTCGTGTCAACTCTGCTAAGGGGTAACCAGAGGGCCAACGCCTTTAATTGGATTTGGAACGACACTTCACACTATGCTAAGATGTAATTGCCAACGTTTTTAAAGTTGTTTTCTAGATTTACTCCATTAGAGCGAATTGCCATGATCGTGGGAAAATATATGAAAAAAAATACTGCTAAGAAATCTGACAAAATGAAAATTTGCATACCATAATTACTCGAACGGAAATATTCCGCAGCCCCATGTTTATTGGAAACTGTGTTAACGAATGCCGGAAAATCTAGGTCCGACTGTGGCTATTGAAAACACAGGAGAAGCAAATCAATGTTTTCTAAGTTTACTGAATCACTTCATTGCGTTGCTACTCTTATAAAGAGAGTATCGACATATATCCCGTCACATATTAAACGACAGACTGTTTTTAAAAACAAATGTGTCTTTTGGCTCTAAATGACTTTTCTTAATTTTTTCTTCTCGTTGTTGTTTTTTTTAATTTAACAAATCGACAGAAATCGTAAATTAAAGTGATAGTCTGTTAAGGTACCGTTCGATGTGCCATGAAGCAACGCAGACAATGAACGGCTGTGTGAAACTTGACGGACAAATCCGAAAAGTCAACAGTGTTTTGTTCCAAAGTTTCGAATTAATTTCCTTTTAAAAAATGGGAATTGATTCATAATTACATAGAAGCCAGCTGCATATTGAACGTATGGGCAAAATTTAAAAGAATATCAGTGATTCTCTTAATATCGCCCCACGTTAGGCAATCCGGATTCCAAAATCCGGAAATTTTTTCAGTTTTTTACTTATAGAAATCCATAATCCGGAAAATATTTGTTTGTGTACTCCTGAATTCAGTTCAAAGAATCCAGAATCCCGTTAACGATTGGAATCCAGTGTTAACCCTTTAAACCCTAAGATCTAAATTAAAATTCTCCTTTGTTGCCCCTATTCATTTACTATAGAAGTAGTGGGGAGAAGTTGACAAAATATCAAGCAAATACATCTTGTGTGATCATGTTCTTAATTCTCATCCAACTCTGCTTTACAAAGCATTGCTATTACAAGGAGAAACTTGATGCCGATCTCTCTCAATACAATACCAAGAATCTGGAATCCACACCGTGGAATCCAGAATCCAAGACTGTCTTTAAATAAGTTATACATGGGGCGAGAAATAGAAGAAAAACGTTGGTACTTCTATGAAAACGTGACTTGCCGTGGTACTGAGAAAGACGCCGGACGCGGCACAGAAGTCATGGAGATCGAATATTTCTCATCCTTCGCTATCTTTGTGACTGTGCTTCTTTCATTAGTGGCTATCATCGCAGTACCTGGTAATGGGCTCGTTCTTGGTATCATTGTGCGGTTTAAAAAGCTTCGAACCTTTCCGAACATTCTGATTGGCAATCTGGCGTTGATCGACTTTTTCAACGCACTCATGAACGTACCTATGTACATACTTTGGCTTGTTGTGGATGTCAAATGGTTTACTGGAAAGACTTTGGCGATAATGTCGCTTTTTCTATGCCACCTCTTCATCCTCCTCAACATCGTCTCCACGCTGGTTCTGCTTGGAAATGCGCTTTTGGCGATAGAACTTGACCTCAAATATTTCACCTGGAAGACGACGGAAAAAGCGATGACAATAGTCATGGTTGTTTGGGTGGTCTGTCTATTCGGCACTGGTTTGTTGACGTGGTTACATTGGGATATGGATCTTCAAGATGCTCCTCTTTCCAAATATCGCATTGCCTTCTCACTTAAATCCCAAGGATGCTTGACAGCAATCATGGCATCATTCATAGTCACTTCAATCGTATTTGGAGTCCTGACTTTCCAGTCAATTCAAAGGAAGAAACGGCAGGTAAGATTTAAGTCTTTTTTTAAAAAAGAATTCTTATATAGCCCTTATTTTGCACACTGGAACTATTTCAGGTTCATCGTTATTTTCACTGGTGAA
>OZ037785.1:6255299-6417799 GCA_964035525.1 Porites cylindrica
AAGGCCAAATAAGGGAGTGCCAAATAGGCGTGGTACATTTCCAGAAAATCCCAGCCGTAAGCTTCGCCGCGTATAGGTCCATCTCTCTAGTAAGGCAAATGCCTTTACAGTTAGATTTTCGATTCTTTAAATTGACAGAGAACGACTCCAAACTTTATCTATATTATAGTCGATTGCCTCACATGACCTGGCTTAACTAAACAATCCCTAGCAGTGGTAGTGTTAAAGCTAATGGCAGTGGTGGGGTGGCAGTGGTAGTTTCTCAATCATGCGCCCCTCTGAATGATACCTGCATGGGTAACGCTGTTACTTTTACCTCCTAAACCCAGTTAGTGATAACAAAACTTGCAATTTAAACTGTTAAATGAGACTAACAGCACCCCCGCCCAATTTACGTCGAAATTTCGTCACGTCATTGAGGTTTGTAAACCATTAAGCTTTAAAGGCAATACGTTTTTTTGAATGGAGTCGGCGACTTACTCCGATAAGATGTATTTCCTGTTGTGAACCAGCTTCTTCGGGCGATCCAGTTTGGTTTTCTTTTTAGCCCTTCGTACCTCCAATGTCAAATCATTTTAGTTTCGGAGGGGTGAGTCTCCTAGAAGATGTAGAGATGCTCGTCAAAAAATAAGAAAACACTCCTTAAAGGTTCCAGAATCTTTTTTCCGGGCCGTGAATCAAATAGACCCTCCCTGATTTTTTTTTTATAAAGAGCAGCAAACGAATATCCTTCGACACTGCTGGAAAGCCCCCTGAAAAGGTAAGAGAAGAAACTCCGCCGTTTTAATAGGGGACTCCCTCCCTCGCATTCAGATCAGTCTGAATGAGGGATCATATAAACGAATCTCTAGAAATTATACCCATTTAGCCCGTTGATAAATTTTTCGCAATACAATTTATATATAATTAGCCTGACAGATGGCTCTCCCCCCGCTACCACCCCCCTCGCCTAAATGTCTCCCAATAACAAAAAAGAAAACGATTCGTTAAAATAAACTTTGATTGATTTTTCCCTCTTCCCAGCCTCCACGCGGCGGACAGAAAAAAATTGAGAGACTCGCACTGTTACATTATGAAATACAGAAACAGACAAAATAAATGTACATATCAAAGTATAGAAAAACAATTAATCAAAACTGCACAGCATTTACTATGTATCCATACCAACTATACTTAAGTTTTCTCTTTTTTACCATGACAGTCCTTAACCGTACTTCTTTTTAAGTTGTAAACATTTCAATTTCCTGCTTTTTAAACTTGAAACAAGGAAAAGCAGATATGAAACCTAATATAGCAGCAAAGCCTAAAAACAATGCCTTAACACTACATGAAATTAAAATTTAGCCTCCAGTACACAATTTACTGTGACTTATTTTTGTACTTCTTCCAAACAATTAATTAATTTATTATAACATCAAAGATTGAACCAGATTAACTTCCAAAATTTTATCTGTTTTTGACAATTCTTACGATCTATTAACAGGTACCATGCCACAGAAAAGCAAACGCAAGCTGAACATATAAATTCGGCCGTGACGAAACATCCCAAGTCGAGATTTCTTTTTTTGAAAACTATCAGACATAAATCCATTGCGCCGTGCCATGGGAAAAGAATTCTGAATACCATCGGCTGGTAAACCAACCACAATAAAAGATTTAAGTACTTTTGTCCCTGTAAACCTACGTGCGGAAATTTTTCGCGAGCGTTTTATTAAGATGATTAAGAAAAAGGTTGAATGTCTTCGGCTATGACCTAAAACTACGCTCACTGATTTATTCGATTATCATTTTTAGTCACTAATATTTCAAAGATATGCAGCTCCGGCTATCACGAGGACTACAAATGTGACGAAATTTTTCTCAAAGAGACAAAAGTATAGCAGTTTTTAATTGCTTTCCTTAATGATCCAAAAATGTTTGAAGCTCGTTAGAAATATGTAAACGTTTTCATTGTAATGATTTCCGTCTAAACAACTTAAGCGGCATAAGTGTTCCATTCTAACCGAAGGGAAAACGTCAGCTGTACATGAGACTACATCAACATCATTGCTACTCTTTGAAACATATCGCAACACTGGGAGCCGAAAGAGAGAGTTGCGCCACTGACATACCTACGATTTGCGGAGTTTGTGATTAATAAAGAGAAAAAAGGGGGTCATACACCATTTAAGAGAGCGAAGTCAAGGCGAAAGGGCAATTGAACGGCGAAGATGCAAACGAAAGCGCGCTCCCATAATTGACCCCCACTCCATCACTACTCGCCCCGCCGCCGCATAACCAAAAACGCAGGCCAGTCGGGCCCAAGAACACTTCTCCCTAAGCGCGTGCTGTATAAAACGCGTGGCGTAACATCGCGGCATGAATAGGCAGTCCATACTGAGATGCTACTGAAAAAAACTCTGATCAACTACGGAAATGCGACGGATCCGGATTCTGCGCCGCCGATATATCTTAGTGACATTATAAACCATGATCCATATCTCATCATCTGTTAAAAAGTCATGTCATAAATTCTCCGAAAAAGTTCTTTTTATAGAGAAAGCGGCTCAACCTGCCTCGACTACAAAATGACGCCAGACTACAAATGGATATCAAAGCTACCAAAGCCATCTTCATTGCTGTAGTCGCATTCCTTGTATGTTACATTTCGCCCGTTTGCGTTGTTGCCTGGACTCGTGTCAAGTCTGGCTCCAATGACAGTGCTTAGCTTAGACACATTGTCTACATTTCAATGCTCCTATCGAGCGGGATGAATCCCGTCATCTATTGTTTCCGAGTCAGACGGTTTCGCCCCGCACTGATACAGCTTGTTAATGATGCCTGTGGAAGGACTCCTTTCCAAGATTCCGACCAAAAGCTACGATTTCAACACAATGTTCCACATTAGAATGCAAGAAAAATGGGTCTCACAGTACGAAGGTTTGGAAAGCAGGAAAAAGATGGACATAAAGATGAAGAATGTGGATCAAGTCATGTCACTGGAAGACCAGCAATTTGAGAACACCCTACGGGGAGCATGGGTGGAGACCCACCCCACAAACTCCGCAGAGACACGCTCCGGGGTGGAGAGTCAAAAACCCACAGCAGACTACACACGTCATGTAGTCACAGTGGAGGTGCACCCAGTACCTTACAACAAACCACTAAAGCAGAAACTAGCGCAAAAGCCAACAACAAGTCATGTTTACATCGGAAAAGAACACTCTGTCTGTATTCACTCAGATCCAAAGGACCAACCATCAAAACGAAAAACCCCGGAGAGTGAAATGTACGTTAAGGATCAAAAGGGACAGAAATTCACCGCAGAGGAGGGCATTAGTCTCCATAAGGAGAAACCAACAAACCAGACAATTTCACAACATCTTCCGACGATCGCAGACTGTACAGGTCAACTCATTGAAGAGGTCAAAGAGAAGAAATCAGACCAGAAAATGATAGAAAGTCCAACAGTCAATGCTGATTATACTGTGTAAGCCTTAAGTCTATACCGCTGCAATATAAAGATAATCACTTTGCTTAAGTAAATACATCCTTGCTTTTTCACTAATTTTACGTGTGCGATGAAACAACCGTGAGTATAAGAAGAAAAGATATTACTATTATTATTGTTGTTATTTTTTTTTCCATGCGAGAACCAGCGAAAAGAAACATTTGCGCATGTCTTAGAGCTACTTTTTGCATGTCGCGAAGGATTCAAATTTGACAGTTTATACCACTGAGCTTGCGTATGTCAAGAGACGTTTTTCCGCATGTGAAAACACAGATTGCTGTACTGGTGGAAACGAACGTGTCGGTATACTCTGGGACCGCCACCATGTATTTGTTCGTCTTCAAGAGTTACCCGCCTAACCATTACCATAATCATCTTGTCGAACGAGCTTGTCCAATTAAGGATTTATTATCTGGGCCAGGGAGCTTTTCAGCCGAGAAAAGCGGACGATACCGAAGGGACAAGATTGGCAAAACTTAGTCGCTTGGGGAGCCAATCGAAGCACAGGATTCGCTTCACCTTGCCTGCTCGCGGAACAAGCGATATAATATAAAAAGAACTATCCTACCAGCTAATATATTTAACAATTATTCCACGACTGCGCGTTGGATTTGAGATGGTAGATCATCTCATATCTAACAAGCGCCAGTGGAATAATTGTTTTATTAAAAACGCAAACAAAATATCGAGAATTCTTCCCGACTTTACTTGAAAAAACAGCCGATATTCAGATTGTTTCTAATTTCGAGCAGACGCGTACAGTTACCATCTTTGGAGAGTATGGTATAATGCGTCATATACCATGATGACTAAGCCAATCAGAGCTCTAGAACTGAAATATCCAATGATTCAGTTTTTAATAAAAGTGATTATAATCCACCAAGAAAGAGTATTTTTTTTAGAGTAGAGTATTTTCCAGGAACGAAAACATGCTTTATTTTATCTACTCTTGTTTTAACTTGACCGCCATTATCTGTCACACTTTTTAACTGAGAAACATTTATATTCGCAGTGTTTTAAAAATTGGACAAGGAAAAAAAAAACACTAAATGAAACATTAGATTGCAACGAAAGTAAAAGACAATGAAATAAACATTAGCGTCCGGTTGATACAACTAACTGACTTCGTTTTGTGCGTCTTATAAATGGCTAATTTATTTCAAAGCATCAAAGATTTATCTTCGAAAATTCTATCTGTTTTTTCATAAGGCTGATTTACATGCACCACAGGAGGGCGAACACAACCTCTACGTGTATTTTTGGCCGTGACGAAAAACACAGATTTCTTTTTCTTATTAAAACTATTAGATATAAATCCATCTTGCAGGGCCATGGGAAGAAAATTCTGAATAACATCGGCAAGGAAACAAACCACAATAAAAGTTTTTAGAAATTTTATTCAAAAAGTTTAAGGCTCGTTAAATATATGTTGTGGTTCAATTTTATCTTTGATTTAATTTTTATTGTCTTTTGTTTTAAACTCATTATCATACATTACCATACCCAAAATCAAAAGAAAATAAAAATTAAACCAAGGATAAAATTGAACCACAACATATATAAACGTTTTGATTGTGAGGATTTCCGTATAAACAACTGAAGTGGTATAAGTCTTCCATTCTACTCGAAGGGAAAACGTCAGCTGTACATGGGACTACATCAGCATCATTGCTGCTCTTTTGATAAATATCGCAACACTGGGAGCTGACAGAGACAGTTGCGCCAAGAAAATCATGGAAGTCGAAGATTTCTCCTCCACCATAATCTTCACGCTTGTAATACTGTCAATACTGACTATCTTTGCTGTACTTGGTAATGGCTTCGTTCTCGGTATCATTGCTCGCTTTAAGAAGCTTCGCACCTTTCCAAACATTCTGATTTCCAATCTGGCGTTGGTCGATTTTTCCAACGCACTCATCAACGGACCTTTATACCTGCTTTGGGGTGTCTTGAAAGTCAAATGGTTTACAGGGAAGACACTGGCGATTATCTCGCTTTTTCTGCTCCGCCTCTTTATGTTCCTAAACGTTGTCTCCATGTTGGTGCTGCTGGGAAATGCTTTTCTAGCGATAGCACTGAACCTGAAATATTTCACCTGGAAGACCATCGAAAACGCTTTGGCCATAGTGCTGGGTGTGTGGATGGTCTGTGTTACCAGCGCAGTTATATCCTTATATCCTCATTCTGATACCGACCTTCAAGATGCTTCTGTGTCCACATACCGTGGTGCTTTTACGAGTCAAAGTAATGTGCTTTTAACAGTAATCGGCGGGTCGTTCGTCGTCACTGCAATAGTACTCGGCGTCATGGCTTACTGCGCTATTCAATTGAGGAAACGGCAGGTAAGAAGACAGAGGTTAAATTAAATGGTCCGCTTTTATTTTCGACAACTTTTGCTAAAATCTTTATATTTCATGCTTAACGGACGTTAGCACGTTAACCGTTAACTATTTCTTCGCATGTAAGAAGAAAAACGAAACTCTTCTCACATGTAGAATTTTTTTATCACTCAGATAAAAAAGAAAGAATAAGTAAAGAAATGGATTTAAGGAGAGAAAAAAAGTGGGTCACAATACCACTTCAGAAAGTAAAGTACAGTGAAAGTTAAGATATGGCTGTAAGGCTGTAGCTTGCGTAGCTGGGGGTTTTGTGTTGAGAGCGCGCAAATGAGAAGCAAAGCTGCGAAAGCGCGGGCGAACGAGCGCGGTCTCATTCTCCTTGCAGCATTGCCGCACGCCATTGCTCCCCTCCTAACATAACTGCCAGCTAAGCAAGTTAGCCGCAATCATGTACATTTCTCCCTTATTGAGCGCGGTGTAAAACTATAAAACGGGTGGCCTGACATTGCGGCATGAATACACAGCCCGTACTGAGATGCTATTAAAAAATTCTGAGCAACTTAGAAAATGTAACGGTTCGGGATTCCAGTCCGCCGGGATTACGTGAGACTGAAAACAATGTTTCATATCTCTTCTCCTTCTAGAGGGCACCCAGTAGCATTCAATTCTTATAAGTTATCTAAAACCTTTTTCACTTACAGAGAAAGCGGCTCAACCTGCCTCGACTACAAAAGGACGCCAGACTACAAATGGATATCAGAGCTGCCAAAACCATCTTTGTTGCTGTACTCGCATTCCTTGTATGTTACATTCCGCCCCTTAGCGTTGTAGCCATCTTGACTCGTGTTAAGCCTGAATCCAATGGCAGAACTTTGCTTGGTCACTTTGCTTACCTTGCGATGCTCATGTCGAGCGGGATTAATCCTATCATCTATTGTTTCCGAGTCAGAAGGTTTCGTCGCGCACTGATACAGCTTTTGAATGATCCCTGTGGAAAGACTCTTTTCCAAGATTCCGACCAAAAGCTACGATTCAAACACAATGTTCCAAATCAGAATGCAAGGGAAATGGGTCTCACAGTACGAAGGTTTGGAAAGCAGAAAAAGGCTGGAATTGAAGATGAAGTATGTGGATTAGACGGCGTACCTTATCTGGTCAGGGCTTTGTCACCGCAAAATGACCAATCTGAGAACATCCCACAGTTAACACGGGTGGAGAACCACCCCAGAAACTGCGCATGGACATGCTCCGGGGTTGAGAGTCCAGCACCCGAAGCAGACTACACAAGTCATGTAGTCACAGTGGAGGTACACCCAGTACCTTACAACAAACCACTAAAGCAGAAAGTAGCGAAAAAGCCAACATTAAGCGATGATTACCCCGGAAATGAACACCTTGTCTGTATTTATTCATATCCAAAGGACCAACTTTCAAAACGAAAAGTCCGCCCTGAGAATGACATGTACGTTAAGAATCAAACAGCGCAAGAATTCACCGCAGAGGAGAACATTAGTCTCCACAAAGAAAAACCAACAAACCACACAATTTCACAACATCTTCCCACCAGCGCAGACTGTACAGATCAACTCACTGAACAGATAAACGTGGAACCGAAGGAGAGGCCATCAGACCAGAAAATGATAGAAAGTCCAACAGTCAATACTAATTCTATTGTGTAAGCCTTAAGCGTATACTATTGCGATATAAGGATGATCGCTTGTGATTGAGTATATTTATACTTGCCTTTGTCAATAATTATACATTTACGATGGGACGACCGTGAGTCTAAGAGGAAAAGGCAGAAGACGACAAACTTGATTCTTTTTATTGTTTTCTCTTACGTACTGTCGTTATGTCACATGAACATGGGTTAACTGACATTTGACATTTTATGCCTTTGCGCCACCTTGTATTTCTCCATCTTAAAGAGTTGCCCGTCTTGTACAAAGTCAAATGCACGATAGGAAATAACAAAACACGGCAAGTACCAGCTCTACGTTTTCGCTTTAGAAAGGTATCCGGTTTGCAGGAAAGTTCACTGCATCAGTGTAAGCTTTCAGTTCAAAAAAAATCTATTTTCAGTTTCGATTTCCACGGAGCTGAAATTCACCATGTTAATAATGTTCATGATGATGCCTAGATCAAGTCCCATTTAAACGAGCGGCAACGTGCGTACACACGTAATCGGTCGTAAACGAATATTTTCGTGAGCAGTCTCCGGAGTGGATAAGTAATTAAGAACCTTAAGCAAATAAGACCATCACCTTTTTAACGTGCTATGATGCTCACTAGCTTCTATTGCTAAAAACGTTTCTACTCTTATAGCGACGATATTCCCGAAAATTTGGGCAAGAATGCAGAAATTCCACTTCCGGTTGCTGTCTGTCGCTCAAAAACTCCTTTGCGTATGGTCACAGTTAAATACATAAGTTTTTCTGGATTACTATAGAATTCTGAGAAACAACACACCTACTCGTACCACTCCCCTGACCCAACGTTAACACTAACTTCCCTCTTAGGGCAAAATGATGGGTTAGGGGAGAGCACTTTCCCAGAATGTTATACTAATTTTCTCCTGACTACAGCCGTAAACCCATAAGGCTGTACGCGTTTACAAACTTAACTAAACTGACGCTGTACATACAGCCTAACAAAATAAGAAGCAAGAATCTTACTGGTAATATCCGATGGGACAGTTAGAGAAAAAAGACCTAAACTAAGTCGTTATGACGGTAGAACGATCCAGTTGAACGAGATGAGTGCCACAAAAATGGGCGTGACCAATTTCCAGAAAATCCCAGTAACAAGCGTCACAGGGGTTAAGATCCAGTCCATCTCTCTGATAACAAATATAGAGATTCAGTTTATGAACTCCGTCAAGATAATAGAAAGCAACTTTATATTTCATTTTATTACATAGAGATGCCATATCATTGAGCCACAAGCTTGGCAGTATGAATGTTATTGAGAGGCATAACAAGAGTTCAAAGTAACAAGAGAGTGGAAACATTAAGAGGGGCTGGAACTACCGAACATCTATACAATGTAGTTCTCTTGTCACGTGACCGTCTTAAGGTAACATGACTGCTGTGCAATCACGCACTTTTGACTGATAAAGATTGAGCGATCCAGCCGAAATATTTAAGAACAAATATATTACGTTTCCAGTCTAGTACTTCTTTAAACTTATGTCAACGGAGAGTGAAATGAACGTTTGAAGACTGAGGTAGGGATGACTTAACCAAATCAAGTTATAACACCGAACTGGTTATTTGTTCTTTAACAAATCAACGAAATGTGTGGCTTGAGCTCGTTGTGGAAATTAAATATATGGAATTATGGAATTATGAAAAAAAAATATTGAAAACAAGAACTGATGTTCCTGGTACGCCTCCAAGTATTATCCATTGATGTTTACTTTGGTCAGCTATCAAGCCATTAGTTCTGACTAAAAATACATGCATGTCTTCTTGCTGGAAACATACACTTTTATTTTACTTTTCCTAACAAGTAAAAATGTACAAAACTCCTAACTGTCTTCATACTTTAAACGTACAGCTTTCTTATTCTTTTCAGTTTCAGCCAGTTAATATGTACAAAACTGACTTCTAATGCTTATAATACAAAGTAAAAGCAAAACAAGTTTGGCGATTTCTGTTAACAGCAAGTAGACTGTACAGGTCAACTCATTGAAGAGTTAAACGTTCATCTCAAAGGTCAAAAAGAAGCCATCAGACCAGAAAATGATAGAAAGTCCAACAGTCAATGCTGATTTTATGCCACTGTGCTTGCGCATGTCAAGAGGCGCTTTTCCCACATGTGAAAACACAGATTGCTGTACTCGTGCTTAAAAGATACGAACGTGTCGGTCAACTCTGGGACCGCCACCATGTATTTGTACGTCTTGAAGAGTTGCCCGCCTAACCATAGCCATAATCATCTTGTCGAACAAGCTTGTTCAAATAGGGATTTATTATCCGGTCCAGAGAGCTCTTCAGGCGGCAAAAGCGGACGATACCGAAGGGGCAAGATTGGTATAACTTAGTCGCTCGGGGAGCCAATCAGAGCACAGGATTCGCTTCATCTTGCCTGTTCGCGGAACAAGCGATGTACTATCAAAAGAACTATTCTACCAGCTAATCTATTTAACAATTATTCCAAGAGTGCGCGTTGGATTTGAGATGGTTGAAAGCCAACGAAGCGCGTAGTGCCGAGTTGGCGATAATAATCTCATACCCAACAAGCGCGAGTGGAATAATTGTTTTATTAAAAACGCCCACAAAATATCGAAAATTCTTCCCGACTTTATTTGTAAAAACAGCCGATTTTCCGCTGGTTTCAAATTCCGAGCAGACGCGTACAGTTACCATATTTGGAGAGTATGGTACAATGGTTCATATACCATGGTGACTAAGCCAATAAGAGCTCTAGAACTGCATTGTCTAATGATTCAGTTTTTCATAAAAGTGATTATAATGCACCAAGTAAGTAAACCTGCTAAATTGCTTACAAAACGTAGCTGAAAACGGAAAGAAGAACAGATTCCATATTTCGTTTTAAATTCGTCATTTTATGTGTATTACTAAGGGCTTACGAAGATGATAAAAAAACCTTTAAAAATAATAAACAAAATAAATGAATGCATAGAAAACAATTAATGAAAACTGTAGAGTACTTTCCATGGACCAAAACCTACTTTATTTTATCTTCTCTTGTTTAAGTTGGCATTCCCCTAACCGTAACACTTCTAACTGAGAAACATTTATATTTGCAGCGTTTTAAAATTTTGGACAAGGGAAAAAAACACCAAATGAAACATTACATTGCAACGAAAATAAAAGACAATGAAATAAACATTAGCGTCCGGTTGATACAACTAACTGACTTCGTTTTGTGCTTCTTATAACAGGCAGATTTCTGTTTAACGCATCAAAGATTTACCTCGAAAATTCTATCTGTTTTCCATAATTGTTAAGGCAATTGATTTACATGCACCAAAGAAGGGCGAACGCAAGCTCTAACTATATTTTTGGTCGTGAAGAAAAACACAGATTTCTTTTTCTTAACTATTAGATGTAAATCCATTTTGCAGTGCCATGGGAAGAAAATTCTGAATAACATCGGCCAGGAAACAAACTACAATAAAAGTTTTACCAACTGTTATTCTTGTAAACCTATGCGCAGAAATTTTTAGCGAGAGTTTGATTGTGATGAAAAAAAAAAAGAAAAAGGCTGTTTCGACTCAAAACTACGTTCATTGATTTATTTAATAATCATTTAGTCAGGCTAATAACCGATAAGGGATATATCTACGAACTATAATTGAGATGAACGTTTTCTCAAATATACTAAAGTATGTAGCAGTTTTCAATTGCTATTTTTAACACTCCAAAACTTTAAAGCTCGTTAAATGTATAAACGTTTTGATTGGGACGATTTCCGTATAAACAACTGAAGTGGTATAAGTCTTCCATTCTACTCGAAGGGAAAACGTCAGCTGTACATGGGACTACATCAGCATTACTGCTGCTCTTTGATACATATCGCAACACTGCGCCGTGAACCGACAGAGACAAATGCGCCAAGAAAATCATGGAAGTCGAAGATTTCTCCTCCATCACAATCTTCACGCTTGTAATACTGTCATTACTGACTATCTTTGCTGTACTTGTTAATGGGTTCGTTCTTGGTATCCTTGCTCGGTTTAAGAAGCTTCGCACCTTTGCAAACATTCTCATTGCCAATTTGGCGTTGGTTGATTTTTCCAACGCACTCTTCAACGGACCTATATACCTACTTTGGGGTGTCTTGAAAGTCAAATGGTTTACAGGAAAGACTTTGGCAATAATGTCAATTTTTGCGTCCCGCTTTTTCTTTCTCCTTAACGTCGTCTCCATGTTGGTGCTGCTGGGAAATGCTTTTCTAGCGATAGCACTGAACCTGAAATATTTCACCTTGAAGACCAAGGAAAAAGCTTTGGCCATAGTGCTGGGTGTGTGGATGGTCTGTGTTACCAGCGCGGTTATCTCCTTATATCCTCATTTTGACACCGACCTTCAAGATGCTTCTGTGTCCACATATCGTCGTTCTTTTATGAATCAAAGTACTGTGCTTTTCACCGTAATCGGCGCGTCGTTCATTGTCACTGCAATAGTACTTGGCGTCATGGCTTACTGCGCTATTCAATTGAGAAAACGGCAGGTAAGAAGACAGAGGGTAAATTATATGATCTTCTATATTCTAGAACTTTTCGTAAAATCTTCATAGTTTGCTTTACAGACGTTAGCACGTTAAATATTTCTCCCCATGTAAGAAGAAAAACGAAACCCTTCTGACATGTAAATTTTTTTATCGTCAAGATGAAATAGAAAGAATAAGCAAAGAAATGGATTTAAGAAGGGAAAAAAATGGGGTCGAAATGCCACTTCGGAGAGGAAAGTACAGTCAAAGTTAAGATATGGCTGTAGGGCTGTACCCTGCGTAGCTTGCAGTTTTGTGTTGAGAGCGCGCAAATGAGAAGCGAAGTTGCGAAAGCGCGGGCGAACGAGCGCGGCCTCATTCTCCTTGCGGCATCACCGCACGCCATTGCCCCCCTCCTAACATAACTGCCAGTTAAGCAAGCTAGCCGGACTCATGTTCATTTCTCCCTTACTGCTCGTGGCCTGAAAATAGGGAGCTTAAGCAGCGACGTTTTTGAGCGACACACGTCAACCGGAAGTGAGGTATTTTCCCTCTTAACATGCCTTGATGATATAAAAGTTCTATTCCTTAGTTTCTCTACTGTTATAGAGGCGATTTAACTGAAAATTTGCGCGAAACCACCGTCAAAAAAATGAAAAAAGGCCACTTCCGGTTGACGTGCGTCGCTCAAAAACGTTGTTGCTTAAGCTCCCTATTGCGCCATGAATACGCACCTCATTCTGAGATGCTATTGAAAAATTCTGAGCAACTGAGATAATGTAACGGTTCGGGATACCAGGCCGCCGGGATAACGTGAAACTAAAAACAATGTTTCATATCTCTTCAACCTTCTAGAGGCCACCCAGTAGCATTCAATTCATAAGTTATCTAAAACCTTTTTCACTTCCAGAGAAAGCGGCTCAACCTGCCTCGACTCCAGAGTGACGCCAGACAGCAAATGGATATCAAAGCTGCCAAAACCATCTTCATTGCTGTACTCGCATTCCTTGTATGTTACATTCCGCCCCTTAGCGTTGTTGCCTGGACTGGTGTCAAGTCTGGCTCCAGTGACAGTCCTTGGCTTAAACACATTGTCTACATTTCCATGCTTACGTCGAGCGGGATGAATCCTGTCATCTATTGTTTCCGAGTCAGAAGGTTTCGCCGCGCACTGAAACAGCTTCTAAATGATCCCTGTGGAAAGACTCCTTTCCAAGATTCCGACCAAAAGCTGCGATTCAAACACAATGTTCCAAATCAGAATGCAAGGAAAATGGGTCTCTCAGCACGAAGGTTCGAAAAGCAGGAAAAAGGTGGAAGTGAAGATGAAGTATGTGGATTAGACGGCGTACCTTATCTGGTCAGGGCTTTGTAACCGGAAAAGCACCAATCTGAGAACATCCCACAGTTAACATGGGTGGAGAACTACCCCAGAGACTGTGCAGGGACATGCTCCGGGGTTGAGGGTCCAGCACCCAAAGCAGACTACACACGTCATGTAGTCACAGTGGAGGTACACCCAGTACCTAACAACAAACCACTAAAGCATAAAGTAGCGAAAAGGCCAACAACAAGTGATGTTTACACCGGAAAGGAACAGCTTGTCCGTATTCATTCAAATTCAAAGGACCAACCTTCAAAACGAAAAGTCCGCCCTGAGAATGACATGGACGTTAAGAATCAAACAGCGCAAGAATTCACCGCAGAGGAGAGCATTAGTCTCCACAAGGAAAAACCAACAAACCACACAATTTCACAACATCTTCCCACCAGCGCAGACTGTACAGGTCAACTGATTGAAAAGATAAACGTGGAACCGAAGGAGAGGCCATCAGACCAGAAAATGATAGAAAGTCCAACAGTCAATGATAATTCTATTGTGTAAGCCTTCAGTGTATACTATTGCGATATAAGGATGATCGCTTGTGATTGAGTATATTTATACCTGCCTTTCTCAATAATTATTCATTTACGATGGAACGACCGTGAGTCTAAAAGGAACAGTCACAACATGACAAACTTGATTCTTTTGATTGTTTTCTCTAACGTACTGTTGTTATGTCACATGAACACGGGTTAACTGACATTTGACATTTTATGCCATTGCGCCACCATGTATTTCTCCATCTAGAGGAGTTGCCCGTCTTGTACAAAATCAAATGCAGGATAGGAAATAACAAAACACGGCAAGTACCAGCTCTACGTTTTCGTTTTAGAAAGGTATCCGATTTGCAGGAAAGTCCGTTGAGTTGACTTCACTGCATCAGTGTTAGCTTTCAGTTAAAAAAAAATCTATTTTCAGTTTCGATTTCCACGGAGCTGAAATTGAACAAGTTAATAATGTTCATGATGATGCCTAAATCAAGTCCCATTTAAACGAGCGGCAACGTGCGTACACACGTAATCGGTCGTAAACGAATCAGTATTTTCGTGAGCAGTCTCCGGAGTGGATAAGTAATTAAGAACCTTAAGCAAATAAGACCATCAGCCTTTAAACGTGCTTTGATGCTGACAAGCTTCTATCGCTGAAGACGTTTCTACAATCGTAGCGACGATATGCTCGAAAATTTGGGCAAGAATGCAAAAATTCCACTTCCGGTTGCTGTCTGTCGCTCAAAAACCCTTTTGCGTATGGTCACGATTAGTAAATAGATAACTTGTTCTGGATAACTATAGGATTCTGAGAAACAACACACCTACTCGTACCACTCCCCTGAGCAAACGTTAACACTAACTTCCCTCTTAGGGTAAAATGATGGGTTTGGGGAGAGCAGTTTCCCAGTATGTTATCCTAATTTTTCTCGTGACTACAACCGTAAACCCATAAGGCTGTACGCGTTTACAAACCTAACTAAACTGACGTTGTACATACAGCCCCACAAAATAAGAAGCGAGAATCTTACTGGTAATATCCGATGAGACAATTAGAGAAAAAAGAACTAAACTAACCTGTTATGACAAAGAACGATTCCGTTAAACGAGATGAATACCACAAAAAATGGGCGCGGCCAATTTCCAGAATTTCCCAGTTAACAAGCGTCACAGGGGTTAAGATCCAGTCCATCTCTCTGATAACAAATATAGAGATTCAGTTTATGAACTTCGTCAAGATAATAGAAAGCAACTTTATACTTCATTTTATTACATAGAGATGCTATATCATTCAGCCAGAAGCATGGCAGTATGAATGTTCTTTAGTGGCGCAACAAGAGTTTAAAGAAATATCAGAGTGGAAACATAAAGGAGGGCTGGAACTACCGAACAACTACGATGTAGTTCTCTTGTCACGTGACCGTCTTAAGGTAACATGACTGCTGTGCAATCACGCACTTTTGACTGATACAGACTGAGCGATCTAGCCGAAATATTGTAGAATAAATTTATTACGTTTCCAGTCTAGTACTTCTTTAAACTTATGTCAACGGGGAGTGAAATGAACGTTTGAAGACTGAAGTAGGGATGAGTTAACCAAATCAAGTTATGACACCGAATTGGTTATTTGTTCTTTAGCAAATCAATGAAATGCGTGGCTTATACTTGAGCTCGTTGTGGAAATTAAAAATATGGAATTAAGGAAATAAATATTGGAAACAAGAACTGATGTTCCAGGTATGTCTCCAAGTATTATTCACTGATGTTTACTTTGGTCAGCTATAAAGCCATTACAATCAAGCCATTAGTTCTGATTTTTGTTTTTAAAAACGACTCATTAGTCGAACAATTCGTACTGACTTTGTTCGTTTAATTTTCTTTGTGGTGAAGAGTATATGAAATTGTTGTTGTGAATAGTAGCAGATATATATCCGTGGGCCTCAAATGAGAGAAAATACATGCATGTCTTCTTGCTTTAAACATGCACTTTTATTTTGCTTTTCCTAACGAGTAAAAATGTACAAACCTCCTAAATGTCTTCATACTTTGAACGTAAAACTTTCTTTTTCTTTTCAGTGTCAGCCAGTAAATATGTATAAGACTGACTTCTAATGCTTACAATACAAAGTTTGGCAAATTTTGTTAACAGCAAGTAGATAAAAACATTTTATAAAAAAAACTAAATGACTTGCTGTTAAAACACTCGGAAAAAAAGTTAGCTGTATATGTATATAAAACTACCTTAACATAAGCAGCGATGTAATTTTGTTGTGTATGAATCAGGGGCGTAGCCAGGATTTTTCAGAGGTACGCATAACTTTCCAAATCGCTTTGGAACCTTCCCCCCCCGCCCCCAAAAGGTGCCGATTCGGTCAAGTCTCTATAGATTTTGCATCCGAAATCTAAAGTGAATCCGATGCCTTGTAAATTGCAATATTTTGTAGTGTAAACAATTTGTCCAACTTATCCGGATACTTTTCCGCATCTGATCATACGAGTTTGCAGTAAAACCAAAATGGAAGTATCACTTTCATGGATATGGGGTGTCTTAGCAACGACGACGGCGAGAGCAGGGAACGAAAACGCCCCTAGCTACTTTTTCGCGTTTATTTCCGTCAACTCTCTTAAAATGGCAAATATAGGTGAACTTGAGTGAGTCTTGGGGACCACACCCAAGTTCGGACTCAAGAAATTGAACTTGTCCCTGTCTTTATGTTCTCCAAACAACGTCACAGAAGGAAATTTACAGTGGTGTTCGTACTGGTTGTAAAGAAAAGCGCGCTGGACGTGCAAAATTTGTTGTTTTTTCATTTACTTATTGGGCTCATTGCAGTCGCTGTCACCATTGCCTTCGTCGTTGCTCCCAGGATTTATCGATGTGCGTAAACGGTTAGGAATCCGAACACGGTTTCAGTAAACACGCCTGCCATCTTTTCACTAGATATATATGTTATCAAGATTCGGTCCATTAATGAATTACTTCGTTTCTCTGGAAACCCACATTTGCGTGGAGAGGGAAAAAAAGTCAGTTGTTTTAGAAAAAATACTTTTCCAAGAAACAACCAGAGTTGAATGAATTGAGGCAAACTGTGCTCTTAAAATAATTATCTTTAGATATTTTGCTTTCTTTTTAGAACTAACTTTTTATTTTTTATTATTTAATCATTACTATTTATTAATTATTTTTATCTATTTTTGTGCACGACTTTCTCAGCGTACCGTGCGTACAGCTAGCTACGCCCCTGTGAATAAATGATTTTAGTAAAATCCAATTAAGAGTCTGTCATCAATGCTGCGTTCTGATTGGTTGAGCTACTAATAGGCTATATGTTATAGCCCACTAGTAGCGAAAAGCGCCGGCTTTGAAAACCAAAACAAAGGCGGCTGAATCGCGTTTTGCTAGCTAAAGTTGTTTTGTCTCGATATTTTTGACCAACTAGTTGGATTTTACTAAAACAATTATTCCTCTCGCCCTCATGGCCTCTGAGTCAATAGCCCATTCGGCCTTCGGCCCCATGGGCTATTGACTCAGAGCCCATTCAGGCTCGAGGAATAATTGTTAAGTATTATTATCAGTGAATGAAAATATATGAAATGATTCATATTTTGAACTGCTGATAAATCTGTGACACTATAAAGTGGAAATGATCGGCCTCGCAGTAGAATTTCATTATTATCAGTGTTGCATGCTACATGTTATATAAGCATCACTGACAAAGCTTTTTTGGTTTTCATGGACCAAAAAAAAAAAAAAGAAAACGAAGGCAATACCAAACCATGTTGATCGAATAAACTTGTTCAATAAATTAAAGGATTTATCATAAACGGGCCAGAGAGCTTTTCTAGCGGGACAACGCGGGCAATCCCGAGAGGGCAAGGTAGGCCTAACTTTAATAGACATTTGGGGAGCCAGTCAAAACCCTACCGGCTATATATCTATAAGAAGTTACAATCCACCAAGAGACTAACCTGCTAAATTGCTTACAAAATGTTGCTGAAAACGACCAGGAAAACAGATTCCAAATTCTTAGACTTGAAGATGTGTAAGATTAGCTTTCATTGGTTTAAATTCGTCATTTTATGTGTATTACAAAGTCCTTATCCGGAGATACCATAAAAAAAAACCGTTAAAGATAATAAACAAAATGAGTGTATAGAAAACAATCAATGAAAACTGTAGAGTAGTTACCATGTACCCAAACCTACTATAAAGTGATCCGTAACTCTTTTTAAGTAAAAAACATTTCAATTAGAAGCTTTTTAAATTTGAACAAGGAAAAACACACTAAAGGAAACGCTATATTGCAACAAAAATAATAGTCAATGAAATAAACATGTAGCGCCCGGTTGATACAACTATTTGACTTCTTTTTGTGCTTCTTATAAAAGGCTGATTTATTTTCAAAGAATCAAAGATTTATTTTTAAAACATTTAAGATTTACCTTCGAAAATTTTATCAGTCTTTGTTGATTTGTACGGCTGATTCAAGTTGCATGTACCAAAAAAGGGTAAACGCATGCTCTACCTATATTTTTGGCCGTGACGAAAAACACACATTTCTTTTTCTCAACTGTTAGATATATGAACCAATGTGCCATGCCATGGGAAGAAAATTCTGAATCACATCGGCTGGGAAACCAACCACAATAAAAGATTTAAGTGCTTTTATTCCTTCCTGTAAAACCTACGTAAGGAAATGTTTAGCGAGCGTTTTATAAAGATAATTAAGAAAAAGGTTGAATGTTATGAATTAAAACTACACTCACTGATTTATTCGATTACCATTTGTTGTCACCAATAATATTTCAGGTATGCAGCTCCGGCTTTAACTACGGACCACAAATGAGACGAACGTTTTCTCAAAGAGACGAAAGTACGTAGCAGCTTTCAACTGCTTTCCTTAACAATCAAAAAACTTATACAGCTCGTTAACTGTATAAACGTTTCCATTGTGGTGATTTCCGAATAAACAACTGAAGTGGCATAAGTGTTCCATTCTAAACGAAGGGAAAACGTCAGCTGCACATGCGACTACGTCAGCATCATTGCTGCTCTTTGATACATATCGCAACACTGGGAGCCGATAGAGTCAGATGCGCCAAGAAAATCATGGAAGTCGAAGACTTCTCCTCCATCACAATCTTCACGCTTGTAATACTGTCATTACTGACTATCTTTGCTGTACTTGGTAATGGGTTCGTTCTCGGTATCATTGCTCGCTTTAAGAAGCTTCGCACCTTTGCAAACATTCTGATTGCCAATCTGGCGTTGGTCGATTTTTCCAACGCACTCATCAACGGACCTTTATACCTGCTTTGGGGTGTCTTGAAAGTCAAATGGTTTACAGGGAAGACACTGGCGATTATATCGCTATTTCTGCTCCGCCTCTTTATGTTACTAAACGTGGTCTTCATGTTGGTGCTGCTGGGAAATGCTTTTCTAGCGATAGCACTGAACCTGAAATATTTCACCTGGAAGACCAACGAAAAAGCTTTGGCCATAGTGCTGGGTGTGTGGATGGTCTGTGTTACCAGTGCGGTTATCTCCTTATATCCCCATTCTGATACCGACCTTCAAGATGCTTCTGTGTCCACATATCGTGGTGCTTTTATGAATCAAAGTAATGTTCTTTTAGCAGTAATCGGCGCGTCGTTCATCGTCACTGCAATAGTACTCGGCGTCATGGCTTACTGCGCTATTCAATTGAGGAAACGGCAGGTAAGAAGACAGAGGGTAAATTAAATGGTCTTTTATTTTCGTCAACTTTTGCTAAAATCTTTATATTTCATGCTTTACGGACGTTAGCACGTTAACCGTTAACTGTTCCTTCGCATGTAAGTAGAAAAACGAAACTCTTCTCACATGCAGAATTTTCTTATCATTTAAATGAAAAAGAAAGAATAAGTAAAGAAATGGATTTAAGGAGAGAAAAAAAGTGGTCACAATACCACTTCAGAAAGTAAAGTACAGTGAAAGTTAAGATATGGCTGTAAGGCTGTAGCTTGCGTAGCTGGGGCTTTTGTCTTGAGAGCGCACAAAGAGCAGCGAAGCTGCGAAAGCGCGGGCGAACGAGCGCGGTCTCATTCTCCTTGCAGCATCGCGACACGCCATTTCCCCCCTCCCAGCATAACTGCCAGCTAAGCAACCTAGCCGCAATCATGTACATTTCTCCCTTATTGAGCGCGGTGTAAAACTATAAAACGGGTGGCCTGACATTGCGGCATGAATACACAGCCCGTACTGAGATGCTATTGAAAAATTCTGAGCAACTTAGAAAATGTAACGGTTCGGGATTCCAGTCCGCCGGGATAACGTGAAACTGAAAACAATGTTTCATATCTCTTCACCTTCTAGAGGGCACCCAGTATCATTCAATTCTTAAGTTATCTAAAACCTTTTTCACTTACAGAGAAAGCGGCTCAACCTGCCCCGACTACAAAATGACGCCAGACTACAAATGGATATCAAAGCTACCAAAAACATCTTCATTACTGTACTCGCATTCCTTGTATGTTACATACCGCCCGTTTCCTTTGTTGCCTTGATTCGTCTTAAGCCCGTCTCCAATGGCAGAACTTTGCTTGGTCACTTTGCTTACCTTGCCATGCTCATGTCCAGCGGGATTAATCCTATCATCTATTGTTTCCGGGTCAGACGGTTTCGTCGCGTACTGAAACAGCTTCTCAATGATCCCTGTGGAAAGACTCCTTTCCAAGATTCCGACCAAAAGCTACGATTCAAACACAATGTTCCAAATCAGAATGCAAGGAAAATGGGTTTCACGGTACGAGGGTTTGGAAATAAGGAAAAACCTGGAGATAAAGATGAAGAATGTGGATTGGATGGCGTACCTCATCTGGTCAGGGCTTTGTCACAGAGAAAGCAGCAATTTGAGAACACTCCACGGGCGGCATGGGTGGAGACCCACTCCACAAACTCCGCAGAGATACGCTCCGGGATTGAGAGTCCAAAACCCACAGCAGACTACACACGTCATGTGGTCAAAGTGGAGGTGCACCCAGTACCTTACAACAAACCACGGAAGCAGAAAGTAGCGAAAAAGCCAACATCAAGTTATGATTACACTAAAACAGAACAATTTGTCTGTATTTACTCAGATCCAAAGGACCAACCATCAAAAGGAAAAATCCGCCCTGTGAATGACATGTACGTTAACAATGAAACAGCGCAAGAATTCACCGGAGAGGAGGATATGGGTCTCCGTAAGGTAAAATCAACAAACCAAACAATTTCACAACATCTTCAGACCAGCGCAGACTGTAGAGATCTAGTAATTGAAGAGTTCAACGTGGATTCCAAGGAGAGGCCATCAGACGAGAAGATGACGGAAAGTCCAACAATCAATGCTGATTATACTGTGTAAGCCTTACGTATAGATTGCATATATTAGAGACCTTTAGCATCAGGTTTTTCTTGGGAAACCACAAACTGCGAACTTCAGTTACGCGTTTGCAGTGTCACGTTGTCAGGATTTAGAATTTTAGCAAAGCGTTCGTTGTTTAGTGCATGCCGCCATGTTGCTTTTCGCCAAGACGCAGTGCTTCACATTTACCGCCTGAAAAACATGAATTCATTGATTTGAGTTCCAAAATCTAACAGGCACATCACAGGTGGATGTAGAAACCTATCTTTTACCTTCAAACGTGAGGCTGTTCAATTTGGAATCGCAAGAAAAGCTTACCGTAAATCACTTACTGCTAATAGCTTATCCTCCCGTTTAAACGAGAACTGCAAACTGCAAACGCGACCGCGAAATCGTGGTCACGTGGCATCCTCAGGTTTGCCGTTAACCATGAAGAAGCTGATGCTAAAAGACTCTGTTTTGCGATGTAGACTACTTGCAGTCCGCCTTTTGTCGTAAAATCCGCCCCAGCCAGCAGGATTACAAACGACGTTACAATAAGGGATTTAATAGGGCCTTTTTTTCTCGGGCTTACGCCCTCGTTTATTGCTGTTTGCTGCTCGCGTGCATGGGTTAAGCGTGGATTAACTTTGCTAGACTGCTCGCAGTCTAGTTGCGATGTAAGGATAATCGCTTTTGCTTGAGTATATATGCTAGCATTTTCACTCACTGTCACGGGGGATTAGAGCCAATCAGAAACGGCGAAATGTTTTGAATGAATTAATGAATGAATGAATGATAATAATAGTAATCATTATTACTATTGTGATTATAATTTTTATGATTATTATCTTTGATTTAATGAGAAGTTTAAATTTGACTCCCAGTGGTATCCCACTGGGCTTGCGCATGTTCTACGGCCCTTTTCTTGCGCGTGCAATTAATAGAGGATATTACACGGTGGGGCGAAGATATGAATTTTATTTTCGAGTGGCAAAACAATATTTTACGAACGAACGCAGCGAGTGAGTAAAATATTGTTTTTGCCACGGTATTCTGCGGCCCTTTTCTTGCGCGTGCAATTAATAGACGATATTACACGGTGGCGCGAAGATATGAATTTTATTTTCGAGTGGCCGAACAATATTTTACGAACGAGCGCAGCGAGTGAGTAAAATATTGTTTTTGCCACGAGTTTACAATAATCTTGAGAAATAACACTGACCTGAATAGGGCTCTACAATGACAAAATATAAGCAAAGCTTTGAAAAATGTGTAATTAAAATTCAAAGGACGCAAGACACCTACAAATTTTGGAGGGAAATTACCGAAATTACTTCATCGATAAACTCACGTGAGAGATTATGGAAAATAAACCACTCGGGTCCCGGATGTAGTTTTTACGAGTAGTATATTTTCCAGTAAAACACTCGTGTCTATATAATGAAAGAAAATAATTCAAAGCAACGTCTTATATTTCTAGTCTCCTGAGTCATCGAAGGTTCTCTCGGTCATTACTTTCCAGTGGGCAGTAACTGCTCACTGTGCCACTGGCTAAACTTGAGACTTATGGAGACTGCGCGTTCAGCACTTCTGCGCAGAGGCAATAGAACAACTTGCCTCTCAGTATTCGCAATTCTCCATAAGTAGCCATTTTTGAAAAACATTTGAAGAGTTATCTTTTAAAAGAGGCCTATGACTTTTCACTTTTATTTCTAGTACACGTCTTTATATTTTTATTATCATGATCTATAAATTTATCTTAGTATCTTACGATTTTAGATTTTTAACTTTTATTCCTTGTACATGTATTAATATTTTTTAAGCTTTGTAATTAATTTTTCTCGGTGTTCTTTTTGGTTTTTACGTTAGCACAATCATTGTAAAGCGCTATGAAAGAGTAGCTGAATAGCGCTATATTAATTATTATTATTATTATCATGATTATTATTATTATTATTATTACAGTCGACTCTCTCTTAACGGACACCTCTCTAAGACGGACACTTAGTGCCGGTTCCAAAGGTGTCCGTCTTAGAGAGAGTTGACTGTATTTCATTTTTTTAAAAACTTTAGCAATGAGACCAGTACTACAAGCAGCCATAGGCTTAAGTTTCTTGAACCTCACTGTAAGAAAGATGTGTTCAAGTTTCCTTTTTCCCAAAAACTGCCAAAGACTGTAATCAGCTCCTCCCTGATATGCCTCATATTACCTCTCTTGCCGAATTTAAGAATTACCTTGGTTCATTTTCTTAATAAGAACATGTACATTTCTACAGTTAACTTTTTATTCTATATTATACTTATTGTTGCGTGTAATTTTTTCTTTTACATTTTGTAAGTGCATGGTGTGTCACATAACCGTTTTTTAGAGCGGTTTTCACTTGACTGTCGAAAGGGATTGGTTTTGGTTTTGGTTTTGGTTTTACTACGCCCTTTGGTTGGCTAGTGTATTTACTTTGGTTTTGGTTTTACGACAGTCAAGTGAAAACCGCTCTATCGACCTAATTGAGATGATGATGATGACGATACACGGATTGATGTACTGGTACTTTAATGATACCAACGTGTTGGTCAACTCCAATCTCTATGGGACGGATACCTTCGCAAACACTAATATCATTTGTCCGTCATTAAGAGTTGCCTGCCTAGTACAAAGTCAAATAAAAGAAAATAAGAAAAACGGCAAGTACCAACTTTTCCATTAGAAAGGTATTCGCTCAACAAAAGGGCACGGTCAAGAGGGAATTGACTGTAGTTTACGCAAGCTTTCAGTTAAAAGAATCCAGTTTCGATTTCCATGGCGTTTAAAATGTTTTAATAATGTTCATCATAGAACCCATTTCATAAATTGCTCAGTTGCCCTCAAAATAAAAATCATAACCAATGTGAACCCGCGCCAAAATTTAAACACGTGAACGATATGTTTGTGAGCAATCTCCGGGGTGGATAAGTTGATTAAATTAATTACCACCCACTTCCCCCTCCCTTAACCCAACGTTAACACTAATCTCTCATTAGGGTAAAATGCTGGTTTAGGGGAGGGGTAGGTCCACAGTTTCTCAGAAAACGTGAGCTTGTACGCGTTTACAAAGCTAAGTGGACTTGAGTCGCCATAGAGCCTAAAAATAAATAATAATAAGCGATACGAACATTATGAAAAGAAAGAAACTAAACTGACCCGTTATGACAGAGAAGCCTCCCGTAGAAGGAGATGAGTATCAAAAAATGGGCGAGGCCAGTTTCCTGAAAATCCCAGAAACAAGCGTCACAGGGGTTAAGATCCAGTCCATCTCTCTGGTGAGAAATATAGAGATTCAGTTTACGATAAGTTCCACTAAAAGTGCAACTGTTACACAGAGATGCCATATCATTGAGCCAGAACTAGCGTGGCAGTATCAACGATTTCATTTGTAGAGGCGTAACAAGATTGAAGTAAGGTTAAAGAAATAACAGAATGGAAACATATGGGGGAAATAACATGGATGAGTTAACCAATCCAAAGACACCCTTTTCACGACCTTTACTAGTGCAATTGCGTACTTTGTTAAAGTCTCAAGACCCTGAAAACCAAACCCTGTTTAGAGGAACATACCCGTTTAGGCCAGATCAGGGAGTGCCCCCAGGGTTATCAAGCCATTACAGTCAAACCATTAGTAACCATTTATATTTTTTAAAAACGACTCATTAGTCGAACAGTTAGCTCTGATGGATCTATGCTTGTTGGAATATTTGTCTTTGTGGTCAATAGTGACCAGTTGTATATCTGCGGGGGCACAAATGAGAAAAATACCGTAATTTCTCGATTAAACGCCGGTCTCGAATAAGTGTCTCCCTCGATCAAACGCCGTAGATAAAAGCAAAATTACCAATAAACGCCGCCCTCGATTAAACGCTGCGGCAAAATTACCAATAAACGCCGCTCTCGAATAAACGCCTCCCTCGATTAAACACTGCAGATAAAAGCAAAATTACCAATAAACGCGGCTCTCGAATAAACGCCTCCCTCGATTAAACGCCGTAGATAAAAGCAAAATTACCAATAAACGCCGCCCTCGAATAAACGCCTCCCTCGATTAAACGCCGTAGATAAAAGCAAAATTACCAATAAACGCCGCCCTCGAATAAACGCCTCCCTCGATTGAACGGTTCAGATAAAAGCAAAATTACCAATAAACGCCGCCCTCGAATAAACACAGCACACAGTCAGAAGAATGCGGTGTTATTAGAGGATTATAAGAGTCCTCAGAGTCTTAGGGCTTGTTTGATTGACCGTATTCCTGAATAAGACTAAATGGAATAAACGCTTAAAATCACTCATTTTGACGTTCATTGCCTTGCAATAACTAGAAGTCTGCTTGAAATAAGATATCCCGATGACTGTAGCGTTTAAGTGGCACAAAAAAGTACCGTACAAGAGATAAGTAACAAAACTTTTGCGTATTCTTATTCCGGAATACTATCAATCGAACGCAGCCTCATTTTAGGGAGCTCCTCCTAAAATGTTGTGTAATTGGTATAGGATTCAATGGAGCCGAAAACAAATTGTGGAATTGCACACATTTTAGGCATCCTACTGATAAACAGTTACGACACGTAGATATATTTGTCAGCAGCTACTATAATTGGCAGTCTGTCCACTTTGAATTATTGAGGGCTCTTGATTCTGGATCCAGGTACTGGATTCCGGATTCCTTGTCTGTGGATTCTGGATTCCTTGAACTGGATTGCGGATTCCAAAGCCTAGGATTTTCGGATCATTATACGTTTCTGGGAATTTGCTTACCTCTCCCTCCCCTAAGCCAGCATTTTGCCGTAAGTAAGAAGTATAAAGTGTTCATGTTGGTTTAGGGAAGGGGTAGGTGGGCAGATTCCGAGAAACGTATAATGATCCTGATTTTCCGGGATTCCAGAATCCTGATTAGCTTACATGGGGCGAGAAAAGACACGGTACAATTGCAACTTGGTAATCTTCGCCGTGCAAATAATCATGTGCCATTCTATCACAGCATTTTTCTACACATCTTTTTGTTTGACAAAGGATTTATCATAATTTTTGTCAGTGATGTAAGAAATGTGATTTTTCCTTTTCGATAAAAACAAAGCAGAAAGTGAACAAACGGAGGAAAAAATGGAACTAAGATGGGTACAAGACACAACAAGAAAGTTGATGCATATTCCAACAATAAAACGTGGAATACTAAACCGGCCTCGCCAAGAGCTACGGACGCAGAGCGGGCCCTAACGAAGAAATCACCCCTGACACGCAGAAAAGGCAAAACGTGGGGTCACAGATAAGTTCCCCAAAAGCGGCTGGTGGCGGTTGAAACCACTTTGAAGTCACTTCCACTGAACTCCGTTGAACTGGCCAAGAGGCGAATAAAACCGAGCAATTCTAAGCAAGGGCCGTAATGCATCATGTCAATAGCGCGCAGACCCAACACGACGGAATTTAAAGGAGTTTCCTCTTTCTCGCGTCACGGGCCAATTATGTATGCAATGAGAATAGTTGGCGGTCATGAACGGTCGCGGTAGACTACTACATCTCCTTATTTTTTTTTAAACAGTTGAAAGAAACTTTTGAATTTTAGAGGCTGACAGTTTTTTTTTTATTGAAATGAAATGTTTTTGATTCCAATAAATTTTTCTTAGTTAAATTGACTCTTTCTAAGCTAAATTAAGTACTTTTTAAATTGACAGGAATTATAAATAGTGTTTTGAATGAATAGTTTTTTCCTTTTTTCAAGTGAATTAATCGTAAATAGGATTTTAATAGTTAGCATTGTTGTCAATAAAATTTTTTCCTTATTATTATTACATCTCCTTATAATAATAATAATAATAATAATAATAATAATAATAATAATAATATTTATCCAGGGAGCCCACTCGCCTTAGCGGTTTTCAGTGGGGACCTGCAAATCGTACATGACAAAAAGACAAAAAAAATTACCTACTTAAAAATTAAAAACTAAGAAAAGATATAAAAATTGATAGTTACATACAAAACTAATTTTAAAATAGTTTAACAATTAAATAGGGCATAATTTACAAAGTTTTAAGCTTAAAGAAGGACAATGACTTGCTGTTTTTAATGTCATTGTCTACAATCGTAGGTTGTTCCAGTCCTTAGAGGCTTGAAAAATGAAGACAGGCCAGAGCTCCGATTTTAAGTACTAGGCGACTTTGAAAGACGCGTGCTTCACATATTTGTGGCGGATTAGAATGCCGGCTTGGTCAGAGGCCCTTTGTTTAAAACATGGCGGGATACTCGCAGCTTAAGGCAAGCATGTGCCTTGTAGCTGTCAACATAATGCTTTTTAATTACATTCTGTCATAATTAACAAAACCCGATCCATGTTTGATTGAAAATAATTGTACAAATCTGGTACCAGACAAACCGCTTTTAAAAAACAAAAACACAAAACTAGTTTATGGTTATTTCTCATTAATTTCACTCATCAAAACAAATATATACTTTTATCAGTTTTCCCGTTTCTTTCAAAACATCCTTCATTTCCGGGCGTTTCACTGTAGTCAATGAAAGACGCGTTTTATCGGTCTTCTTTTTCGCGGGAATATCAAAATTTCCATCTTTCAAAACGCGATGAACCAAAGCTCGCAGGATACCAAAGCGCGCACGATGCAGTCCTGGTGTTTTGTTAGCACCCGTTAAAAATATTGAACGCCAAAACTATCAAGTTTTGGTACAGCGAGAGGCAGCTAGTTTCTGTACCCAAAGATCAGTGCATGGACAGGCTATTAAAAGAAAAAAAAGGGATGGTTGCCCAATGGATAGCAGGCCTCACTACGCAAAATAAATGTCTCATTGCATCCTTGTCTGCGAGGTTAGTACTAAATTTACACTCTAGAATACATTACTCAACTCAATCAGCAACACTTTGCAAGTAGAATTGGTGATCGGTGTGGGCAATTTATATTTCTAAGGGACGTCCGTCGCACAAAGGCTTGACGCGCGGGAGTTTTTAGTCAATGACTGACATAACAGTTTCCTCACAATCGACCCAGTTAGAATGCGATAATGTGCGCGTGAACTTTGCCTACAACTGGCAATAAGCTGAATAAACCGGAAGCTGAACACCATGAATAAGTTACTAAATTACATCGCTCAGGTTCTTTTTCTTTTTTTTCAAGTACCGGAGGGGTTTTTCGTGCAAACTGTTGCGCAGTTTGGCAGTGAAATACCGAGCATCAGACAGGTAACGCACCGAAGCCACCATTTTACTCTTCTTCTACCAAACAGTTTTCCTGCAATGGTTTTAGTACTGGTCCCGTTGCCGAAACCTTGCACGAGTAAGATACGGTAATCGAGAGTCGAGAATCGAGAATCGATATTGTACTCGGGACAAGAAAAGGTCGCCGTCCAAGGAACAACTGATGCAATGCAAGAGCTTCAAGCTGCTGAGAATCGCAATTTCTGGATTACAAGCAGTGAAGGAACTCGTGAGAAGCGTCCAAATTATAAACGAACTTTGGAGGCCAGTCAGCCACGGTGATTGTCGCACCACGCATAAAGTAGAATAAATTTGTTAGCCTGGTCTTGTCTTTGCCACAAGTCACGTAAAACTATAAAGAAGGTACCACTATGAACTCTGGAAAATGAAAATTCAATAATACTATGGTTGACGACTGACAGTTTAAAAGAGAGACAACCTTCACCTCAGAATCTTGGGCGCGCCGCCTGTAAGCTCTGAGGGAGAGGGAAGTCCCATAATTTGGCCTATTTCAAAAACAAATGACACTACAAAAATAACCTACAATTATAATTTCAAAAGAGAGACTACCATCACCTCAGAATCTTGGGCGCGCCGCCTGTAAGCTCTGAGGGAGAGGGTAGCCCCATAATTTGGCCTATTTCAGAAACAAATGACAATACAAAAATAACCTACAATAATAATTTCGATAAATGACCGACATTTTAAAAGAGAGACCACCATCACCTCAGAAACTTGGGCGCGCCGCCTGTAAGCTCTGAGGGAGAGGGTAGCCCCATATTTTGGCCTGTTTCAAAACAAATGACAGTATAAAGATGACCTAACATAATAATTTGGATAATGACCGACATTTCAAAAGAGAGACTACCATCACCTCAGAATCTTGGGCGCGCCGCCTGTAAGCTCTGAGGGAGAGGGTAGCCCCATAATTAATTTCGCCCATTTCAAAAGCAAATGAAACTACAAAAATAACCTACAATAATAATTTGGATAAATGACCGACATTTCAAAAGAGAGACTACCATCACCTCAGAAACTTGCGCGCGCCGCCTGTAAGCTCTGAGGGAGAGGGTAGCCCCATATTTTGGCCTATTTCAAAACAAATGACAAAACAAAGATGACCTACAATAATAATTTGGATAATGACCGACATTTCAAAAGAGAGACTACCATCACCTCAGAATCTTGGGCGCGCCGCCTGTAAGCTCTGAGGGAGAGGGTAGCCCCATAATTTGGCCTATTTAAAAAACAAATGACAATACAAAAATAACCTACAATAATAATTTGGATAAATGACCGACATTTCAAAAGAGAGACTACCATCACCTCAGAATCTTGGGCGCGCCGCCTGTAAGCTCTGAGGGAGAGGGTAGCCCCATAATTTGGCCTATTTCAAAACAAATGACAAAACAAAGATGACCTACAATAATAATTTGGATAATGACCGACATTTCAAAAGAGAGACTACCATCACCTCAGAATCTTGGGCGCGCCGCCTGTAAGCTCTGAGGGAGAGGGTAGCCCCATAATTTGGCCTATTTAAAAAACAAATGACAATACAAAAACAACCTACGAAAATAATTTGTATTATGACCAACATTTTGAAAGAAAGACTACCTTCACCTCTGAATCTTGGGCGCGCCGCCTGTAAGCTCTGAGGGAGAGGGTAGCCCTATAATTTGGCCTATGACACTGCAAAAATCACCTCCAAAAATTGTTTGGATTATGACCGACATTTCAAAAGAGAGACTACCTTCACCTCAGAATCTTGGGCGCGCCGCCTGTAAGCTCTGAGGGAGAGGGCAGCCCTATAATTTGGCCTATTAAGTAAAAAGCAAGTAACAATACAAAGGTAACCTGAAATAATAATTTTTGGATTATGATTGACATTTCAAGGAGGCTAAAATGATTGATATAGAAACCATACTGTATCTGTGACCTTGATTATACAGATCGCCGAAGCGAACACGAAGATGTTGAAGTGGAAGCTAGAGTATCTGAAGTAATCCAGCGTCTTGGGCTCCTTCCAGCGAATAAGATTTTGGCGGGATTTCGACAGTGCTTGGCGGGCTATTTGGAGAGTGATTTGTCACTGGAGGCACATCGACGCTTACATCGTCTTCAGCCAGCGAAAAAAAGAATTAAATCCTTCGCCGTTTGATCAAAAAGGTCGTCCATTGAATCAGATAATCGGTCTTGCTGTTCCTCAAGGAGATGTGAAGTAGAGCTCGAGCTCTCGTATTCGTTTTCTCCGGCGACTATAAAATGTGCACCGTTGACGGCTTTTCTCAAACGTTCAAATAGAGAAGATTTAAAAATTTCCTTGGTCAGGGTCTTTTCCACGCCGAGTTCCTTCCAAACCGGAGAAAGATGTGTCAGCAGAGAGTATTCCTACTTGTGGCTCCACAGTAAAAACTTGATACGCCGACTCGCTGTTTTCGCTTCGAAGGTCACCAATGTTGACACGGCATACTACTCTTGACAGAAGTTAAATAAGCCATCGGAGCACTATTTTCTTAAAAGAAAGCACTTGAAAAACCATTGAAAGCGTATCAAGCCTATTTGAATCCAAATGCGGCGAGAAAACTGTAGTTATCAATTGCGAAGCCAGAGGCGGGAAGATCGACTTCCAAATTTTCAATCGACTGTGAAATGAATTTATAATACCCAAATAGTCTGATCAAATTTCGCGTTTCCTTGAGATGTCTGGTTCTTTTAATCAGAAGTACAAAGTTCCTTGACAGGCAATGTGTCCGGCGCTCTCCAAAGGTGTCTGGAGGAATGCTTAAAACTAATTACCTTGTCTGTTATTGGAAACCGATTTGCGGTGGTTGCTGTGGAGATTAGGCCTCCTCCTGCGCGCACTAAAATCGGGCCTCTGGCCTGTTAGTTGCTTGCCCCAATTGGTGCGCACGCGAGGAAGGTGTAAATCATTGCTTCTGCGAGTTTGATAAGAATGAAAACTCTTATTGCGCCTAATGTCAAATTTAAAATCAATTTCCCCGGACAGATATTTTTGGATCATAACACAGCGATGGAAGTGTCGTCTCTTTGAGAGGTTCTTTAGGTCCAATCGAAGTAGTGCCTCGGTTGATGAACTTCTCAGTGGTAAATTAAGCAGAACCTTGGCTGCCTTGTTTTGAGAAACTTCCAGCTGACCCATAAGGGTGCCGTTATTTTTGTCACCCCACACTGGGTTTATGTCACCCTACACCATTTCCCCCGCGCGCATCTTCCACGCGCATCCTTCGTTATTATTTAATTAGGAGACAAAAGAGACGACTGGGGACGAGTTAGTGTTTATCATATCACATTATGACAGTTCAGACAGGCTGCCAATTTATGTTTTGACAACTGATGGGGTGATCTTCCTCTGTACCAGGCCCCAGTCGTTCGGAGGCCCACTGAGCTATAAAAATATAGTGGTTTATTTACGGCGTCAATTATGGCGGCCTGACGTGTTTTTCAAAGCTCCGCCATTATTGGCAAAAATTTTTGCCCTATGTAGACATCAGCACTTATGTTTTGCACTTGATGTCTACATATTAAATTGTAACAATACAAGCCTAGTATCTAACTCGGAAACCTAACGGTTTACTTAGATGCTAGGCATTTCCCTATCTGTAATGTATTTTTAGTTTTCCTTTTATTACACTGCATGTAACTGACCGTTAGACTAAAACTAGCTTCTGTAGTTAAAGCGAAATGTAAATAAGGCTTGTTGTTGTTGTTGTTATACCTTTTAAACAACCGAGACCAGGTATTCAAAGTAGTTTGAGAGATGCTTTCCTCTCAGGTCACTTGTGAAACACGTTCAGTTCTACACAACGGGTCCAGTAAGCCTTGTTTAGGCAAAATACCAAACGACTGATTCAGGCCCTTACAAGAAAAATCAAATGATCGCAAAGCCTTTACTCGTGACAATATAAATAGTGGAATTTGCCCTGCTATTAACCTTAAATTATGACAAACCAGTGCGAAACAATTTCCTCGAACTGCCGCGGGATTGTAGACAAGTTTTCACGCCCACTGGAAAAGCAACGCGAAGAAAGGCCTATGAGAATGAAAACCTAATTGAACTCTTGGCAAGTTTATGGATCTCGCCCGTAAAACTTGAAAAGATCTAAAAAAATAACCAGAAACCAATATTTTCCCATTACAAACCGAACAAGCTACGTTCAAATACACTTTTCCCTTTGCATACATGCACTGAGAATTTTGCATTGACCTCTCCTTCTTTTGTGGCGTCTGAACGAAAAATTACACCTGATCAGAATTACTTCTTCTTCTTCTTCTTCTTCTTCTTCTTCTTCTTCTTCTTCTCCTCTGAAACTTTCTCAAGTGAGAAGCAACAAGGTTACTTCATGTACGAACCACAATTTTATAATGCTGTACAGAACCTTTCTGACTTCAAACTTCGATTAATTCCGTAAATTAAACTAAACAACTTGCAGTAAGAACTATCGCCAGTGTTACACTTGAAAGAAAACAATCACTATAATTGTAATTCCAATTTCTAGACAATTTAAAGCACGATATCTGAACACATTAAGCTAGCTTCAAACTGAACCTTTAAAATGACACGATCACAAGTTCTTTAAGGAAAAGAAAATAACTGACGGTAACAATTTTCAATAACACCACGTTCACTTTACTTTCCACACACTTTATCCGCTTTAATTGCACCCTCTATTAGACTTTCAGCGCTCATGATGCTTAGGGCTGCTTCTGCTACGAAGGCAACGCCATCAGTTGCAAACCATACCATAATCTGGGCTACGGCAATCATGCCTGTCTTGACCCATTCCCACCATGTCATCTCTTCCTTGAGCACCTTGAAGACAGCACGGAAACAGCCAGCTTTATATATCCCACCCAAGAGTTTAAAGAGGGCTTTAGCCTTGTTCAACGCACCTGTGGCTTCGTTAAAATTGCGTATATCTCGAAGGAATCCACGAAGAGTATCTGGGCTTAAATTTTTTAAAAGTGCCCGAGCAATCCGTTGTTGGTTGGACACATGCAGCCCAACTAGGCCCAAGAGGAACATTACTGCATCGACTATCACCACGCCGATGGCTTCCTCGCAAGGTGTAAGAGGTGGTAAGGCGGCAGGAGGCTCATGCGCAGCACTGCTCTTTAGGCTCAGGAGTTTGGAACCTGGTGCAGGTTCGGTACCTTCAAGGATACACTTTATGATAGCATCTCGATTGTTTTTCAGATTGGTTGCCTCTTCTGGAAACCAATCTGCCAGCTGGTTTAAAGCCTCGTTCAACTGATTTGTGTTCAGTCTTGAATCCATCTTGTGATGTGGATGATAATTTTGCCGTTAAAAAAGGGTTTTAGTCGTTAAACAAACTTCTACACGCCAAATTTGTATCGTCAATGCTTCCGTGCAATTGACGGGATAGTGTGTCGTGCTTTCCTTTAATAGGTGATTGTCACATCACATTATTACGCCAATTTAGGTCTTGACAAGTGATGAGGTGATCTACCTCTGTACCAGCCCCAGTCGTTCGGAGGCGCACTGAGCGATAAAAATCCCGGGAAAATGGCCCACACATCTTTCCAGAATTCCTCCATGAAAACTTTTCTAAAAATCTCCAGCTTCATCTCTAAATATCTCATCAAGCTCCTTAAAATGTCTAAAAATCTTTTAATACAAGGAAAAAAATCCTGCAGTTTTCTAAAAATCGCGAAAAGATTTGCTAGCGCTATCCACCGGATAAATCACTATTCAGACGATTGCTCAGATTTGATAGCAAACATCCCCTTTCCTCTCAGGTCACTTGTTAGCCGCCTTCAGTTCTACACAACGGGTCCGGTTAGCCGTCTTTAGGCAAAGTACCAAACAACTGATTCAGGCCATTACAAGAAAAATCAAATGATCGCAGAGCCTTTGCTCGTGACAATATAAATCGTGGATTTTGTCCTGCTATTAAGCTTAAATTATGACAAAACCAGTGCGAGCCAATCAGAATTATTCCCCGAGGTATTCAGACGTTGACTTCTCTGGCTTAAGACTTTGATTGATTGCGGAAATTAAACTAATTTGCACTAAGAACTATCGTGTTACACTTCACTGAAAACGATCAGTTCAGACAGGCTACCAATTTAGGTCTTGACAAGTGATGACGTGATCCTCTTCTGCACCAGACCCCAGTGTTTGGGAGACCCAGCTATAAAAATCCCAGGAAACTTTCCGGAATTTCTCCATGAAAACGTTTCTAAAAATCTCCAGCTTCATCTTTGAATATCCAATGAAACTCCTTAAAAGGTCTAAAAATCTTTTAATACAATAAAAAAAATCACGCAGTTTTCTAAAAATCGCGAAAAGGTGTGCTAGCGCTATATCCACCAGATAAATCACTATCCAGACGATTGCTCAGATAGTTTTAATAGCACATATCCCCTGCATAGTGGTTTATTTATACCTTTTTTAAAAGGTATAAAAAGTTGTTTAAAAACAACCGATACCAGGTATCCAAAGTAGTGTGAGAGACCCTTTCCTCTCAGGTCACTTGTGAGACGCCTTCACTTAAAATCAAATCCTCGTAGAGCCTTTGGTCGTGATAATATAAATGGACGTGACTAAAAAGGGGAACGAGAAGCGGAAAACGAGCACGGGGAACGGAAAAATGACAAATGGGAACAAAAAACCTAAGCCCTACCAGTAACTTCATCACCAATTCTTTGCTCTCATTTTTCATTTTCTCGTTCAGCAGTGATGTCATTTTATCGTGTATGAGTAAATGGTTGGACTATTATCAGTGGTGCTACAAATTAAATATGCTTCACTGACTAAGTCTGTTTGCGTTTTCACGGACCTAGACGAAGTCGAGGTCAATAAAAACGTAAATAGATAACGAGGCTAATACCTGACCATCTTAATCGAACAAGCTTGTTCAAGAAATGATTCGGTATACCGCCCAGATAGCTTTTCTGACGGGACAAAGCAGGCAATCCCGACAGGGAAAGACAGGCGTTACTTAGCTGCTCGGGGAACCAATCAGAACACAGAATTCGCTTCATCTTGCCTGCTCGCGGAACCAACCATATAATGTAAAGTGAACTATCCACCAAGAGAGTAACCTGCTAAATTGCTTACAAACGTAGCCGATAACGATCAGAAAAGATTCCATATGCTTAGACTTGAACTTGTGTAAGACTAGCTTTTGATTGGTTTCAAATTCGTCATTTTATGTGTTTTACCTAGTCCTTCCGAAGATACTACGAAAAGACTGTTAAAAATAAGAAACAAAATAAATGAATGTATAAACAACAATTAATGATAACTGTAGACTAGTTACGTTGTATTCAAACCTACTATTTAAGCAATAGAGTGTTTTCACTCACGCGGCCAGCATATATGCAAATTTATTGGAACAAAAGAAAGCGTTTACATAAGAAAAGAGTTCAACTCCCACAGGATTGGTTTGGGACATTAACATGGCCGCCGTTTCATTGTTTTGGGACACCAATATGGCCGCCGTGACGTCATGTGAAAACACTCTATAGAAAACGTTTTCCGTGTTTGCATAGCCTGATATAAACACGAGAGGGGTTGGAAGAATTCGAGACAGTAATGCAAACCCGAGACGAAGTCGAGGGTTTGCATAACCGTCGAGAATTCTCCCAACGCCTCGAGTGTTTATCTCAGGCTATGCAAACACAGGAAAAAAGTTTTCTATTGCTTTTATAAAATAACTTTCCGAGAAAAAATGCAAAACTCTTTGCATGGCACTGATTAAAAGAGAAATTCTTATCAGTCGCAAAGTCTTGTCCACGAAGTCTTGCACGCATAATCAGTTCTTGTTTTTCAAAAAGATGCTTTCCAAAATACGGACTTTTCTCGCTTAAAATGTCAGCTTAAGGGGGAAAAAAATAGACACACCTTCTTAGTAATGATTTTCCAAGTTTCAGCCGACGAAAGAATGGGCAAATAAAGTAAACTTGTTGAGTTTTGAACTGAAAAACTTTTTCTGATTCGTGCTTGCGTGATTAGCACGCGAAAAGCAAAACATCTTGACGCCACAACCATGTTTACATACTCTCATCCAAACACTCCTCTCGGCCAATCAGAGCGCGCATGCTATCTTAGTTATTTTATAAATTTTATGTACTCTTGTTTTAACTTGACCGTCCTTAATGGTAACTCTTTTTACGTAAAACCATTTAAATTTGCAGCTTTTGAAAACTGGGACAAGGAAAACACACTAAATATAACGTTATTTTGCAGCGAAAATAAGAGACAATGAAATAACCATTTATAGTTCGGTTGATACGACTAACTGGCTGCTTTTTATGCTTCTTATAAAGGGTTAATTTGTTTGTACAAAACATCAAAGATTTACCTTCGAACATTCTATCTGTTAGTTCATTAATTGTTAAGGCTGGTTTACATGCCCCACAGAAGGGCGACCGCAAGCTTTACATATATTTTTGGCTGTGACGAAAAACACAGCCGAGTTTTTTTTTTCTCAACTATTAGACACAAATACATTGCGCCCTGCCATGGGAAGAGGAAGAAGTTTTGTCTCCAAAAAGTCAATATTTAATTGAAATAAGTAAAGTGTTATTGTGAGTGTTGTCTTAAGGTTTAGGATTTCTAGGTTCTTAAAATTACAAAGCGTATCTTCTAAAAATATACGCAAAATAAAATAAAAATTATAATATCTTTTTTTATGAGGCTTAATTCTAAGAACTTTGTCTTATATAAATTCAGTGTCGCACAGAGTTGGATTCCACATTACGGCTAGTCAAAAACTGTTGGGCGTCCATTGCGATCTTATTGATAAAAGGCCATCATATGGAAGCCGAACAACCGCTTAGATAGACGTCAGTTCTATCTCGAGTTTCCTGATGCTTGTATTTGTTTCTTTAGAATCTTTGATCGGACTTGTACAGGGATGTTTACGTCGGCCGAACGTTTCCAATAAAGAACTTAAAAGACTATTAATTCATATAGCCATTCATGAAGTATGTACCGCGACTATATTCCAAACCGCTGAGCAAGGTAACTGATGTAGCATATATACCTACGTCACTTACACGTTTTGAGGAAATGAAGTTTCCTAAGCTATTTACTATCGTTATTACGCGAAGCGTTACTTAACTGGTTAGGATAGGAAAATGTCTTTATTTTCTATAAAAACAGCTGTGTGTACTTGTGAAAGAAGAAAATCGAAAAACAATATCAAATTACTCACTTCCTTAAAACATGTCCATTCATGCACATTTTCTTAAACTCGTGATCGCATATTTAAGGCCAAAAAAAAAATACAGGGATTAACAAAGGCATTTTAATTTTTTAATGAATGTTCTGGAACACAATTGAATTATTTATCCATCACCGAAATTGCCAATGCAAATTTTCAATCATGTCACGGTCTAAAGAATAATTGTGAGACCGTCGGAAAGCCATGTGTATCTTTCTACTCGAAACTGTCAGAGGCTGAAAAATCGGTTTAACAACCTTCCTTTCACTGTAATTTAAGTTTTGGGTGATCAACACAGTCATTCACAGATGTATAAGCCAGCAAGGTGAGAAAAAGAAAATTCCATATGACTCGCCTGATATTGCTGGTATTGCCATCATTGTGAAATTAGCGCCCGCCGAAAGGCCTACTGACAAGAACACAAAACTGAAAAATATGACCTCTAAATCTCCCCGAGGCAAAAGGAAATCAAGCTGTGTTTTGTTAAGTCAAAAGCTGATTATACGCTAAAAAAATTGAACCAGACGAAACACTGCCAGAGTGAGCGCTGCCCAAAAAGTCGTATGAACGAAGATTTAGTCTAAAAAGGCTTCAGTAATCACGCTTCATGGTAATCATCGGCGCTATTTAAATCATCCTGAAATATCACAAGAAGAATTAATAAATTCATGCTATTTTCTAAGCTAATGGCGGCCTTAAAAACACCTCTTTGGGTCAAAAGATGGCCTTAAAAATACTTTTTCAATCGTAACCAGCTTTCAGCGAGAAACGATTGAAAAATTCAATCCAGAGTTATTTCCCTGAGGCATAATTAAGAGCCTACAGGTAAAAGAACGTGCTTTTGCTGTAAATATACGCATGCGTAAGCAAAAATAAATGATATTCACGGTCCCTGCGGGCACCTGGAGGCAAATTTGAATAAATCCCACAAGGTTGAAAACTTTCTATTTTTGCCAAATATATTGACTGTTTAATCCAGTATAAAGACGTGTTACTCACGTAGCACATATACTAAAATTGGAACGATACAGAGAAGATTAGCATGGCCCCTGCGCAAGGATGACACGCAAATTCGTGAAGCGTTCCAAATTTTTTTCCATTTTGAATGCAACATTTTAACTCTACTAGGTCTTGGTGACCCCTTTTCAACCAATTCGACTCGGAACAGCGAAGAATTTGGTGAAAAGGACCGGTAATACTAAGCGCGGCAAAATGCACCCAACCAACGCGCAAAGTCTAAGTAAAAAAAGCCTGTATAAATGATGCATAAGTACAAATAGAAGGCTTGATGCGTATACGTGTGACTTAAGGGAAAGAAGAAGGCAGCTTCCTTTTATAGTGCTGAAGCTTGTCGCGATCTAATTTTGTCAAAATTAACTGCATGGGCATCTCTTGAACTTCCACTTACATCTGCACTGCTTAGCGCGCTTAACTTTGGCTTGGTTAGCCTGCGTAGCAAGCGTTTCCGTTTGGTTTCGGAGCAAAGAAAGAACGACTTTCGGTTTTGGCCGCGCGAGAAATGAAACGAAAGCCAAAAAATGAAAGAGTGGGGAGGGGGAGGTCTGCACAAGCGACGAAAGGAAGGAGGGAAAAACGGAAGGGAAGAGGAAGAATATTTCGGTTCTATTGTTAAGGATGATTTCCAATGTTGCGCAGTATATAGTATCTGACGAGTTGGTTACACAGTGAGGAATTTAGTCGCGTTAGTGTTCAAGGGGTTAGGGTTACATACGTAAATAGCTAAGCGTCACTAATTTAAACTTTTTAGCACAATATTGCCAACGCGATGTAACGAACTTTGGAACATCGCACGCGATTTAAATTCAACGGCGATTACACAATATGTAACACTGAAGATGAGAATGTACCGTCAAAACATATCTGGTAAATCAAAGAAAGTTGTTATGTTTATGTAGCTATCTATATTGTTGCTGCTGAATTTGAATACGGTAATTTCATAAGTTACAAAACCTCCTCGAATCTAACACCGATGTTTTTGATAATGATTGAAAACTGATAGAAGCTTGGCGCGCAGTTTTTCACAAAGTCCTTTGGAGTCGCGCGGATTTGTCATATAATGTACGAAGGATTTTGCTCGCTTACAACGTGCCAAAAAACGACTGGCTGAACAAATTAAATCAATTAAGCAGACAAAATGTCAATCAAAAGCAATCCAACACTGCTGCACGCGTCGTTGCCGTCAGACAAGCTTTGTGGATTTTGGCGGGAAAACAGATCGATAATAGCGACCTTTAGATTCTAGGACGAGAACGAAAACGAGTACGAGATTTTCTCAATACTCAGTAGTGCTCGCGCGTGGGGCAGCGTAATTTTGGCGGGAAAACGTGGTAGCCGTCGTCATTCTACTACGAGTTTAGCGATAGTGTCGAAGTGGCGGGAACAAGTTATAAATTGTTAGAAGTTTTAGCATTTTGCAATCGGGAGAGGGCTCAACCTCCTTCAATAACGATAACAGTGCTAACTTTGAAAAAAAAGTACATTGAAGAATTCCGGGCGGTCTATTTTTTGACAATACCACAATACGATAAAAAACTTTAAATAAAATCTCCTACTCGTAGTTGTTCTCGTCCTCGAATCTAAAGGTCTCTACTTCTTCAAGCGGGACAAGCCGACCTCGCGATGACGTGTCACCCACTAGGGCCGCTTGGCGACTTCAATAAAGCTCGCCTCGCTCTCTTTATGCCTATTGACAACTTTTATCCTGTATTACTGATAAAAAGAAGTCGACTAGGTGCGGGTCTAAGAGGTGCGATCCGATACATGGACTGGCGCCTTATTGTTTGAAGACAATGTAAGCGCATGCGCTTTTACTACACAAATGAAATTCCCGCATAAGTACAAGTATGATAGTTTTTTTACGATTTGGTTACACGGTGAGGAATTTTGTCGCGTCCTTAGTGTGCAAGGGGTCAGGGGTACCTATGTCCTAGTTTGAATTTCATAACCAGTCGTTTTGCATATTTGCGAGAGAGCCACTTCCCTGGCGGTTTTATACTATTCCCATTTCCCATTCCCAATTTTCTACTGGCCGATAGTCCGCATTCGTATTCTCTGAAGCAAGAGTCAACCAGCTTACAGTCCACGCTAATCGGGGATAAAATTATCAAAAATGCGTGGTAAGGGCAAAGTCAAAGGGAGATGGTAGTGAGCTTAAGAGGAGGCATTTTTGAGCTACCAACGGCAACCGGAAGTGAAGCCTTTTCCCTTTTAGTATGCCTTGGCGCTAACAAATTTGTATCGCTTAGCAGTGCCGGATCAAGACCTTGCGATAAGGCGGGGGGGAAACGGTCATCCAGAGCCTTAGATACGTGGGGCGCCTGGTCTCCTAAAAAAAGTTTTTCGGCCCTTCGGGCCCCAGTTTGATTTAAAAATAAGGGAGGGGGGACGCCTCTACCCCCCGGGCCCCTCCCCTGGATCCGCCACTGCTTAGTGTCTTTACCGCCCTTGTATAGACGATTTGCCCGAAAATTTGGGCAGAATGTGGAAAATTTACTTGCGGTTATCGTGCGTCGCTCAAAGACACCTTTGCTCAAGTTTCCCAATACTTATGTAAGTGCGTACCTCTTATACCAAGCTTCAACCGACTCCCATCTTTTACATCTAGTACCCAAAGAGAGCAGAAACGAAGTCCCCACATGCCACCCACAAAACGTCCAATCCTCACTACTTGGCTATGGAACTGATGCAGTTGAGCGAGCAGAAAGCTTTTTCAAAATTGGGGTCCTGTTGACAGAAAATGCGACAAACATAGTACACTAATATTAGGTCTAACCTAGTGTAATATTAACCTAGTTTATTAAAATAGTGTCTCTCCGGTTTCTTAACTGAAGCTTCATTACAATTGGGAGCAAATCAGAGGTACGGGCAGGAATACTTGTCCACAGACGTTTTCGACGACTTTTGCAGGAGCGCGAGAAATACAAGAGTGCTTTTGCTTGCACCCATGTTGTAATGGGGTGATGACATTTTTAGCTTGGTCGTAGAGTCTTTTCGCAACACAACATTCGAGTACTTTGTTTAAAAGACACAGTAGAGAGATGGGACTCTATAATAATTATTCTAAGCTGGCTCTTGAGCATCTTTTTTATGAACAGGTGTTACGTTAGCTTCTTTCCATTCCTTGGGTAAACAGGCTGTTTAGAGCAACAAACAGGCTGTTTAAAGCAACAAACAGGCTGTTTTGAGCAAGTTCACAAAAGGCATCCCTCTTATGTGTTCCTCTTGTGCAAACAACCGGGATATAATGAACCCCCTATTCCTTGTTTTTATCGAAAGCGACTAGGTGCAAGGCAAGATATTATGGGCTTATCAATACAAGATCCAGATAGTCAAAGAGAATGCACACCAAGCTTTATGAAATCTCCAAGTTTAGAGATACAGCCATTCAAAATCCCCAAAATTTACAAAGAAATATATGGACGTCTGGACATCAAGTCACATTATCCACACATTTCTTTGTAAATTTTCATGTTTTTGAGTGACTGTATCTTCTTTGATATTTGCCTGATTAACACCAAACCTGGGTATTTTGTAGAGCTTATGGTGTACTTTTTCTGGCTATGTATATCTTTTGTCAACAATCCCATAATAAACAGGCTACCCAGTCCCCCAAGGTGATGAAACAGACAATACATAATTCACTTTTTTAAAGAGTGATATCCTGGAATATAGGGAAGAAGGGCAAGCAGTTTAGGGACATGGACTCAAAACAGCATTGTATGTTGTCACATAGCCTTGGATCAGGGCTGTCATTAAGAGGCAGGGGCCGGGATTTCCCCTGTCTACTATGAACGTTGCCACCGGCTACTTTCAAAGGAAAATAGAAGAAAAATAGAACCACAAAAAACCCCTAGCTGTTGATTCCCCGCCTACTTGTCGTATTTACCCGGCAACTTGAAATCTTAGTGAAAACCCTGCTTGGATGTGTTTTTTTTTTTCATCATTTACAAGTCATAGTATTTTGGCTCTAACAGAGAGAGAGAGGGGGCATTTCTAGAGAACTGTCCTTTTATGAGCAGCAATATTAGGGACAAGGATGTATCAAACTGACATTAAATGGCAACTCTCTCTTTGTTCTCATTTGAGGAAAATATAATTATACCATATAGCATTGCATGTCGATCTTGGTTTCCATGTCCCCCTAGTCTAGACAATCCACCCATTCCTGGTGCAGGCACTTTTGTATTGTGCAGAATAAGGCCACCATTCTTTTCCAAAAGGAACTATATAATAAAAACTGCATTCAAAAGAGAGACTTTTTAACGGGACCCCAGCACAAAAATAATAAATGTGCTACAAATGTAGTCTCTCTTTGTGCTGCGACATCAGGGTTCTATGATACAAACCTTAATACCTTAAAATATAATACATATATACACTATTCCCCATTTGTAATAAGCTCACTGATTGTGTATGACAGACATAAAGAAGTACCTGCTCTTCAGACAACGTAGGCAACCAAACTCCCTCATTCTTCTGTTTTTACATTAAGCTCTGCAACTCTGCTCAGCTCTAGCTGTCATTTACATAAACATTTATTCTGGATGCAAGCCTTGGTTAACCTAATGAAAAAGGAATAATAAAAAATTAATTCATAAAGTTACCAGTAATGCTTTTTTAATAATAGTTTTTTTACAGGTGGTAACTCAGGTCAGTATTACGCTACTGTGTCATATACAATGGAACCTCTCCTTTGGGACACCTCCATTCAAGGGACAACTCTATTCAGGGGATGCAAAATTTGGTCCTGGAAAAATTTTCACAACATGTTTGTATCTGTTACTTCTATTGAAGGGATTACCTCTATTCAGGGGAAAGGGACACTTTTTCTGGGTCCCAAAGCCTGAGATTAACTTCCATTCAGAGGGAACCTTAGCTCTCAAACCACAACTGACCATGAGGAGGGTAGATGAGTTAAAATTTACACTAATCACAATGATGACAGCTGTCCCAACATGAACAATCTCACTTAAATCAATGCACTACATTTGTAGAAATTCAACACACAATATTGCAGAGATAATTTAATTATGATTTTTCATGTATCACCTAGCTGCTTCAAATAACAACTGCTACAGTTTCTTTGCCTCTATTCAGGGGACACTTGCCTCAGTCCTGAAGATGTGCTCTGGATAGAGGCTCCGCTGTGTGAAGCCCACCACTGGCACCATAGTTTATGAATTTACAAAGGTCTCTTAAAGTTTGCAGTGTATAGTGCAGTGCAAATTTAACTTATTTTTTTCAGAAATAGCCAACATGATTAGGCTTTTTTATGATTAGACATCATCTGTTCATTCTACCAATTAAAATCACATTTAATAGTGCTGGTCAGTGTTCGTTTTCATGTTTTTACTGATTTATACAAGAACCAGAATTTTAGTTATTGGGGTAAATTTCAGTGAATTTTTGATCAAGGAAAATTAAATTTAGTTCGAGTTAGCAGGAAGTTCAAGATATCCCAGTTGAAGTTAACCAGGTAAAAATGACTAAAAAGTGGGGTGAAATCCAAGGGAAAATTGGACTTAGTTCGAGTTAGCGGGGAATTCAAGTTATCCGAGTTCGAGTGATCAGGGTTCCACTGTAGTTGTTTGTGAAATAATCGAGAAACAGCACGATATTGACTGAACCTAACCCTAACCAGTCAATTTTGCTTCATACAGTGGGGAATTTGACCCAAATGAGGCCCGGCTGGTCGGGCATTCAACTTTTATGTCGAAACGCTGGTCAGCGTCACAAGCAAAAGGATTGCGTAATTCATTCATTCAGCATGTGCACCATGTTCATGGCTTATTGCTTCTACCTTCACTGTTCTGTTGTAGCATTTGAGAGCTTTGAAAAAGCCGTTAAATGTGGGCTTTCTGGAAAGAACAATTTTATTGAATTATGAGTAAACCTCTCTGAAAGACAGTTTTTCAAGACTTAAGATATTCAGGTCGTGTTTTGTAGGATATTTACATTTGAATAAAATGGATTGATGCATGGGAACATTTTTGAATACTCACTGGTGGGTGGGGGATTTGACACTTCTGAAGCGCTAGCCAGTGCGACATTTGACCTTCTCAACTGCCAACATACTGGAGAATCTGACCAAAATTTTTCAAAAAAGCCCCATGGGCGGGGGTCTGCCAGGGGGGGGGGGGGGGGGACATGGGCAGTTTTGGGATTGACTGGTACAGAAATGACTTGAAAAGTTTCGTTATGAAGAGTAAGATTATATAAGTTGGGCATTAATAATATAGAACAACTTCAGGATACCCGGTCACATGTCCAAACGCTTTAAAGAACGAGGCATTAACACCACTGGTTCTTTTGTTAATCAACAAGATAGAAATAAGTGGTCGGGTAGTTGGCTACAGTCATTAAAGAAGTGACATTCATGAATATATAATATCATGCCACATGCAGTCTACGAAACATGGAACCTACTAAATAATAAATAAAGACGTATAATCTGCTATTAATGAAGAAATTCCAGAGAAACAAAGAAAAATAAACATTTGGTAAGTGTTGTTATGGCCCGTGTCGAGGAAACAAGCAGACCGGCTTTATCGATTTACACGACATTCGCCCGCGTGTATAACCAAACCAAACAATAAGATGTGCTATTTGAAGTCATCTATCAACCACGGGCGTCAGCTTTCATGTAAGCGTTTGAGATACAAGACACTTAAAAGAAAATTCACTAACCTCATGATCACCCTTCGGCGCCATCTTGGATTTCAGTTTTAAAAAATTATCACGCTATGATTGGCTGCTTGTGCTCCGTTTTCCCGCGTTTTTGGACTGCCGCCCGGCGGCCCCCGGCAGCATGTAGTCTTGTTTGTTTGTTTGTTTTTTCGTGGAACGAGCCGTATCGTCTTCTTTTAGTTTATGCTTGAATTTTAGTGTAGAATTCGAGTGGCAAGAAAAACTGGAATTTCTAGTCATCTGGTGCTGTTCTTGCCGAAGGGCCGGATGTAAAAACCTGTCCGCGAAAATCAAGCACATTTTAATATTTGTCACTAGTGTCTTCTCCGGATCAGGTTGATCAAGTTTTTTCCTCTTCCATTTTTTCGGCTTTTCTCCAACAGCAGTCAAGACCGAGAGGAGGTGAGTTTTCGTTGAATGATTGGTCAAGTACGCGTTTCACCCATGCAAACTAATTTAAAAACTAACTACTATTCTCGTGTAGGGAAATGTTGACATTTGTTTGGTTTGTTTGTTTGTTTTTATTCAGGAAACGATATTTAGCAATTATTGAATGAGGCTGAGTATCATCTGATGATACCAAAGCCGAATTCAATAATTGTTTCATTATTTATTCAAAATAATTCCTAGTTCGTCTTCAATTGCCTGTTTATCGGCAAGTTTAGGAGATAAAGATTTGTTCAGCTGCAAATATTCTCCAAATAGCAGATGTCGTCCGTCGAGTTGTCTTCTTGTTACTCTCGCTTGCTTTAGCAGCGAGACTCTTAAAATGCAGCCGTTTCGCTTTTTTTTTTCCTGTGTCCGTGCCAAAAAGGAAAGTTATGGTCCCAGGCGTTCTTAGCGAACACCGTGAAAACTGTGGATATAATCGAGGCGTGACGAAAGCCATGCATACAAAGAAAGAGGCGAAAGATCTCGAGCTTTTCCGGAACGGGTCGGTCCACGAATTTTATCGCTTGAAAGCGTTGATAACTTTGAAACAAGTGATTTCTTCAGTGGTCGAAAAAAAGAACAATCTTAATGAGCAAAACTTCGATGGTGAGACTAACTGGTCGGGTGATGTAAACTTTCATAGTATTACAAATGAGTCTTGTGATGAACATGCGGTTTATTTTCGGCGACGGTTGAAATGACGTACCACATTCATCAGGTTTCCTTGATTTTCGTACATTCACTACCCTGCGAACAGAGTCTCCTTCGCTCTTCCTAGAAGGAGACTCTGCTCGCAGGGTATGCATTTACACACACGATATAAAAAAATAAATATCCTGAAGAATACTCGACCGTCGATAAAGGTTGAAGTGAAAAACATTTAGCAAGGAAATCCTTTTTGGTGGGTTTAATAGCCTCCTAGATTGCAAGCAGTCTCGTATTTCTCTTTTGAGTCACAGTAGGTCGAGACAGTTCTGGTAGAAAGCATAATTTTACTTTTTCGCTCGCCGTGCGTGGCTCTGAGGAAAGATTGACGACCGCTCGCGGTCTTATTTCCTCCTCACGCAGGCTCACGCCTTGTCGTTGCAACCTTCTTATCTACTAATATATTAGTGAATTATATGTTGGGTGTGGTGATATCTAAATTTAACGGTAGGCGCTTCCTAGCTTAGAAGACATTTAGTAAGTACAATGCATAATCATGCATATTATCAAAAAAGGCCAGATACTTTATAATGATCACGTACACTTTTCCATATTTCAAAATAAACTTTGTTACTCAATGTTTCACACCTCGGCCCAACAAGACTTTCTTGTTGTTTTATTTTTCCTATTAGAAATGTTTGCCTCTGTTCGGCTGTTTGGAGCGTGGAACTGAGAAACAAGATAACAAGCAAGTTAGACAACCCACAAGACCCGGATCTCGTATCCGGTGGACGTTAACACTTGCCTAAGGCTTCACTTAGGTACGTATGGTACCAAGACTCACATGAATTAAAAAACGTTGGTATAATAATTCGTTATAGCTAACCAAATCCTCTATTTAACACTCCGGGGGCTTATTCATTTCAAGCACGTTTCAGAGGTTGGGCAGGGTTAATAGAAAGGAGAACTTATTTTTTTAGATGATTGTTTCAAAGAATTAACCAGAGCGCAAAGTGGAAAAGCCAAGCCTCCTGAGGGGATACTCCCTTATATAAGCAATATAGGAATGTGCCGCCCCAAAGGGTATGTTTTTGCTGCCGTATCGATCTGAAAACGGGTATAAATTTTACTCATTTTGGAATGGAATGGGGTATGGTTTTCGAAGAAACTACGGAAGTGTATGAACATATTTATCCTTTCAATTCCAAATGAATCAGAAAGAAAGAGTAATATGCAAATTCGAAATGGATTTTAAGAAATCTTTTTGTCTGAGCTTTAGTTTGAAAATGATGACTTAATTTCTACATATACCAGGTCTGAAAAGGGGTATGGAAAATAACATTTTTCAGTCTGAAATAACGTCAGGATTCGGAGCTACCAAAAATCCCCGGGAATACCCCCACAGGCCAAGCCACATCAGAAGTTGGATTTCGTCAGTGCAGCCAAGGATCAAAACAAATCCAGACTTCCTACATGTGAATAAACCATACTAGATTAGTCCATATGAAGAGATACAGTCTGTTAAAGCGAAACTTCTAGAACTTAGGGTTTTCTTTGTTTTTTTTGTTCGCGTCTACTTGCAATTAGTTGTAATTGTTTATAGTTTTCTTTTGTTATATTGTTTACTTTCTTTTTGGTGTCACCATCGTTGCGTAATGTTACGTAATCTGTCAAGTTTTTTGGTATAAACTTAGTCTTGTCGGTCAGTGTTTTTTACAGTTTTTATCGGTCAAGAACAGCTCATTCCGTTTAGCGTTAAGTCAAGAAACCGTTAAGGTAAATTTTAGTCATACGCCATTTGTACGCTTTTCCGTTTTCTTTGATGTATTTGTTATTTTGTACTGATTTCTACATTTTTCGTAATTTCGTATTCTTTGTATTTTTGGTTGTACAGTACCGTAGGAGTGTGATTTATAAAATAAAGCGGTTGGACACTAATACGCGTGACTTCGGTTAAACAGTCTATCAATTAAGAATATGGGGGTAAGGGGCCTCAAGAAGAGAAGAAGGGCTAATAGCTTTCTTCCTGTGAAAAAGGGGGGGACGTAATAGAGGATTTATGTTACTGCAACCATTAAACCAAAAACACGACTGCGACTAAGCATATCGGAAGTTATCTTTTCTACATCTGTTCTCTCAACTTGTGACTATCCCGCCCTCCCCATGTTTTCGTTCCTTGGTTAGCCTGCTCTGTCCGTTAAGATAGGAAATCGAAACTAACAAAATAATAAATCCCGATGGGTGTTTTTCGCCATGTTTCTACAGTTCCTTTGGTCAAATCAAGTCATTGTTGTTTTCCTCTAAGAAAACGCGTTTGTCACTCCTTTAGTTTATCTTCTCTAAAACTGAAGATTCGTCTTAAAAGGACTAACTTTAATATGTCGAGGCCTTTTGTCTAGTGCCACCGACTGAGGCATAAAGTGTTTGATCGTTTGAAAAAGTGCAATAATAGACATTGATAGAGCGATTCAATTTTCGTATGACCGTGAAAAATGGTTTCTGTAAGTGTCTGTTATTTGTTTTATTACCCGAGGATGATGAAAAATCAAAACATGGACTCCTCGTTTTCGCATCCTCGTTCCCAGGGCTCTTTTCCCTGTCTAGGGCCCTGGGGACGAGGTTGTTCGTTTTCCCGCCAAAGAAAACCCTAATATGGAAAGGCATTGTTCGATTGGCCAATTGTGTTACAGTATGACGTCAAAGTGAAGTATCCATTGATCGCTATAAAGCTCACACGAGCAGTCACGCGCGTTTGTATCCGTTCGCTAAACCAATGAAATCGCTCTATTTCCGTTCGTTTGTTGTTTCGGTTTTCTTTGCGCGATTCCATTTCAAGGTCATACAAAAAGCGCTCTAATGTCACTATTTTCAACATTATTATTTTTTTCTCTTGTTTTCTTAAGTTCGTCATTTAGGTGTATAAGTAAGGCTACGATCACACGTGGCACTGGACGAATTTTCGATTGGTTGAAAATTCGTGCGTTTATAAATAGGTGTTCCGTTCACACGGAACCACCTTACAGGGACGGATCAAGGGGGAGGGTACCGGGGGTACTCACCCCCCCTCCCGAGATGAACTGCAGCTTTCTAATTCAACTGGTATTCTGCAAGATATGGCCGCAGATATGCATGATTTGTATTCTCAGCAGTTCACATTATGTTATTGCCTAGTCAAGAGCCTTCGTCTTCGTATTCGCTTCTAAAATTTGTTTATACGTCATCAATCAGTTACGCCATTCCTTAGTGTGCACCCCCTCCTAAGAAAAATCCTGGATCCGCCCCTGCCTTAACTGAACGAAAATTTAGACGCCTACTCTAATATATAAATTTGGACTCAAGGTTCAGGGCTTCAAACAAGAGAGGCCTCTTATCCTCAATTGCTATATCAATCTTAATGGTGAGCTGTAAAATCGCGTCTTGCACATATTCACTTCTCATCTTGTCTATTATAATAATGCCCTGAAGAGGCATGCGTTGAGTGATGTGAAATATTCATAAACCTTTCGTGAGAGTTTTCCGGTATAACTCTCAATAAACTCAATCTTGTTGCTTTAAGTGAGCTAAGAAGTTGTTTTTCACAAAAATCAGTGTAGGGCAATGCTTCTTTTCAAGCTGCCTCTTTGACGCACAGGGTACGTGCACTATTCTCCACTAGGCGGAAATGCGCTTGAATCTAATGATGATGATGATGATGATGATGATGATGATATAGACATTGACGAATTGCACTGTCCTATCTTGTATTTAGTGTACAAATCGTTGATAAATTCAAAACGCTTCAGTCTGTTTTTGAAGCGAATGTCAGGATCCTGCAAATATAATAGTGACAAAAACTAAAGTTAGTAGAGCGTTTTTGGACGTCATCACTCCGGTATATCGGTTCACCAATCAACTATGTGTGGTAATTGAACTCTTTTTTATTGTAATTGTTTCTCTATTCTCTTTGCAATATAAATGGCCCAATTAATTTTCAAAGCCGCTTATTACTTGAGTCAATGGAAACACTTTAAACACTGTCTTTTAAGCCCGCGATATTGCCCGGTCTCCATAGTGTTGGCATTTGCCGGATTTGCCAAGTGGTTTCCTTTAGGGTACCCTGTTGGTTGTTGTGCTGTGAAGTCACAAATGATGAATTAGACACTTATTTTTCAGATAACTTACCGTCATGTGAGCAAATGACAAGGGTGACAATCTGTGATACCGATGGACAATCCACACATCAGGCAAAACAATAAATTTATACCTAAGAATTAAGGTACAGTAAACTCAGATAAAAGTCAATTTATTATTATCATTTAGTGAAAAGTGACTGTGTTGTTATATCTCTTTAATTCTATAATTTATTTTTCCACACATTTTGGAGTATTTTGATTTTAAAAGCGCTTACGAAGCTTTATGGAAAAAGTAAGGTTGTAATAGTAGGTTTACGATAGACGAAGTTGGTGTTGAAGACAACAATGGCACCTAAACCGATAGTGAGATAGCCTGTTCCAAGCGTTCAGATAGTGGAGGGCGGTGCGAAGTAAAGAAAGTGATGAAAAGTAAAGGGGACTCCTCCTCCTGCTCCCTCGCTTTTATTTTTTCGCGCTCCTTTTTACTTCGCACCGCTCCCCACTATCTGAATGCCTGGAACAGGCTAATAGTGAGATGTCTGAGGCATCCAGATCGTCTTAAGAAAAAAACCGTTTTAAAACCCTACTTACACCATCTTACATCTTGCCTAATGCCATAACTATTCGGAAAGCGCGATAGTAATTGCGAAAATCCGAATGTTTGGCAGTGATGTAAAGTTGAGAAAGAAAACAAAAGGAACGAGAAAGGGGAAAATACCTCAAAATCGTTAGCTCTATAATATGTGAAATCTTATTCATGCCATAGCCCGTAAATCTCTCGTCATAGAATGGCAGTTCAGGAGTCATTCTGCAAATAAACGAGTGCCTTGTTAACGTTGCAATCTTAAAAAAATGTTCTACTCGTATCGTTAGCGCAAAGTACTGATGGTGGAAGACGTGTTACACGAGTAAATTGCTGGAAGATTGTAATTTCCACAGAAACGCTCCAATCCAGACCCTCAATGAGAGGATAATGTCTGTTGGTATCAAAATACCATCTTAAAAAAAGACAACTAAAATCAATTAAAATTGATATTGTACTTATAAACCGCACATTCTCTGCTAAATACAAGGCCAAAGTAGTATAAAGTCCAGTAAAAGCTTTTGCATTTATGAATACTCGTAGTAATAACAAGAAACGCCTGGGGGATGGAAGGGGTAACTTGACTTGGAACGTCAATTAGGGTCGAGCGGATTCAAGAAACATAAGGAATTCCTACAAGGCATTCAGTTTTATTCCTGATCCAAAGACTAACTTTGGTATTTAAAATCATTTGCATATTAAGCTATATAACAGCACCTAAGAATCAAATAAGGTTCGTATTTGTCCTGGTAGCCGCTGACTTCATACGACTCGTTAGAGTTGTACCACTTGCTATAGTTTGTAGAGCTATGAGATAATGGAGACTCGATCTGCCCTGGGAGGTGGTCAAGGAGTCACGCTTGTAATATAACAGTGGAGATCATGGGTATAGGGGCTTTCTAATAAATCGGAAATAATCGACAGTAAATAAAGAGACCTTCTACAGGGGTACCCAACGTCAATTGTCAGAAGATATCTGTTCGGAAGACGTTTTCAAATCTAGAATTTTCGGAACACTTGTTGTAATATTTATTGCTTGCCTGCCTCTCCTGGGATTTTCGAACATCTAAAAAATGGTATAATTGCCCAATGTTAACAGATTTTTACCCTAAAAAGGTCACCTAGAATTTTCGGAGCCTTTTTCTGGCTGAAATTTTCGAAAAGGTCAGTTTTGATCCCTATAATTTTCGGATCACTAGACTTTCAGCTAGGAAATCCAAACAGGTGAAAAATTTTTCGGGGATAAAAATATGCATATATCTACCGTTTAAATACTAAAATACGTTTAACAATGCTATGTTTAAGTGGTTTTAAACTATATTCTCGTTGGGTGCCCCTGCTTCTAGTTTCGGGTTGCATTTATAGCTTTGAAACGATTAAAAAAAGGCTTGGCCAAATCTCATTACCTTATTCAGAATAGTTGACTTATTTTGAAAACCTAACGGCTGATTGAGATGTACACTACGTAAATTGCATTGATTTGGCCCCATGAAATTATAGTAGTCTAAGTACTTAGAAGATTTCAGGGCTCATACGGACTACTTTTGTATCTAGAAGGGTCCAGAAGATATAAAGCAGCATGCAGGCTGGCTTAGTCAAATGTTGTACTTCACCATTACAGTGACAGGAACCATTTCAAGGTCTTCCAACTAGCGCTATCATGTGACATGGGTGCTGTGAAATTTTTTTTTCAGAAGAGCAAGGTTAAGAGATTAAAATATTATGCGAAGGATACTAAATGGAGACAGTTTCCTTTTTCTTTTTACCATTTTGACGAGCTTCTCTTTTGTCTCCGGGAGTTCTCTTGTAAACTGCAAGAGAGTGGAGTGAAAATAATTTTATTAAATCCTACTTAGTTCGCGCGGTCTTTGACTCTCGTTCCTCGTTACGTTCTTTGCTACGAAACCACACGGAAATGCTTGCTACGCAGGCTACGCTAGGTAAATCCTACGACATAAACCTACATGTCTAAGATCTACAGCAAGGAAAAACAGAACCTAATATCATGATTTTTACTATGAAAATTTGTCCTCCTAAAGTTAATCAAAAACAGTCCACAGTTGCAGAGGCAACGGGTTTCGTTTTCGTAAATCCAGGGACCTGGGCACTATAAGGAAACATCGAGAATCTCAGTCAGCAGCCAAGAACCGTACTCAAAACCGCTTCAACGCGCAATGCAAACTGTCAAGACGACGGTTAAATCGCGTTCCCCCTTTGCCGTCTCTCCCCAGGGATACTCCCAAACTTCTGTGGGGGCTATGCGTCGCATATCTAAATAGTTTATGTAAAGGAATACTCTTAGAATCTCATGATTAAAGAAAGACAGAATTGAATCGAAGAACAAATAGGATGATGACAGTGCAGCTCTGCTAGTTAGAGTATTTTTGCAATCAGTGGACTGCCTTGTTAACTGTTTTGTGTGTGTGTGTGTGTGTGTAAAGTTTACTTAATTGAATACAGTTTGAATTGACCAACCAGATTTCTTGCACCATCAAATGCAGGAACAACAAAGGCCACCTTCTCATCTGTATTATTTCTTTTTTTATTGTACTCAATGATATTATCCCTGAAAAGAATTTCAGAAAGTCAGTTAATGGAAAAATATTTATGTTCCCTTGCGCAGTGAACAGGACACGCTTAAGTGAGATAGTTTTGTGAAAGCTTTTACAATGCACTTGCTTACCGTGCAACGATTTCCAAATAGGGTGAAGGGACAAAATCCACGTCAACGAGAAATATATACTGCGTTTTAGCGTTCCTGAAAGATGATTGACAAGAATAGTCTAAAAAACCTTGTAAAATTCGTGATACTCACTCACTCACTCACTCACTCAATCCGCTGTATACTGGCGCCGTCTTTAGTTAGAGACGTTAAAAAGTATCGTCACTATGACTGCTGCTGCTCTGGGGACTGTCTCAATATTCAGTCCCTTGTGAATCAGCCTTTTCTTGACTCTCAGGTGGCAAGTTTCTTTAGGTCGGCAATGTGCAGCTTGAATCAAGCGACAGCGGCACGTTCTGCAAGAGACAATGAAAACCTCTCTTGCTCCTCTTGATCCTAGCCATCTCACTTACTCCCATGGATTGTCTCTTTGATGATCGCTGCTCCTGTCTTGGTCCAGAGATCTTCATTATTTGAGATCCGGCATTCAGTTTGGCTAGAAGATTAGAGGAGTGTAAAATGCTATAATACTGTACCTAAGCAAATACTTACCTGATTGCGATATTCCTGAGGCGATTGATAGGGTATTGTAAGCCAATCTGATGAAAAACCAAAGTCGACAGAGGCAATCTTTTAATAAACACTCAAATACTCAAATTTCGCGACTTTGGTTAAATTTTTAAAGGGAATATGTCTAGATAAAAATTATTTTTCCGTTCACACAAGGCACTCACTTCATGACAAGTCCTTTTGAAGTCATTTACATTACTCAGAGCATCCCCTCTACAGGGTGTATCCAGAGGGTAACCTTACGCAAAATCAAAAAAGCATTTGTTTCGCATTGACATGTATCTACCTTCTACATCCAGTGTATCCTATGCCTTGAATGCATGCTTTTTTTTACCTGTGCTTTTACCTTGGACCTGCCCTAACTGAAGTTGTTTAATGCGAGGACTCATAATAAGACCCTGTTATAAATACCAGGTCATTTCACCATGTTTATAAATAAAAAATCCCTTAATCGTTCATAATGACCGCAATTAGTATTAAGTTAAGTATTTTTACACATTTAGCACACTTGACTTACCTTATTTCCATATATGACGATTACAGATAATGTGGAATACTTTGTGAACAAATGCGGTGGCAATCCTATCAACACCTCTCTCCTAAAAAGAACTCGTTTAAAGGTTGATGGTAAGTGCTGGCTACCCTGTGTACAGCCGCCCCCTCCCTTCAGAAAAAAATCGGAGAAGAGGGCCTGCTCCGGTTTTTTCCTGAGGGGAGAGGTGGGCTGTACACATGCTAGTGCTGGCAAAATGCCTTCGTTTTAAGGTTTATAATATTTTTAGGGAAGTATTTGTTTAAAGAAGTGCTTAGCCTGCGAGCAACCTCCCCATTTCCAAAGGCAAGCGGAGCTCGTCGCGAGATTTCCAACGCGCTAGTAAGAGCCCCTCGCTCTCTCATCTTCTTTTATGTGTCACACGCGTGCGACTTCTCACAATAACCACAAACGGAGGGCTTGCTCACAGGCTAAAACTTGTCTAACTCTTTACAATTATTGTTTGTCAGTACATCTATAAGTTGAAGCTTGTTTTATAAATCGGAAGAAAAGTTTTGATGAAAAACTATGACATGATTATTTTGAATTATTTAATATACCTACAACCGTCTCAAAAAACTATCCGACACACTTCAGTTATAACTAACACCTTTTACCTACGTTTTGAAGTCGATGGACTCATCATCGTCGTCTAAAACAACATAAACTACCACGGACAAAGGTCCTGTGAAAATTGAGTGAATTTTTTAATAGATATTGTGGCGTCTGTCGATCTTGATAAGCTGGCAAAAAGACCTCTGGCTAACAGTATTAGTTTATGATTTAAGATGTCATATTACCATTCCAAAATCTTAAAATCCTCTTCAACATGGTTATTCGGTCAAAAGTTAGCTGTGTCACTAAAGTGATGGCGTCGGAATTCTAGAAGTAAGCGCAAAACAGAGAAATAGAAAATATGATAGTGATAATATAATGGTAATGAAGATGATGGTGATGATGATGATGATGATAATGACAATGACAATGATAATAATGATGACGATGATGATGATGATGATGATACTGACAATGACAATGATAATAATGATGACGATGATGATGATGATGATGATGATGATAATGACAATGACAATGATAATAATGATGACGATGATGATGATGATGATGATACTGACAATGACAATGATAATAATGATGACGATGACGATGATGATGATGATGATGATGATGATGATAATGACAATGACAATGATAATAATGATGACGATGATGATGATGATGATGATAATGACAATGACAATGATAATAATGATGACGATGATGATGATGATGATGATGATAATGACAATGACAATGATAATAATGATGACGATGATGATGACGATGACGATGACGATGACGATGACCATGATGATGATGATGATGATGATGATGATGATGATGGTGATAAATATAAACATGGAAGGTGGAAGTTGCAAATTCATTCTTAGGGTCTCTCTCCCATTCCTTTCGGTAAAAAGGGACGAATAAAGACCCTACACTGAACGAGGTTGGAGGCGGGGTAGCTGTTTTGAGTTGGCCAAAAGTTGTAGCCGAACAAATTAAAGCATTTTCTTAATCCTGCACTGGTTGACACTCCAAAAACAAAAACAACAATTTAGCGAGCTTTGCAAATCTTTTGTTGCTTTCAGCACAAAGTCGACCACGTGAAGCACAAATCTCTATATCCAAGCAAAACCCAAGGGCGAATGAATTTTGGAGCGTTCGGCTAAAACCATGAGGTTATCTTGAAATACAAACGTATAAAATTGTTACAACTTACGGTGGGTGAAGAGGCAGAGTACAAGATTTCAGTTAGAAAGTCTCCTGATTTCAACTGTGGTCTCCTTGTCGATGCTTGGCATGGGGCTAGTAAGCTCTTTGGTGTGATATTGGTCCGGCTTCTAATTTTTTCTGGATAAAAAAATTGATTTTATAAAACAAAAATAGAAAGCTTTTGGTGAAAGATAAAGCAATTGATCATTTGTAGTTGTGAACAGTCGCTCTACATTGGTTAAACTTAACACTAGTTTCATATTAAGACTGTCATAATTATATAATAATAGTCAATAATAATGATGATGATAATATAATTACTACAATCAATAATATTGATTGTAATTTGGAGCATTCTAAGAGTGATAACAATGATATATACTTACTAAGGTTGATGGGCATTTAGATTAGAGGTTAACCTACTGATAGTCTGATTCAGCCTGCCGTGAGAGGATCAATGTTTAACGTAGGCAAGGCATAGTCTCTTATCCAAAACAGACTGTAGGGAACTCAGTGGTTTTTTTTATCAGTGCACACACCAACTTTCTCAAACAAACCATAAGAACAGAACAATGCATCCTCGTCCCGGAGTTCTTTTGTTCTCTAAAAGAGAAGATCTCTCCCTTCGCCGCTGTCACAGTGATATGGGCATCCCCGCGTTTTGGGCATCCCCTTTCCCAAAACTCTAATGATATGGGCATCCCCTGTAACTCTAACCCAAATGGTCAAGGTAATATGACAGGGGATGCCCATATTACTAGGGTTTTGGGGATGGGGATGCCCAAAACCGACGCGGAGATGCCCATATCACTATAACACTGCCAAAATGAAAAAAGTGAAGACCCTGGGGAAGAGGTTGTAGAACAATACACAAGACTGCAAGGACATAACGCTATTTCAAAATGGAGGGTTCGTGCACATCGATAAGTCATTTCATGGCTTTTTACCGTATATGGGCTTTACAGCAAGGTCAGTAAAAGTGACGTAGCCTTCGTATCCAAGACAACCCAACATGACTGTAACACTAATAATCTGTTCCCCATAACGTGAGATCTGAAAAAAAGAAGAAGTGATACTTGATACATCTGATACTCTTTTTAAATAACGAGGGCAAAATCTGTTCAGCGTTTTATTCTGTTATCAAAGTCCGAGCTCAGTCCCCTAGACTACGAGTAGTCCTCATTTTCCCTCAGGGATAGCAGAGCGTGCGAAACGCGAGCGCGAGTGAAAATCACTCCAAGCAAGAAAGCGCCTTTCTTTCGTTCTTTCTCTTGAAATTCTTTCTCTTGAAACTATTAGGGGGGTTAGGATAACTTCTAACCTTGGTCATGCCGCTCAAGGAAGCTCACTTAAGCCAACCCCACTGATTTGCAAACCACATACCCGACACCCCGAGTTATGGGTATGTTTATATATAATTCTAAACCTAAAAGGTGCTAGTTGAAGAATATTCAAAACTTTTTACATCAAATGCCGTTCGACGCCATTCTTGTGAGTTTTGGTTCTGCTGGTTGACATGCAAACATAGGAACTAAGGAGGTCACTAAGGCCTCTTCTACACTTTTCAAAAGTGTACGTATCGACACACAGCGTATTTAAATCGTTTTCACCCATCCACAGCACGAAAACGCTAAAGCGATACAAATAAGATAACGTCCCATGCGCTCTTCAGTTTCTTCGCGAAAACGATAATTAGGCGTTTTGAAAAACCCCCACTCACTGGAAACCCGCGGTTTGGTGCGCGTGGAAGGAAGGCTAATAAGGAGAAAAAGAATCTCCGTTTTCAAAAATATCCCGATACGTGCGGCGGGGCTTAAGGATCGTCGAAACTAAAATAGTGTTGTTGCCTTGACCCAAATGTTTTCATGTATATCAAGTGTTTTCCGTACTTACATATTCCGCTTTCTTGCTCATTACTTTTCCAGCCAAATCTGGTAAAAAGTTTATCCTGAAAAACATCAGAGAAAGAATTCCTTTACTATAATCTTTTTCATTCATGTTTTAAATGTGCACAAAAAGTACACCTTAAATCAAAAAGATTCTGTTTTGCTTCTTTTTCATCGTACTTGAGAAGTTTCCTTCTTCTACTTGCGAACACTACAAATACTCGAGCACCATAAAAGGGTTCATAAGCCTGCGAAAACGACAAAAGAATATTAGTGTTAATATGTGACATAATCAATTGATCTCATGATGAACAGCCAAGAAACCTGGGTCCTGTTTCTCGAAAGTCCGATAACGTTTAGGGCCCGAAAAGCTATTTTATGTTTGGCGTGTTTGTATTCAATGTCAAAGTTTCATTGATTTTGAAATTGATGTAATAAAACTATCAGTTAACGAAGCAAAAGTGACCGATTTGTGAGCTAGAAACTGTGCTACTATTCAAATGATTTCAAACTTTGCCTTCGGACCCCAAAAATTACCAGTTACCGAGCCGTTTGAGAAACAGGCCTTCGAGGGGGACAGCGCAAACTAGACTCAGCACCGAAATTAGAAATCGTATCCTAAAGGGATCACGCAGTAATATTCTTTGTAGAATAGATGCTGTGAAGAGAACAACTACTAAACGATACTTGAGTTAAAAATGGATAAAAATTAAATGTTTAAGAACCCAACTTTTCAGCCACCATTAGGGGCAAGTGAGAAGGTGCTGTATGATTTCAATCTCTCTCTATTTGAGTAGTAATTTCCGCTACTTCTTTGAGCCTTAAGATTGTTTTGTCATACATTGACAGACCTGTCGAAAGTCCCTGGAGACCCGATTCCTAACCAAAAGAAACTCTCTGTTTCCATTTCTTAAGCTAAGAATTCTAGGATAAACAAATTACATTAAATTTTATTACTTTTTATTTCAGCTAAAACAAAAAAACGCGAAGAACAGCAAAAATGATTGTTTACCACACCCGTAATAAATAAGCAGGAGGGCGCTTCATCTTCCACGAGGCTGTGCTGACATAAAACTTGAATCCTTTAATTGGTATATTCTTGTTAAACTGTTAAGTAAAAAAGTCGAGAATTGAAAATCGTGGTCTAGGTAAAAGACCGAAAAATATCCCTGCAAAAAATCAAGTAGCGCCAACCAAATGTCCAAATGGAAGTATTTTCGGGTTTCAAGATTGGCCCCGAATTCGGTATTTGGCTGAGAAACAAAACGGTTATTTTCAAAGTTGTCGCTTACGAGAAGTGGTCGCTATGAGAGAGTTGACTCTATTAGGATGCGTGAAGGCAATTGGGATATTACACTGATTCTCATTCTGCTTCGTGACTACTAGTTTACAGTAGACTGAAAAATAGTAGCACATTAGCATCTTATCTCACGTTAATTTTTCTCCATGTACCGACCAACCTCTGACATTAGAAGGAATTTAGAATCACGTTAACGGCAAACGAGAATTTGTGCCATGTGACCAAGGTTTCCCTTAAAATGTCATTTACTGTTCATTATAACTGCACAGAAATCAGTAGATTCATACCAGTTTTATCCATAAGAATTGTTTCAGTGAGCTGTTTTTATCTGCTCATTTTCTATTTCGAGAATTTCTCAACTTGGATCTGACGTTTGCCGTTTGCCGTAAACGTGGCTCTTAATCTCTCTATTGCCGTAAAAGAACCGGCTGGATTGTTATCAAGATACTGATTGTTAGAATGTCAATAATGTTTCCCGCTCTGTGATTTTAGTCACTTGACTTACCGGTAGATACTGATATGTCTCCACCATTCTTTGAGGAGAACACGCCACACTAAAAAACTGAGAAATCCATTTATTCGACAACGTTAACGTCATACACATTTATTCATTTCATTACAACAAATGTTTGCTCCATGTACCCTGGAAGGGAGATGATGTGTACAACCACACAAGTTTAGCAACATCCCTAGCGCTGAATAGGGCGCGTTTATTAAAGCTGCCAGTTTCCTAAAGATTTTAGAGATGAGAGTCGTAGTTCCCTGAAAATCACTACGACGCACCCCATTACTTTAGATTGTTATTTTTTATCCGCATCTATCCATTCCGGGTCCAAAAAGATGGAAAATAGATCCATGACTACCGTCACGAATATACACTATTAGGCACATAAGTTAACAAATGAAACTGTCAACATATTTAGTGTAACTGGTGTAGTCAGTTTACACTGACTACACCGACTACATTGTGACTACATTGACTATACCAACTACATTGACTTCACGGACGACACCAATTCACTAATGCTCAACCTACCCACTGCACTGACCGCGGAAGTCGCGGACTTATTACCAAACGTTGTAGGGGATTCTAGTAACAGACACCTGTGGACGTGTTGGGCGGGTTCTTGGGCGCCAAATTTCCCCACACTCTCTCCCCCTCTCTTTATTTTAAGAGCGCATGCAGCACAAACTATTATAATAGCTACTTGCCTGTCTGGTTTTTCTTTCGGGACTTTGTTTGTATTCGGTGACGTCCCATTGCACGTGGGACATCCACCACCCATGAAGAGAGAGAGAATTGTTTTCCATGACGTGCCTGCTCAGTAAGTCTGGCCCAGTTTCTAGCACCACGTAAGGTCTCCTACTCTTCTTATTTATGCTGATACCAATTTTAGAGGGTAGTCCTTGTTCTCTGAGATCTCTACACAAGACCACAATTTTTTTGATACTGAATTAATATCCTCTCCAACTCTGCGCAGTCACTGCTCCGGGATATTACTATCATCATCATCATCATCATTAGCTTTGGTACTATTATAGCTATAATTATCATTGTTTTTGGTAATGGTATCATATTTGGTATTGTGATAAGTGAACACGTGCGTTGGCTAAATAGAAGGTACTAAACCTCTGTTAAAATGCTAACCACATAAAGATAGCTTGTTATAGCTAAGAACAGAGTAGCACGAAGAAGTCTCCTGGGGATCCCGAGTGTCCCTTCAAACGACGTTTTAGGCCTACTTTATTTAGTTTTAGGACTCTCATGGCACACAACTGCCTTAAATTGCTAGAGGTACCCGCCCTGGCTTACTTTCTTTTTTTTTCTCAAGAATTGTGAAGTCATTAGGATTTAGAATTTAAATTTATGCTTTTGGTCGTCACTTTCTAGCGGTGCTTTCTGCTAAACAAAGTGCTTTCAGTATAATCCTCTTTCTATTCCCCGAAGTATCACGGAGGTTTCATTTTTTATGTTGTGCAAGGTGGCTTTCATTAAAATTCAAGGTTGTGAATCAAGTTCTGCAGCCCAGAGCCTGCAGAAAGTTACTGACCTTTCAACGGAAGCTAACATTTCCTCTTGAAATAAAGGATGAAGCAGGTTGAAGGTATATAATATAATCATAGTTGTTATAGTCCAGCGCCATCTTAGCAGCGCTCTTGTGAGCCCAAGGTATCTGCTTATCAGCACAAAGCAGTGAAAAGCCATTCTAAACGGATGGTGCTAGTAATAAGATGAATGAGAACTCCATAATCTGCAAAAAGCGAAACAAGACAGACATCAGCAAATAAACAAAATTTCCATCAAAGTACAATGGACTGACTACACATGCCGACCAACTCTCGTGAGCTACCACCTCTACAATTGGCGACAAAATTAAAGGACCTTTGTGACGTTTTGCCAAGTCAAACGGGGAAAATGAAGCTTTCACTCTCTCACCCCCTCCATGCAATGTTGTACAGTTTAACTCTCTCTAAGATGGACACCTTCGGGACCGGACCAATGAAGGGAGACCTTTCGAGCAGTTCCTACACTATCCTCGGGACCGACCCCTACTGTCCGTCTCGGCGAGGTGTCCGGCTTATATTGCCTATTCTCTCTCGGTCATAGCTCCGCTTGGACCAAGTGACCAGAAACGCTTTGGCCGCGCGAATTAATGAGGCCTAGGGACTAGGCAACGGTTTATAGAGAGTCAAGGTAACGTGACACTAGTAAAAAGCTAAGCTGAAACCATTTGCAACGAAGTACAAACAAACGTTCACGGCTTTGAGGTCTAAAAGTGCAACAGTCAGTACACGCTGCACACTGGACAAAGACGTCAAAATATTAAGAATTTTGCAATTTACTGTCATGTAGAGAACTTACATTTCCGTTTAGGGATATTTTTCACTGCATAACGCACTTCTCAAGTGTCTGTTGACGGTTTCAAAAGTGTCCGTTGTCCGTCTTAGAGACTTGTCCATCTTGTAAAGAGTATAGTTACAGTAAAATGACTGAAAATAGGCATGGACCAGCAACAGGTGTCCGTCTTAGAGAGGTGTCCGTCTTATAGAGGTATCCATTATTAGTAAAATCCAATTTAAATTCTGATTGTTTGAGCTACTACTAGGCTATATGTTATAGCCCACTAGTAGCGAAAAGCGCGGGCTTTTTGGCGGCAAAAAATGATTAAAGTCTAGCTTTAACTAGCTAAAAGTTTTTTTATTCTCGATATTTTTGACCAACTAGTTGGATTTTACTAAAACAACTATTCCTCTCACCCTCGTGGCCTCTGAGTCAATAGCCCATTCGGCCTTCGGCCTCATGGCCTATTGACTCAGAGCCCATTCGGGCTCGAGGAATAATTGTTTAAGACAGAGTTGACTGTACCGCCGATTGTAGCTATCCTAACTGACCTTCCTCATAGACGACCAACTATCCAAAATGCTTTTCAAAATCAGTTTTCACGGTCATTGACCGGGGAAGTACAAGGAGGTTACAATATAATGCTAAACATTTACCTGTCATCCCGATTGATAGTGATAAAATGCTTTTACTCACAGGAAACATAAAGAATATTTTTCCCAGAATGATATCAGTTTAACGCAAGGGCGTGTGTGCGTACATCATGGCGCTACGCTCCTGGTCATGGAGCCCTCAAGCGATCAACTACCAAATTTTTGGCGCGATCTTTTGTGCAATGTGTGACTTCAAGCTAAAGCTTTCTCATAAAGCGACCAAAACGCAATCTTCCTAAGATTCCCTTCAACCTAGTTCACAAGGCTTTTTCCCTTTTTGCCCATTTTAAGGGAGAAAGTCCTGGGAAGGAGAATGGATTCACTTAGTGGGCCCCAAGTTTATGAACGCTTGGCAGTTTTACTCCATAAGATAACATAAACTTATTTTTGATGGGAAAGTCCGAAATAAAAAAGACGAAAAAAACTTACCTTGAACTGTGCTGACAAGGAATATCATTTTAATAGTGTTATTGGTTTAATCATTTCCGTAAACGCCGAATCTAGTTTTACTGATTGCAGTGGAAATACCTGAAGTACCATTGCCTCTTGTGGTACCATTGTCTTGTAACACCTTTTTTTTTAGCCAATCTAGCTTGTGTTTAAATTGTCAGTTTCATTTACATCCTTTTGACCCCCTTTTCATTCCTATTGCCACTGTAACTACCTGTTTCTCAGAAAATATATGTCCTGTGTGCGTCACGTCGTTAGAAACAAACTCGGCTATAATTTTCCAGAAAGTATCATTAAAAGAAGTAACTCGGCTGAGACAAAACGAAATACCCGAAGCTTTGGTGCTCGATAAAACGGTATTTGATCACTTACAATACTCAGGACCCGCTGTTCATCTCCTGGTGAGGGGTCTTCCAGCTGGTGGAGAAGAAGTCCGCCAAAACAGTGAATGTTTAACTTGAAAACTGTCACTGATTTCTTGTAACTTGTAACTAACCTCTTTCGATTACTTAGATTCTTATGTTCAGTCCTAGTGGCGTTGGTTCAAGAAGCTGTATTTTATCATTAAAACTTTTTCTCATCACGAAGGAACGTGCTTTCGGAGACGTAATGATTATCCATGTCAGACTAATTCTGTTCAGTTCAATTCACTTGGCTAGCTTCGAGACAGCTGCCAAATCACAGTACAGCGACTGATGACATTCGCACCCGTATTCATGTCTGTTACAAATCGTTTTTTCCACATGAATTAGTTCACCACCGGCGATTTTGGAATAAAAAACTACGACAATCCCATCTGTGTGTAATCAGTTTTCTGCTTTGTCTTCATACGAGGAGCTTTCTTTGTGAGCGACGTTGAAATGCAACAAAAAAATTTTACCATATAAATTTGCTTTAGCGAATTTAAGACCCGAGGATGATGTAAGGTGACGGAAGAAGTGCTCTGGTTGATGGCGCGAATCTGCGACATCCGTTTCTAAGGAAAATACAGTAGACTAGCAGGGACGTGTTTACAGTAGAACCTCTACATCACAATCAATTTGAAACGTTATAAGCCGTTAAGTAGTTGTAGGTAAAAGGTAAAGACATTGAACATGGGCCTACGCAGGCATACTCGCTTTGTGACATGAAGCAGTTGAGGGTATTGCACTCCCCCCCCCCCCCCCCCCCAAGCAGGGTGCTAGTCCATTCCAGCGTTACCATCCAGGTGAAAGTGACTATAGTAGAGCAAAGTGAAACAACTACACGACTAGGTTTGATCCGGGACCCGCCGACAGTTACGAATTCGAGTCGCCGGTTATCAACCCTCTGCTCGGCCACCACGCCTTCAGAATGAGTTAACTCCAAGAGGGTGCTAGTCCATTCCAGCGTTACCATCCAGGTGAAAGTGACTATAGTAGAGCAAAGTGAAACAACTACACGACTAAGTTTGATCTGGGACCCGCCGACAGTTACGAATTCGAGTCGCCGGTTATCAACCCTCTGCTCGGCCACCACGCCTTCAGAATGAGTTAACTCCAAGATGGTTCTAACTTTTGATTTTGAAGCAGTGAAGCCACAAGGCTCAACCATGATTCCGGCCGAGCCAAGGTACAGTGCTTTTTTGTCCAAGTGTACTGGTTTTATGCTTTAAATTGATGACGACCGAAGCTTCATTCGATCTAGACCTTCTCTAACAGAGAACATGATGATCGATGAACTATTAGTATTTCAATCTTACTACAGAAACCTAACCTACTACAAAAAAGTGATCTTTTCAGTCTTCACAAACGTGACGCTTTGTAGGAAGTTTTGGTTTGTTCTTATCTGATAATCATAAAGTTATCTCCTAACAGTGACCTGCCCGGTAATATTTTGTTCAGTAATAGCTAATAAGAAGCGAAAAACAAGCAAAGACGGAAATGTTTTGACAAGTGTACAGTGACCCGAAGGAAAACCGAAAAATAAAAACACTGTACCTTAATTGACAAGGATGGGAATACAATCAACTTAAGCTAAGCGGAAATTTCGTAATAGACGGCATCTTGATGAACGAAACAACCGTTTCATAGTTTTGCTTTGTTTCATATGAAACTGAATTAAGTTATTCATTGAAGTTCTTACCCCCTGAGTTGATTACACAATATACTCGCCCTTTTACTTTTTCGAGAAAATTAACACTGGTTTAATACTTACCAGTTAAGCGTTAACAGAAGTCTCTCTCTATAGAGCCATTAACAATCGTCAGGACAACATGACGAGTCTTCGTAACTTATGATTGACCTAGCTACTTCAAAACTACAGGTACATATGCCCAGTTTGAAGCGCTATATGCGTTCAGACCCGTTTGGTTGCTATCAATCGCGATTCGGTGACCTAACTAATTTAAAATCGTATATATCGGCTATGTCCCCTAAATAAGCCTAAGGAGTGATCAGCATCAAATTTCTATTTGAAATACCAATGGTTTCATGAAACAGAGTAATCGCGAGAATCAAGGTAGTGATCACCCGGGGTAAATTTCCGATTCATAGATTAACAACTTCTCCCCATTACGTCTGTAAGAAATGTATAGTGGTAACAAATGAGAATTTGTATTTTGATACTATACATTTAGGGTTTAAAGGGTTAAAAGTGTATCAGGTGTGAAACGAGCTCGCTTTATTCATGCTTATTAAAACTTTAACCAAACAGGCGTAGGAGGTAGCTGGGGCGCTTTTACGAGGCCGGGTGCTTATATCTAGCTATAGTTGGCAACTGGCCGGCGGGATATCCGGACTAAATTGGTATATCTGAAACTTCACTTGTGAGGAATTTGTTGGCTTTATAGATCATTTGATGCTGCTCTCTTTAGGTGCCCAACATATGGATAAAGGCTCCTTCAACAAGTATATTTTGTGCAATGTGTACAAAGCCGTTTGGTACCACAAGTTTATTTTATTATACAGAGCATGTAGCCGGTATTTAACAGCTGCACTTCTCTATGGTTCTTATCGCTGCGCTTAGGCTGGTAACTAAGGAGGTTGTGACCATACACAGGCCGTGGAATTAGCCATTTATTGTCTTACTGTTGTAACGGTTTAGCATTGTATTTATAAGGTGGCTTTGACTTTTTATGAGACAGGGATGAGGTCCCTGTGTGTATTCAAAGTTTTTTTTTAAGAAAGAGCCCTGTAGCGCTGGTACGCACACTCGGTTCGTAAGCTATCGAACGAAGTTTTCTAACTAAAACTTTTCCTAATTTTCTCCGGTACTTGGTATTCGTCTTCTTAGTGCACAATTTCGGCAGTGACAAAACACCTTTTGATATCGCTTTCATTCATTACTTGTTCTGTGGAGTGACCCACATTTTTTTCCTATTACTTCAAATTTTACGCTTAACAAACCCACGAGATATTCCCTATGCTTGACTTAGCGTGCTCATAATTCACCTGCTAGTTGGTCAAATCGTTAATAGCCTGTGTACTGACGACCCCTTTTTCCCCGAGGGGAGGGGCTAGGCAGAAGGGTCTGTACACAGGCTAATCGTTAACAATTATGACTGAGAAACTTTGCATAGACTCCAGTTTCTTTGATTGATTACATACACTGGGGTGAGTTCTTTTGGTAAAGGACTTTGACGAGATTAAATCTGATTAGACCATTACTTCTTGGAAATCTAATGATGAAATTTCTGATCGCAAACTTTCTTAATTCTTCCGGGCCGTACGTTCAAGCCATCCGAGTTCGCACTTCTCCTTAACGCTATACACCCTGTCACCAACCTTCTTGGCTCATTCGATAACTATCGATGATCATACCGTTAAAATAAGAGACAGTACATGGACTGTGAACAGTCCAGTTCAACTGCGCAGAAACAGCGCACAGTGATGTGAGCAGAAAAAAAAACAGCAAGGGAACCACACTCCACTATCCGATCGCCTGGAACAGGCCCGGAGAGGTAAGATCTGTAAAGTCATGTCCGGACTTTCGTGCGAAAACGAGTTTTAGCCTATCAGAAACGCGCACTTTCCATGAAGTATTGCTTTTCTCTGTTTGGGGAAATAAGGTCGCGCCGAATTGAGAGAGTGGCGAAAATCGAGCCGACTCAGCCAGTCCCAGGCATTCAGATAGTAGGGGGCAGTAAGTAATGCAGAGCGGATGGAACAAAGTAAACGTTCTCTTCTCCGCCCCGCCTACGCTACCTGAAAGCCTGGAACCAGCCTCCTGCGTAACCCGTACTTGTGTACGCAACAGGACGGGAGAGGAAAGACGGCAAACCTTGTGTGACAAGCGTGACAATAACTGTCTTTGAGATAACTTTTCACCAAACTTCACTGTCCTTTAAACAGTTCTTTTGAAAAGAACAGAAAACATTAATGTTAAGTTACGAAACACCCAAGTGATAGCCCTGTCACGTTTGTCACACACAAGCGTTTTGCTGTCCCTTTTTTCCTGCCGTCCTGGTGCGCAAACTCACTACTGTCACATGAAGAACGCGTTAGAGAATGCAGGGAGACGGCAGAGCGAACGCAAAAAATAACCAAGCAATGGAATCTCTCAATTCGCTCACTCTACTGCTTTTGTTAAGAAAAAGGACACACCACTCTTAACAATCGAGCTGACAGGTTGAAAAAGACAGCAGGTTTTCCGAGCATACACTTCCCCGCCTAGTTGGGTACCCCTGGCTCCTTCCCGCAACTTTACAGGAAAAAAACAACAAAACCCAAGAAACAAAGCAATTCCTTTTTGAGTTTTATTCAATCACCTCTTTAACAAGAAATGTTCTCGTGTTCTAAGCAGTTGAGATCAGATAAAACGTATTTACATAGATATACAATAGGAAAGTACTACAGGTCCTTAGAGTATATTTCCAGTCACGTGGGAACAATGAGATATCGTTTTCCAACCGTCAGAACACCCGAACTATTTCTTAGTCTTAGAAAATAGCAACCGTGGTCATTAAAACAACTATAATATATATATGGTCAATCTACTCTCTCCTCTTTTCTTTTTTTTTCTTGTTGCCCTTGAGTATTTTTTCTACTGTATTTCACTCTTATCAACTCTTGTTGTTTTTTAAACAAAACAAGTTACAAGTAAATGCTTTATAGACACTTCTTTACTCTAGAACCGATCTCCATTAAACGAGATACAACAATAACTTAAAAAATTTAAATTATACACCAAACTTTTACTATAAAAGATAATAACTTTAAAAACCGTCAGATCAAAATTCTTTTTACAAACTGTTCTTTTTCCGCCACCTCCCGACAAAGGTCCGTTTGAGACAGCGAAGCTAGCATACAAATGCCTATAAGATTCAGCACGTGTGAAGTTTATCGTAATGTGCAAGGTCTCTTATCCTGGGTTCTTAACACCACGTGTGGGCTCGTGTCAAGTTCATGCTAAAGAACAAAGTCTCTTGTTCCGGATCGTTTGCAGAAGATTCATGCAGCACGTGTCAAGTTCGAAGTCTGAAACGGACACAGGAGCGTGCTCACAATTACATAATTTGACACACACTATTAACCTAATTTTAATACTTTACACTCTTTTCACGTGCTATTGTTTCTCGAGTGACCACCGACCGCTATGAGACAGCGTTTCATCTCAGTAAGTTCCTTGACATCTGGATTGCTACGGCCATAGTGGAGAGCCAAGAGATTAGTAGCTTTGTCGATTGTAGAGAGTGCCTTCTTCACTTGTCTGTCATTGAACAGTAGCTGCGAAAGCTTGTGAAGTTCATGAGCATATTCTACACTTGATGAACCAAAAACTTTTTCCACTGCTTCAGAGCTTTGTGAACAGTAATATGACGCTTTCGTGAAGTCTCCGTTCATGGCGTAACACCTGTGAGAACACAACGGAAAAAAAAAGAAAATCAGAGTCATTTTAAGTAATGTGAATTTAATGCAAGGGGTAACAACTAAAACAAGTGCATCCCAAATTAAAACTGCTAAAAGGTATAATCAAAAGAGATTTTGTAATACATGCATCTTATCAAAGAATCGTAAACGTTTAAAACAACTTACATTCCCCCTTCTGACTTAGCCTGTGAACAGGCTCTCTGTTCACAGGCTATTCTGACTAAGTTAAATTTGTCTGCTATTGCTGAGCACCCCAATAGTACGAGAAAGTTCATATGTTCTATTCCTATACTTTCCACGTACCGTTTATTGCATTATAACACGGTCTTTATTACTTTAAGCCCTAAATTATCCAGTCCTTAGTTGTTCGCCAGCGGATAAATCACTATCCAGTGGATACATGTAAGTATTAAAGAAAATCAACTGCACTATCCACTGGATAGAGATTTATCCGGTGGATACAGGCTGTCACTAAGATTTCAAGTTGCCGGCTAAATACAAGTAGTAGGCGGGGAATCAAACAGCTAGGGATTTCTTTTGGTCATTATTTTCTCTTTTTTCCAATGAAAGTAGCCAGGGATCATGTTTATAGTAGCCGGGTGAAATCCCTGGCCCCCTGGCTCCCCAGGCCCCAGGCCTTTAACTGACAGCCTTGTGGATATAAGACCAGAGCATTATTTTTCCCTTTAGTGATCATTCTATAAAAACAAAGTGAGCCTCTTGCCATTTTAAGCGGCTACATGGCCTGTGTTGAAGGCAAAAGAGTGGGAGAGCGAGGGAGAGGGAGGGAGAGAATAATGCAAAAGGGAAAACCCCCCACCAATTTAACCTTCTATCCCGCCCCTTTTGATGCCTGCCACGAAAGCTACTGGCTACACAAATCACTAATGTCTACCTGGCAATGGCATCATGTGTCTCTGCCAAGTCTTTGTGGTACATGTGAAGCAGTGTTTTACGTCGTCGCAAACACTCAAGGAACACATCTAAAGCTTCCTTAATACCGACTCTTTCTGACAACCGCACTCCTTTCACAAAAAGCAGCTCTGCCTCATGGGCAAGACGACACTCATCTAGCATATTTTTTTCGAAGTTACATTCACGGTTCTGACAAGTTCCAATGACAGAAGATAGTTTCATGGCATTCTTGCATTTGGGGCAAGCAAAGGCAGAGAAGCACAATCTTTTGTTTTCCATTTCCTCATCACTGAAAGACAAGACAGCCTATGATCAGCTCTTTGCATAAAATTATTATGATTATGAATTTAATACCTTTAACTCTACAATGATCAACTTTAAAATTGTTTGCTCAAAAAAAAGGTTGTGAGCCAACCATCCCAGTATTTGAGCAAAAAAAAATTAAAGAAGGGAAGAAGCAGCCCATTTGGATTTTAGACTTTTTCAGTCTTACCTCTTGCATGCTGTACACTGGCAAGTGAAAAAGTACTGTTTATACAGGACTTTTTGACGATCCTCACGGCCCATGCGATTGACATGGGGACCTGCAAAAGAAGCAAAAACACATTATTGTAAGTAACCTTTCTAAGCACATGCAAAACACAGCAGGATAACCATTTTCTATTGGTTCACATAAGGACAATTTTTCAGTCTATCCACTGAGAGATCAAGTCTCAGGAAGTTGACAATAATATTACTTGCCTTAAATACAGAGTCAATATTATTTACAACCCAAAAAATATAGGCATTAGAAAATTAGTTGTTAGGAACCAGTTAGAATAAAGGCACAATATACCTTAATAATACTGTGATTGAATTAAAGCTACACTAGAAAAACAAAGTCATGGGAAATTTCAATAAAACAATGTTTCTTCTCTCACCATAACAGTGAGAAATCTCTGATCCTTTTGCTATGTTATGCGTTGCTCTCACAACCAGATGGCCACCAACAAAACTGAAAGAGAAAAAAGTTAAATATTGGTTCATGAATACTTATCATTGTTTTTTAAAATTTTCTTCAGAAAATGTGAATTATTTTCTCCACGTTGTGAAAATACTACTGGAAAAGGCTGTAATAGGATGGCCAGTGGACATCATAAAATTTCATCCAAAGTTAGAGGTTAAAGGCAGTAACAAAGAACACACAGGAAAGAAAGCCCATGATCAGGGATGTCCCTAAGAGACCGCTGCCTGCTAATTACACTGGCTGATTGGGCAAGGCTCAAATTACTCAGGAAAACAAAGACCTGGATAATTTTGAAGTTGCAATTGAGTGAAAAAGCTGGTTTGACTGATAAAAAAGCCTGCTTAGCTTTTCCTTAGCTATAAATACATCGCTGCATGATAGCTTACAGCGTATGAGAAAATTAATCTGCTGTTTTAGTGATAGCCCTGTTAAGATGTACAGCAGTACAATTTATAAAACAAACCACTCCAGTGTCACATCTGGACCCTGCACTCACCTCACTATAACATCAGGATCACAAGCATGATTCAGCAAACACGCTGTTGGATAAAGTGCAGTAGCTATTCTCTTCTGTTCCCTAGTTACAACTTGCTCTTTTGTTGAATGTCTTGTGCTGTCACTTGTTGATACTATCCCCGTAATTGCATGAACATTGCAAGACAATTGCTGAGAATGATGAAAGAGTAAGCAGCCAATCACATCCGCTGAAAGACAAATTGTTTCTCTGCCACTTTCATCTACGCCTTTGAGTTCTTGAGCTAAGTTTGTGCAAAACAGGTTTTGAACATTGTTCACATTGTATTTAAGTTCACGTTTTTCACACTGTTGTCCATGTACTTGACAAAGTCTGTTTTTCAAGCAGCTCTCACAGTTTAGTGGTCTTTGCTGAAGGTCTTCTTGAACCAAGGCACCCAGGAGAAATTCTGCCAGCAATGCACAATTCTACAAACATTAAAAAAATGAAACAATTAGGGTGGATTCAGCTTTTCTCCCTTGACATATCCATTAAGAAAGATCTCCATCTGCAAAACCACAAAATGACAACAAACCAGAATTTTTTTTCGTAAAAAAAAAAAAAGACAAACTAAATGAACAAATTATCCTGGGTGGGGAGGGGGGGGGGTGTGCGTTGGTGACTATAGCTTGATGTACATGTCAACACAGTAGAAACTCTCACTCCCTGCAGTCTTGAACCCCAACAAAAACAGACGTATTGTAGAGCACTTATTTATTTCAACACAAGTGGAACAATTACCACGATGTAGCAATCTTTGCCAATATTTTCCTTAACAAAAATCCCAAGTACGATTGTATAATAAACGAAATGCATGTATCAACAGTCTAGTGTGAACAAACATGTTTGTCACTATCAGGATTCAATTGTCATTAAGCAAAATGCATCTGGATGACATGATATTTAAATAACTACCTCACAACTTAATGCCTACCCCTTATTATCTATCCATAAATAATCAAATGAACAACGTACCAAAGCATGAGACATCAAGGTTTCAACAGGCTGTAATTCTGTGTTGGTGACAAGTGAAAACACTGAACCATAATCACCTGAAGCAAACATGACATACGGTATCACCAACCATTCTTAATGCATTATTTTTTTTAACATGAAATTGAAGAGAAGACAAGAACAAAGATGTTTATAAGGATTTAAAGATTACTGGTGTGCTGAGACATCCTTTTGTGGCACTGTAGCATCGGTATTACGCTATTACAAAACACATTACTTTATGTTGAAGTGTCCCTGAGAAACAACTCACGGTTTGTTCACCAAACAAAAAGTGTAATCTCGAAGCAGCAAAAAGCATACATGATATTATAGGGAAATTGAGGTTATTTTGGCGCAGGAAAACAGGGTACCCGTTTCAACTTGATTAAACAATGCTTAAATGACACCTGCAATTTCATGGCACATCTTTCAAGGAATATACAATTAAAAAAAATTAACTAATGATTGTCTTTATACACTGTACACAACATGCACTTACCCAAATATTGTCCATCCGGGCCACACCCGGACATTCTTTTGTTAAGACTTGAATTCTCACTAGGGGATGATGATACCATTTTTAAGAATTCTGAATGAAGAATAAAGAATGCAAGGAGAATCAATACATGTACACAAGACTCTGTAGTAAAAAAGAATGTTGCCAGGGTTACAGCTGCCTTGAATTGAACTTACCAAGAATTTTCTGGGTCCCTGTGACCAGAAGAATTCTAACGGACAACTGGAAAGAGGTGTCCAACTAAAAAGATAAAAGCCAAGGTTGATAAATGTCCTTGGTTGAAGATTGTATAAAAATTATGAAGACACTAGCAGTGCTTTTGATAAATTATCACTGACAGCTGATAAAAGAAAATTGTTGGCTCTTTCACTCAGAGAAGTTGCCCACTCCCCCCCCCCCCCCCTTGCACTGAAGTACATGTAGCTAACAAAATGCTCCTTTCAAACCTTTTTTTAAAATTACAGTCAATAATAATTATTACGTAACTCAAAATAGCTGCCTATAGGCAAGTACATGTATTCTTGAACCCCCACACTAGATTAAGGATAAAGTTACACATAGTCACTTTTTTCACGTACCATCTTGAGAAGTGGACCAAGAGTACATTCGACTTTGTGGTACTGTTCCCAGGCTCTGTTGCGGCATGATTGTGAACAGTATTGCACTTCACAGCAGTGATAGCAACTTCAAAGAAATCATGAAAAATATCATCACAAATTTGAATAATTCCATAAAATAAGAGCAACACATGATAATACAAACTACAATAACAGAGCAAATCTTTATGCAACAAACCTTACTATACTAAGCTTAATTACTTATTTAAGTACTCAGTTACAGAAAAGTTTCTGCTTACAGAAATGGTGCAACTAAAGGTTCAAAACAGCAGTCACAATGCGTGTGAGCATTTTGTGGCAGAAGTACAGCTGCATAAAGAGATTCAGAGATGAGAGTATCCCCTGCACGGATATCATCTGATGCCTGTAAATAAGTAATAAAGTATATCAATAGTATGCATTTGTCAGTAGATGTTATAGCTATTTCTTAGCATAAGATATCTGTCAGGGCTGCCAGCCAGAATGAGACATAACAAGGCAAAACAGAGAGAAAATATATACCGGTATCTTTACTACTTTTTGAAAGATAAAATCATTTTTATCTTGGGAGTCCACTGGGGTGTTGCAGGTGTGTAAATACAATATTCCTTTTATGTCTGTTTGTTTGCTAAATGTGCTGGTATACCAATGATGGTGTTCACCTGAATTTGCTTTGTGTTTGTTTTACAGTGAAACCTTGTGACATACAAACTCCAATACCTCAAATTTCTCAGTCAATAATGTGTCAGCTTCAAGAAAAACATTCTTTTCATTCAAAGTTCTTTTTCATTTAATTTAGGTTTGGGCTCCTGCAGCTTTGTTATTCTCTTGAAAAATACAGAATGATTTGAGAGAATTTTTTATATCCATTTTTAGAAAAAAAAGATAAAAATAATGTTAAGTACCAGGTAACAATTTTGTGTCATATTTACACAGTGCATGTAAAATACAAACGAAACCCACCTTAAGAAACCGTCCTTGACTACTGGAACAGTCGATTTGTATTAAACTGGAACCACTTGCTATTTTGCTGTGCATTCCCTGAGTTACAGAAGGTATATCTTGTGAAGCATTGCTGCCTAAAACAGACCAAAAATCATCATTATAAAACTTGTGACCACCCATGTATCCAAGACTAACAATTCCATAATTAGTATTCTGAGAGACATTCTAGCCTCAATATACTTACTTGGAAAATGTTGCTTAGATGTTGCTAATCTTTTCTGGCAAGCTTTCTGAAGACTAGTTAGCTTTGAGCTAACAGCCTGAGGGCACTGTAGTGATGTAGCTTCTTGTATATCATTCAGACATGCCTGGACCGAAATAAGGAATATTTAATTATATTTATGCAGCTAACAAAGATGACAATCACATGCAACTTAGCTTACAACAATACACATTGTACATTGGGAAGATGGTTTATGGAATGGAAAAAGACACGATCTGTTAATACAACAAGAAGAAAGTACACCTGAGTTTCAGCCATATGATTTAGAACCCCACTTCATTTGGTCATTCAAACAATGTAAGTGACTGTAAATTGTAAGAAATTCTTGGCCATTTTGTTGCCTACATACAGTTGTACATTTCAGTATCTGTGTCAGAATTAATTTTGAAACTTTTTCCTTCCGAACTATCAACATACTGTGAAAGAAACATCACTAATAAATTGAAGAAAATTAATACTTTTTTGGAAAAGTAAAACAGTGCAATCCTGGATACCTTGTATTCTTGCGCCTGAAGTAAGACCTCAGCCCTTCTGATGTAGAGGGAAGAAAGTGTGTTACAACCATCAGACCTACTGTTGCTATCAGCACTGTCTGACGTCTCGGTTTCTGAATTGTTGTTTGAGAGAGCTTGCTGGATAGCCTATAAGCAAAAATATTATAATATTATTATATTACTATATGACAAGCAAAAGTTGTGGGTTGGCTTGTAAAAATAACAATAAATTCCTTCTCTTCTGTGAGAACCCATTTCATGTTACAGATAAATGTAAATATGTGACATGTACTAGTAAGAAAACAGGCAGAGCAACAAAATTAATTTTAAAAATAGACAACAATGTATTTGACAAACTTTATGCATGGAAGATGCCCATTTTTGGTTAAATGACAGCACACAAAGTTAAACCTAAAGGAGTAATGGGTGTTCTTTACACCATAAATTTTGAATGGGAAAAATGGAACAACTACATTGCTTGTAAACATGATAAGACATTTTAATGCCAGGCATCAGTTTTCAAGAGGGTCCATGGCTTAAAACTAAGTAAACATGGTATCACAATTCAGGCTTCTGAATTTCCATTGTGCTCTACAATACATAAACAGATTATTTGACTATGCATAAAAAGGCTGAAGACCAAATTGACTGAATGACCCCATTAACATTCTGAGAAAAGAAGCAGATGAACTTCTTTCTACACCCTTGCCCACCAGTAACAAATATATAGCGTTTACCAATGAGTAGCACATCACAGCTTTCTTGAAATCACCGCGTCTAAAATGTTCTTCACCAATGCATCCATATTTCTGGACATTTCCTGCTGACATGGTATTTTGCCTTCTTCTGGTGTTTAGAAGCTTTTGTATTTGCTCTATTATTTCTTGTGCGACCTCATTATTTCTAAAAATAACATAAGGAACAGAAATAATGATTTTTGACGATAACTTTAAATGGCTTAAACTGGGAAAAGACATAAAAAGAAATCCATGAAAAATGATAATGGACTCAAAATACATTCCCGGTACTTAAATACTTGCCACAGTGGAACCTCGATACAACAAACCTCTATATAACAAAGTCCTCGCTATAACGAATGACTTTCTTTACCCCAGTTATAGTAAAACATGTGAAAAGGAGCCTTGATATAACAAAACCTCGTTACAGCAAACAAAAAACTAATTTGGCCAGTCCCTGAGCAGTTTGTTACATATTGAGGTTCCATTGTACAAAATGCCACCACCTAAAATATCCAATCTACGTGAAGCTCTAGTAAGCTGAACAAAATTAATAGGAGAGATTGAGGTAATGCTCTATTAATAAGAAAAACACTAGAAAACAAAATACTTTTGAAAGTTAAAGACAAGCAAAGGAAGAAAAGAAAATTGGAAAAATGAAACCCTATATATTCACTTTTCAATCATGAAAAGAGGATTAAATAAAATGCATGTCAAAGACACTTTGGTAAGATCTATCCAAATGGATGAGCTACATGTAATTTAAATAAGACAAAACAACCCCATAAAAGGCTTGATAGTTTTTTGGCAATGGCAAATTTGTTCTGGGTTTATTGTTTATTGTTTTGTTTGCCAAAAATTGTACAAATCAAATAAAATCTAATTACTTAAACTCTCATGGGTACAAATTTCTACATGTACTTTCAGAGCGGTGGAATGTATTACATAATAACTCAAACATAACAGTGCAAAGGTCTTAGATCACTGCACTACAAGTCAACCCTAAAGAACGGTGCTCAAACAACTGAGCTTTTATTAATCACTGGCTTTCATATAGGAAAGCAAAAACCAGCAAAGATGTAAATCAACTAAAGCACTTGCAATATCAAATCCCCCAATTTATATCTTTTGTTTGTCTGTTAATGATTTACAAAATTAATAATACATGTGTACAGAAGGTATTTGCTGGTAAATGTCAAAGGGACATTCAAACAAACATTGTGCACAATTCTATTTAAATTCAAGGTATTAAAGATGAACTGCATGGGGTATTTACGATAAAGTTTTTTTCAACTATTGCAATTTCTAGGGTAGACTCTATTGCTATTCGTATACCATTCTTTATTCATTTGTCATACAACAACGTCTATTGTTATCTAATACTTTGTTACTAATTAAAATAATATTTTAGACCCCAGTACAATGTACATGCACATTGCCACCATAGAACACCTGACCCATGAGTAAAATATAACCCTTACACTATAGGTTATGTTTCGCGGCAGTGCTCTACAATAATACACTTTGTATGTTATTTTATGTAATTCCCTCCAAAAACCACCCATATTTAAAATCAGCCATACGAGGCATGTCCATTTTAATGCAAGGATGCATTCGATCAGGATGATGCCAACAAAATAATAATGATTATTAAACAATTAGCAATGACGGCAATCTCTGTAAAAGGTCCAAAATTTCATATTACTTCTAAGTTATTCAAAGTGGAGTGAATAATAATTGTATTAGTGATGGGACAAATCGAACAGATAGACTATTTCCTGCTAATATAACAGAAGTAAATTCAAAACGAGATGGCGTGAGAAGGGAATAAAGATTTTAAATTGGACTGTCAGTAACACAGGAATTGAAACGTACGTGCACGTGCGAAGACACGAGACAAATTTACAAGACCTCACCTCGTTGGTGTTCAGAACAGACTAATAAGTGTAGGATCTTAAAAATAGATAGAACTTCCAACAGCTAAATTCTGTTGGTCTCAACTCCTTCACGAGCCAGAAATATACGTGTGATTTTTGACAGCTTACTGTAAACAAAAGCGCTTGAAAGGTGAAAAAAAAAGCCTTCATGCATATTTTATTGCACATCACCTAGGTACAAACACATTTCACTTGAAAAAGCTGAAGTTTTAGTGCTTGGGCGAGAGCAATATAGTAGCAACAAGAACTCTTTGCACATGCACATTTAGGATATAAATATAAGCTTAAAAATATATACATATATATATAAGCTTAAGCTTACAGATCTCTGAAGCTTTTATCTCTGTTTGTGAAAACGATTTTAATTATTGTTTTCTTCAACTGTTGAGGCAAACCGTTCTACAAGTTAAATAGAAATTTCTGCGAGACATAAACACTACAAGGGTTGCCAACAAAAGTAACAAGAGATCTCCAACGAAGAGAAAAATGAAGAAGAACAAAAATCGGATATCAGGTTTGTAGCATCTATGATTTGAGAGCTACATTGCAGCTGTAGATTGTTGAATTTTGCTTGAGCTTCGCACCTTTATCATATTCTTTCACTTCTAATATTCGCCTTTAGATTTATTTTTGCACGGCCCACCCATTGATTCTTAAAAAGAAGTAGACACAGTCCGACAGAAAGAAGAAGTCCAGCTTACCTTAAAATATATTTACAAAACTTGAATCTTTCTCCGTCCGTCTTCAGCCGGCTGAACTCTTTCATGTAAGGACCGCGCAGCTTTTCCAGCAAAAAATTTTCCCATTCCTCTTTCAAGTTAAGCGCCATTGTAGATTCCGACGCTAGGCAGTCGTTTTGTCCCTCTAGAGTAGAAAATAACAAAAATTTATACTGCTACCCAGCGCTGCGGCTTGATGTCGAAAGCAGCGATGGCTGATGTAAGTGAACGCAGTAATTTCACTTGCAAAATAATTGGTCAAAAAAGGGTTTAGTAAACATGATCTGATTGGTGAATTGACATAGCACGATAACTTTCGACCAATCACATTAACGCTTAGATTGACGTATCAGCCCCAAGTCCCTCATAAAAAGGTCGCAGGTCAGCGTCATTTCACATATCGATTTTTTTAAATTGACATTTCTGTCTACTTGTATTTATATGTAGAGAATTTTGACAGGCTTTTCTTAAACTTGACAAACTCGATAAATGGATGATTCTCTTTTTCACCTGCTTGTCGTTGAATGAGTGCAAACGCTCACGAACGTTGGGTTTCCGGTTAATGACCCACCTCCTGACACACCCCCAATACACCCACAAAATCGACCAATAGTAAATCGAGTGGAGCAATATACCCAATGCCTTCACGAACGCAGTCACGGCTCGCTCTTTTCCATAGAAAATATTTTAAAAACCTGGATATTTGTTATGCTATTCTCTCAAAACAGTCAACTCTAGGTTTATTTGACATGGTAGCTCAGGATTTTGGTCGTTTTATATAAACACAGTTGTTGTACGCCATTTGAATGTAGGGATATTGTGCGCACATGAGTAAAAACGTGACGTCAGAATGGGTAATTTGCATGCCGTCGAAATATTTTGAGCCACTTCACTTAGAAAAATGGCGGTAAAATATGTTTGCCTGAGAAAATAAAAATCCTACTTGTCTAGAAATTCCAGAAAAACCTGACTAAATCATTGTCAAACAGTCAAACTGGAAACAGAGCAGACGAGCGAAGAAAGTTAGAGCTAAAAATTTCCTTGACCTCATTTCTCTCCAATTGGTCGAAGAGTCTCCCTTTAAAACAGAGCATAATTTTCACAACAAGTTTTTCCTATCTGACATAGCATGTGTATTTCAGTACCATCGACACTGCACATTTGTATTGTATTGTTGCACATTTGAAAACAAAGATATAACTCATCTGGTGGCCGATATCGCCAAAGAGACACGGACACAAGGAAACATCCATAACAATATACATCTTTAAGCTAAGGACTCCTGCACAGGGACCCTAAACAATTTATTACTCATACAGAAAGCAACAGAGGAATGTGAATGTCCATTAACAAGAACAGTATAGGGTTAAGTATTGAGAACGAAGCACGACTCGATGAGCCATATCGAAGCAAATCCAAAATAAACATTCTCTTTAATGTACCTCTAATTTTTTTTTTAAATAAATGGTTTTTAAAAAATAATGTAGTAAAGTAAAGACAATCGAAATGGCAGGCAACAAAAAGTAAATTATCTTGTTACATCGCTCTTAATACTTATCCTTTCGGAGGCCCTCAATAAATCATGTGGAGCCGGTTTAGACATGACTGAGTGCGTACGTCGAAAATGCCTTCCTCTGAAATACAATGAGCTAATAGACAACAGCCCCTGTTGGCGGTACATTATACTATAGCGTATGGATTAATAAATCGAATGAAACTGATTTACAAAATTTAACCCACAAGACAATCCTATTTTTTTGTTTTTGTTTTTGCATTTTAGTCCCGTTTTAGTACAAGAGCCGAAACTAGCGAGATTTACAAAACTTAGATTGTATCTTTTGCCGTCATTCGCTGGCCCCTACAATTATAAATATCTGTGAATATATGAGGTGTAGGCCAAATTTATATACTGTATCTAAGTGCATCTGGTGCATGTGTATCTGCTGCCGAAAATATGAAAAGAGGCTGTAAAGTCAAGAATTTCTTACCCATAATTTAAGGATATTTGGCTGCATTCTTACATCATTTTGATATTCTAACGCCCTAAAAAAAGTTTTTACACACTCAAGATATTGCTTGAATACTTTGCCCAAACTGGTGCCAATTCTTTCATCGGATTCACTGTTAACAGGGTGTTAATTTGCGTCCGTGGATCTAATACACTGCAGTTCTAAATCCTTTAGTGTCTTGAAGTGTCGGTAGTCCCTGAGTATACACTGCAGTAAACAAGAGCAGCACAGGGTAGATAGCTAAGGCGTAAAGTTTGGAACTGAATATGTCAAAAAAAATCCTAAAATACGACCATTCATCTGATCTTGGAAAGAAGTTGTTTTCTGAAGTCATCTTCTACGGCATTTGCCGGGAACATTTTCTAGGCATAACAGCCGAATTTTCGAGTGTTTGAGAAGGATGATGGCACGTCAATACACATCTTTGTAGACATAGGCTCCCATGCAAAATCGAAAGTAAGATTTGAATTCATGTGGCGTTTTCTAAAAGAATGGCGATAGAGACGAGACATACCAGAAAGAAATAAAATTTCTTAGAGATCAATTAAGGAAGAGGTAGGAGAGCATCCAGCTTAGGAGATGATCTAAAGCGTAGGCCGGGTTTGAGGTGTAACACTTAAATTTTCTAACTCTAAACTTACAGTTAAAAATTCTCACGACGCCGACCCTAGATCCACGAATGACAAGAAGTTCATCGAGGAAAGATGCCTGCAAAGTGGCCTCCCAGCTGGACTGCGATGATACCGTACACGAATACACTGTTGTTTGAGGCATCAGCAAAATTTATGGCTCGACGTATTTTCCGCGATTGACTGATCATCCAGGACTTCCTTTATTGCTCATTCCATTCGTATGGGCGGGTCGGCGGAAGACGCTCATTCTGGTGATAGGCATTTAAAGTTTAATTAACTCTTCCTGAACGTTCGTTCAGACTCCAAATTATGTCTTTATGTTGTCTGGTTTAGACGCTCTCTATAGACTGGATACGTAATTTCAAAAAATTATTTCACATAGCGATGGAAGAAAACGGTTTCTTGACATACCATATTCCAAGACGCTCAATCCCTTCTTTTGATACATTTTAAAACCAACAACTTGTTTACCAACGTTAGAAAAGTAGCCGTGAATAAAAACGGAGACCAAAATGATTCAGAGAATGATGCTCAATTTAGAACTTGACTGACAGTCTATTGACGGGTCACGTTTTTGGTCAAAATCGCTGACGTACTTAATAATAGGGTGGGAAAATATTAGCATGTTATTTATAGCCAGGTAACCTTTTTATAGCATTGCATGAGAGTTAAAATTCAGAATTCCCTCCTTTAGAGTTCTATAAGTTAGCAAAATCGAGCTTAATTCCAAACTACACTCGGCTGTACTTACTCACGTTGAAAGATACAAAACGATGGGCTAAACCAGAGGAAGCGGACAACTTTAATTAAGCGGACATTAGTCAAAGTGCCTAATTTATTTCCCTTAATTACCATAAATGAAATCTTTAAATTGTAGGCAGACAACTAGAAACGTTGACTGAATCATGAGAGAGTGTAGTCTGTGTTAAAAAAATGTCAATTTTAAAAAGAAAATAAAAATAGTGAGAAATTAACAAGCTCTTGAAGAGAGGGAAGAGCCTTCTTGACCACCACACGATTCAAATTTTCTCCTACTGTTAGTCTAGAAAGCACTACGCTATATTATTGCTCTGTCTTCTCGTTCGAAGACTATCTCAAGGGTCTCAAACTGCTAAAATATAGCTTTCTAACAACTACAGTTTCACGAAAACCGCTGGTTGGTGAGCTTGTTCACTATTAGAGCCATTGGCAGGGATGGTGATGGCAGTTTACCCCCTTAAATTGTGGGTACTGATATATAATATAGCTTCTTTACGTGATCACTGTAGCTTGATCATACGGATTGGAACCACCAGTTTGCAGTTAAAATTTACATGTTGCAATTCACCCTTCACGTTTATTTGACCGTATTCTTCTTGGTCTCGCCAGGCCCTACCATTTCCTCTACTACTAATTAAGCTTTTCTCAATCAATGTGAACAATGTCGTGGCCTTGTGCTATTCAGTTTTGATTTCACGTTGCTTCACACGTACAACCGACAACGTCTTCCAAAATGTTCTTTGCACATTCGGTGCAGGAACTTCAATAAACTCTCAAGTAGAGAGTTTTTACTGCAACTTCCAAGTTGCTTTGAATCATATTACAGGATGGGTAGGGTCTGTAGTGAAGAAACTGACCATTCACAATTAAGAACACTTTGGTTCTGTCCGACGACACGCAGGTAACCCAAGCACGAAATATGAGCTTCGGCGAACATCGGCATTATTGTTGCGTAACATTCGAAATATAAGGATTTGTATGGGAAAAAACCTATCGTTTCTGTAATCTACGAAAATGAAAGGATTTCAATAAAAAAGCTTACCTTACTTAAAATGTGTGTTGCGTCTCTCCTGTGTGGTCCACGGGCCGATTTATGGCCGTTTTATGGGTTTTTATGTAAACGGTTTCTCTCTACAGTGTCTCTATATAAACATTTATATAGAGAGAAAACTGTGTACATAAAAATTATAAAACGGCCATAAATCGACCCGTGGACCACACAGGAGAGACGTAACACATTTTAAATAAGGTAAAGTGTTTTTCGGGGGCATTCAACGAGAATATAGCAAAACCCCTTAAACATAGAATTGTTAAACGTATCAGTAGTAGTATTTAAAAGGTAGATATAGGCATATTTTTATCCCCTAAAAATTCTTCATCTGTTGGGATTTCCTAGCTGAAAGTCTAGGGATCAGAAAATTATAGGGATCAAAACTTATCTTTTCGAAAATTTCAGCCAGAAAAAAGGCTTCCGAAAATTCTAGGTGACCTTTTTAGGGTGAAAATCCGTTAAAAATGGGTAATTATGCCATTTTTTAAATGTTCGCAAATCCCAGGAGAGGCAGGCAAGCAAGAAATTTTACAACAAATGTTCCGAAAATTCTAGATCTAAAATCGTCTTTCGAACAGATATTTTCCGAAAATTGACGTTGGGTGCCCCTGTTTTTTTTATTGAAATCCTTTTATTTTCGTAGGTTGCAGAAACGATAGGTATTTTCCCCATACAAATCTTTATATTTCGAATGTTACGTAACAATGCCGATGTTCGCCGATGCTCATATCTCGAGCTTGGGCTCACCTGTGGTTGGTATAAGCTCAATTAGACCTGTTTCAAACGTCGTGCTACTGTCGTGCTACTAAGCTGGCTCGACAGTAGCACGACACTAGCACGACTTGGTTTGGTTGCCATGCTACACGACAGTAACACGACTTGGTCAAACGTAGCGCTACTGCCGTGCTAAAGTCGAATTTAATTCGATTAATTTAGTTCGGCACGGCAGTAGCACGACGTTTAAAACGGGCCTTAAGCACAGAAAGAAAATTAGATGTAAACCACAAAAGTTCACGTTGATCCATAGCGAGAGAAAAGCTTTTCTGATGACGACAACTGAATTGAACGAAAGCTTGACAGTGAGGTCGGAAGGGGGAAGCTGTTGGTACATAACGATTAAACAAGGAGAGAAATTTCTTGGCATCCTTTTCTTTTCGTGTCAATTAGACTTTTTAAGTCAGTACAACCAGCGTGAGTTTGTCGCCCATATGCAGGTTTCGATATCTTCCAATCAAACTATCTTGATCGCGGACTGGAACCAGTGAGATCAAGCAAACCTTAAGTAAAACCATTATCTATCTTTTTCTGTAAATCCGTGAAAGCAAGGTATTTTTTCACATCTGTAGTGCGTATAGGATGTGTGCCATCATTAACAGCGCATATCCTTTCTTGTCAGAACTTTGTTGGGTCCTGTTATGGACAAAGAGAACTGCAAGGGGTAATTTCTGTTTCCGCCCTGTTTACAACCCGGGGGGACTCCCATATGAAAGGGGCGGAGATGCTCGTCGGAAATTTTGAATTAAACCCCTAAAGGAGACCAATCTGGGCGTGGCCCAACCTTTTTTGACCCTTTAAACTTTGATTACATGAGTCGAGTAAATAAAACGAATTGAAAATATAAACTGTTTTAATATTTCTTCGAGTGCAACCCTAAAAGAGACCTGTACGGCTAAATATAATGGTGTTTTGCCCAGAACGCCCTAAGCGAGACCAAAATCTGAAATTTACACGCCTAAGCGGGACGACGAGCATCCCCGCCCCTTTCATGTGGGATTCCTCCCCCCGGGGTTTGCTATTGCGTTGACGGTACTTTGCATCTAAACATATTATTTCTACTTTGCCCCTATTGTGTAGGACACTTTGACCACACACACGTAAAATAAAATGATAATAATAATAACGGGAAAATGCTAGTTCAGTAAGCCTTCCGTGCGCTCCTACTAGGCTGAAAATCGCTCGGAAGATTTCCAAAGATTAGCTTTGCTCTTAATGGAAACATACACAATGCGGTACTTACTACTGAAATCAGACTAAGTGGAAAGACTCATCAGATTGTCATCTCTGAACCGTTAATCGGAAAAGTGGGAAATAAGCGTCAGGAGGCCTAAGTAGAGGTGAAGTCAAAATATCGAGGCGTATCATTAACTTCCTGAATCGCGAAAATCTGTTAATCTCACTGTCTTTGAAATTTTTTGTTTTCGAACCTTACTCTCAGTTTGCGCCTTCTATCAAAAGGGAGTACAAAGTCTCAAGAAATGTTTAAAAATGCTTTTGGGTATCAATTTGTTGCTCCTTAAACGAGACTTTGCAGGTTGAATGAAGGTGACTCGTGATAAAAAGAGATTAACTTTTGGCCTGTGTGGCCGCAGTCCATCCCTCGCGGTCAATATTTAAAATCACCCGATTTGTTTACAAATTTGTTCCACTTGCATAACGCTATATTAAAAATCTGGCCTGTCATTGTTACACGGATTTGTATTAAAATAAGAATAAAACTAAACAGTTAATTCCAAGAAGACTAACTAATCTTAGAGGGACGTCTCTCAGAAAAAAACTCCTTATTATAATAAACTTAAAACTGAAAAAGAAGAGGAACGTCTTTCTTTTATGCATCTAAGTTTTTCATTCAAGACTATTTCAGTTTTCGCCTGCCAAAAATAAAATAACAGCAATAAAATAAAATAAGTAAAGGACCGCTAAAGGATATCGCCGGTGCTGGTTTATTTACGTAGAGTCCACAAGAGATTTAGTTTGCAAAGTCATGACAAGCTAATTATTTGTTGGTCATTTTTAAAACTCGCAAGACACCATTCTTGAACCCGACAGGGCGCAGATAGATGGCGGCAGTGAGTTTCTGTAAAATCTACTACAATACTCGAAGTACACGCCTGCAGTATATATACGAGAGTATATTCAACGCATTCAGTGAAGTTAAGTAAAATTTTAAATAATCATTTTTTTATGAACGAATATTTGTATTTAATATGTCTTGCTGCAACCGGCTCCTCAGTGCAGTATAATCTACTCAGTATCACCCGTGCACATTAATATATCATATTAAAAACATTACGCAAAATAATTTGAATGCAAACCCTAAATTGGCGGTATCATTACAAACTTACTTGGTGGACCGACAGCAAAGAGTTTCTTCTCTCGAGAAATTCTTCAAAAACAAAGCCACAGTTTTAGGTGGATAAATCAATGTTGACACGAACAAAGATGAACCTGAATGTTACAACATTTGATAATACATCGTACTTATATCAGTCGAAATAATCATATCGTATTTTGCTGGTTTGTTTTACGTCACGCTGGATCAACGAATCTCATTGGACGAAAGCGTTTCCTATGCTATCTTCACTTAGTGGGGTGTACTACATAGTTTGAATCAAACATTCTCCTCATGATTTTAATTTAAAAAGTCTTAAAGTGGAATCATTCAAATTAATGTCTTAGAAAGCTTCTTTAAAGTGTTAATAGGGTTTGCGTTAAAAAAATACCAATTTTAAACACAAATTTTTGACCCTGGTTTCTTCAATGAAGGTGATGATTACATGTTAAAATACGTGTGTGAATTTCGAAATCGCCTTGTCACTTTCTCGTCTGCCGATGGATTTGTTCTCTCCTGTAATTGGTCAGTTGGGACTCTTTCTCTCTCGTTATGCGTAAAGCAAGTGTTCGAACGTGGGCGGAAACGGAAATGCATCATTAGATTCGGATGAAATCTTCAATCAGTATACATCATAAGTAATCCTTAGGGGTTACTCACGGAACTTTTTTGCTTCTTGAATCACCCTATTATTATTAAACTAGCGCGAGACTAAGATTTAAAGGCGATGAACCACTTTCCAAAATCGCACAAAGAAGGTATATGTTACCGCTTATGATCCGCTGATTCGAGCTAAAATTGCGGTGAGCATCACCCCTCCCCCCACCTTGCGCTAACCCTAAAGCCTGACTCACTGGTATCCGGAACTTGTTGTGTGACTTGTTGCGAATAAAGGTAGAGCAGATTAGTCTCATTAGCGTAAATTTCCTGTGTTAGGGATGTAAATGAAAACACTCTTCAAGGACGAATTAATAACGGCAGGGCAGCCTGCTCAAATACGTTGCATTCAAAGGGAATTAGAGATTTACCCTAAAACTGTAGATGCTGGAATATCCTCGCGGGCGGAGTGCTTTGGGGCGATCAGTCGCTATTTTCTCAGTGATCTTGGGAAAGAGAGGAGGCCTGGTAGAATTTAACAATTCTCTTCAATGATACGATTTCTTGCCTAATTTGTCAGCTAAGTGACTCAGCATTGAATTTTATTCCATTGTGCTTGATAGATACTTGTCTATTGCAAAATAGATACTTGTCTATTTCTTGTTATCCTTGTTCTTTTTTTCACGAGATCACGTTTATTTTTTCCGGTGGTTTGGTTCTGAATGAAAACAACCGAGAATGGAGGCTGTGTGGGGGGCGGGTTGGGGGCGGGTCTGGGGGTGCGCATCCCTGCGTATACTTGTCTTGTTTACTAATGAAAACGTAATGAAAGGTATTACGCGCGCACTCCTCGGACTTTGATGGCTTTGCATACGGACTCAACAACTTCTTTACACTTCTCCTTCAGATACTAACTTTTACCCTGGTACCCTTTTCATAACTCCTTATGAGTTCAACAAAGCGTAAAGAGTATGGTTAAGCAGAAGATAGTCGGCAGGGTTAAACCTGCTAATCAACATAGCCTGTAATTGCCTAGCTTTTGACTATCCTTCTTATTGCTCGGGTTCACAGACTACCACTTTTCAAATCACTACGTGAAAATCAGTTGGCGATAACTCATTTTCCAGAACCCGCTTAATAATAGAATACCTCTGTGGATAATACGGTCTCCGGAACAACCAAAGGCCAACGGGCAAAGAGCGGATCAGAAGCGATCATCAAAATGCCAAAATCCGTTTTACGTGATTTGACAATAACAAGTTTCTTTTTGCATGACCGGGCATTCTCTGTGACTCAGCATTTGACTTCCTTTTCCACCTAATATTTAAGGTACCGAACATGACTAGGAATTTTTATCCTCGCTTCAGTGCGGGAATTACTTCAGTGCCCAATTTTGTGTATAACTATTTTTGTCTGAAAGCGAGGACATTTCCCCGTATAAAAAACCCTTCAGGCTGAAGCAAAAGCCAGAACACCATGAGATTTTATAAAAATGTTTTTAGTTCTTCTACTTCTCTTTTACGCAATTATTATCTTAATAACTTCCGAAGAAGTACATATAAAACATTGCCTTCGCTTGCCTTCCAACTTCAGGGTGTTATATATATTCTCTCTACTCTCTTTTTTAGAAGCCTGGTCACATTTTGTTCAAAGATTTTCACCAGTCAACTAGTTTTCTATTTTCATCAATACGATTTACTTATTCTCCACCTTTCGAGATCTATGGGAACGAAAGACTTCGCAGCGGTTTAGCTGGGACTAAAAAAGTGAAGGAAAAAAAAAGATTGAAAAAAAAAAACCGGAAATGTAAATTGTTTTATTGTGGGTGCTAAGAAGTAATCAACTCCCCAAATTCTTCAGAACTGATAGTTCTAGAAAGGAGAGCGAAATAAACCAGAAAATTGCGGTTCTAAAGAATTTCTAGAGTTTTTGGCTTCCCAGTTCACCCTCTTGGTATTACACAACTGAATTTCACTTCATACAAGTGCACAGCCTACAGAGAAATGAAATACCGTTTTTTTTGGAGGCGCTCAAAGCCAGCTGTTTTCGAAGAAAGCTAGTTTAAAATACTTTCAAAGAAACAATTGGAGCTTTGTCATTTTAAACCAAGTACAGGGCCAAGGTAGCAGCCGAGGGTAATTGCAGGCCGCCTTTGCAACAATCAGTTTCCGTTATAAAAAATCGAAGGACAACAAACACTGAGATGGATGTATGCCAGCGCTACTTAATAAGCACGTCCATCGGACTAACCGCAACGGAAGGTTTCATGCTCAACGCCTAATATTTTGCGCGTGTGGTCGTTGAACTACGCTTTTCACGTTCCTACATTCTCTTTTTACGAGACTAAATGTCCTCGTTCAATTAAAAAATGTCTCTTGAATAGCTATAAGTGTCAGTGAGGATATGTTGCCATGGAGAAGCTCTCTTCAGGGAGTGTCATTAAAGTTTGTATTGTATTGTATTGTATTTCCCGTCTTAAGACTGAGCTATACTTGAGCTTAGGACCCCGAGAGAGAAAATCCCCATATAGAAGGGGATGCTCGTTGTCTCGCTTTGTTGTAGAAATTGAAGATTTGGGCCTCATTTGCAGGGTTCAGGACGAAAAGTAGATGTACCATAATGGTATCGATGAGGATTGTGTGTAGCAAATGCTGCATGTCATACTCCGTTAGAGTATGGTCTCCTTTAGGGGAGGTTGGTCTCTTTTATAGAACAGAGGCCTGAAGCCGAAGTTTACTCTTTGTATTTCTGGGTGGAGGTGTGCGGCTGGGAACCTGTAACCCTTGGATTAAACCATACGGTGTTCAATGAGCTGTATTTTACAACCATACAACTATTAGTTAAACTCCATTGCTCAATCATATCATGCCCCTTCCATTAATGACACACTTTTCTATACTATATTACACCAAATGAATTAAAACTGTTCAACAGGCGAAGAGCTGCTGTTTAGTTGAAAGAATATACGTATCAGGCGCTTAGAACAGCGATGTATAAGTGCTATATAAATTCCATTATTATCGTAGGAAAGCCTATAATTTACAAAAGCGAGGACTTCTATCCTACTAATTTGTTAATTATAAAAACCAAAACTGATTAGCTTTTGCAACCTTACCTTCAAGATTATTCTACAAATTTGTCTACTTTCCTCAGAAGACAATCAAAGTGAGTGATACATCTCAAACCTTTTTCAAAAAATGAAATTCATTCATCTGTTTGGTTAGATACTCTGTGAACCCGTGTACTTTCTTTATCAGTCACTATGCCTGTGTGCACATGCGCAAAACTGTTTTTTTTTTAATCCCAGCACAAAACATGCTCGACTGGTTTGGTGGTTCTATCTTGAATGACCTGTTAGATTTTTCTGGTTAAGTATATGGTAAAGAATAGTCACTGTTTGTTTACTTGTCAAGTACAAGGATGTTGTTATCGATTCCCTTCTATTTCCGTTCCCTCTTCCGTTTCTGGTGAGAAAACTGCTATCCATTTCCTAAAATAGAAACTTTGCAAAGGCGCAGCCAAGATTTCTACTGAAACACTGCTGTTTTGGCCCTAATATTTCCTCTCCAAGAATAATCTCAAGGCTAAAACGTGCCAAAATTAAAATAGGAGAAGGAAAGCTCATTAAGCTAAAAACCCGGGGGGGTGGGAGTACTCAACAAATGTTTATACGGGGAGGTTCCGCACCTAGGTCCAACCCCTTACCCTTTAAATTTTATATAACATTTTTCACGAAAAAGGTACCCCTTTCGTATACCCTGTATAAACAAATGGTTCGCCTTTCACCTACCTTGTTTAGAAGTTTGCATCCCTTTTAACTACATTGTCTCTTAAATAGGAATCAATCACAAAAATAGAACTTTTTCTCGACTTTATAACGCCACAAAATTCGTCTGTCAACCCTTTTGGGCTCTCTCACAGACCCAAATGACAGATTCCTCTACCCTCTTATATACTTCAACCAGTGAAATCCCTACCCTTTCATATACTTGAAGCCTGAAGAGGATACCCCTTTCGGGCGAAGCCTCCCCGTGTAGGCCATCATAGGGAGTACCCCCCTCCCCCACCCGGGGGCTAAAAGTGTGGCCACCTCCACAGTGATTGAAAATTAATCATGAATCGGTGCCACACCCATATCGAAAGGGTTACGGGTTGAATTCTTGTGGCTCTCTTGTTGCTGCTTTGTGAAGGCATCATTCTACCGGAGATTGCAAGCAATAGTAAGTCTATCCATCTTGTCTTTCAGATGAATGGTCTCAAGATACTGGGCTCCGAAAAAAATACCCACATCTTCTCTACAGCCTTAACGTAAATTCTTTTAACACCATACACCATTGCGCAATTCCGGTGTAAGGAAGGGAGAGATTATTGATTACGCCTGGGAAGGCCTGCATTGAACATTAAAAAAATTAACTTGTAGAACATGAAAATAATTCACGAAAATTCACGGCAATAAGCCGAAAGCCGGGGACTAAAAAATGGACATAGTTCCCAAGTGGAGAAATTCATCAGCCCCTACACAGTATGCTTTATTTTTAAACACACGTTTTAATATACTAACCTTGAAGCTCTCCGTTGTGCAGTTAAATCGCATAACCTTGCTCGATGGATACTGATATAAGTCGGAAATTGCTTAACCACTATGGAGCATAGAACGATCACAACTTTTCTGACCAGCGCGAACGTAGACTTCAAGGTTCGTATTTTCGTTAAGAGAGGCTACCCTTTATGCTATAGTGATTGCATGTATATCTCCTTCACTATGTGATTCATGACTGGACTTTCGCAATATTTCTACATAAGGCCCTCCTTCACTAGCCATTAAATCCAAAGGTTGTGGTAAGAAATTAGGAAGAAAAATAATCAATAACAACAGCTATCGTAATATACAATAGACTGGTATTTAAGCGCATAATATAAAGACAAAACGTCCAGACGCTTTATAGCATCATGATATTGTTAAGGGGGTTATTAATCCGCTGCTCAAAAGACTCCCGCTTTTTTAAAATAAAAAATTGAAATCAAACAATAAAGAAATTAGACTGATTACAGATTATGAGGTAATCTGGCAGCTTGCATGCAAACCCACACTGACTGTGCAGTTTTCGTCTACAACGAAATATGATGAAGGCGAGAAGAGGAAACGTAGAGCGAAAGATGGCATTTGAAACTCTTAATCGAAAATTGTTTGAAACTTCCAGTCATCAATGTACATCTTTTCTTGCAATGGAAGTCAGACTACATGCTTTCGTGCAGGGATCTAACGCGCCCTGCGTGTAATTCACGCATTTGATCATAGTTACACAGATATTTGCTCGTTATAACATTTTAAATTATTATTAATTAGTCAATGGCGTCTACCTCGACACATTTTACATATAATAGGGAGCTATAGAGTCATGTTCGACCACTGTTGAAACGGAAAGAGGCACGCAACAGATATGTATATATCTCGCCTGCTTACGCAGCCCTTACAACAATTAAAACTTACACTAAAAACTTCACCACAGGTTCCTCAAACTTTCCTTCTCTTTTATATTTCAGCCTTTATAGTCCGAGAAGTTTTCATCTTTGATCAAGTAGAAACACCACCGATCACAACAGGCTTTGTCCTAAGAATTGGAAGACTGCTGATTTTTTTCAGCGCTGAAAGGCTAACACAGACAACTCTTTCTGCACCCATTTCAGCGAAAATACAGCATGGAATCTCCTTTTGTTTCTTGCCAAGCCTCTTCATATACTTTGACAACATCTACAAAGTACAACAGAAGAGGAGTGAATTGAAATGTAGGGAAAAATCGGGGCATGCAAAGAGCACTGAATGGTACTACGTTCTCTTATGCAGATGTTTTTCTCTCGGGCCGAGGTGTGTTTTCATGAAAAGCGGAATCGGCGGGGAATGGGAAAATAGCGGTCTTGTCAACCTCGTCCAGGAGAGAACCCTGGGAACGAGGTTGCGTTCTTGTGAGAGGTTATATGAGGTCTGGGCCCGGTTCCTCGAAAGATGGTTAATTTTAACCCAGGAGTAAGAACAGTTTTAAGCAAGGTTTTCTTGTCTAAGAACATGTAACTCGAGCTTCCAAAATACTGTTTTGCCTTTCCTTCGAAAAAAAGAAATGATAACACAAAATGTTACTTTAGGCAATGCATAGGAAGGTAAATACAAAATGTGGAACAAAATTTAAATCCTGCATTACAGCTAATCGGCCTTTCAGGAACCGGGCTGTGGTTAAAAAAGCAATCATGTATATTAGGAACAATTAACTTCACCTTCATGTAAGGGGCCATTTTTTGTACTCTTGAGGTTCTGAATCAGTTGTTTTGTGGAAGAGGCTCCAATGATGACTGCATCTAAATGGAGACGGCAAAAAATGAAAAGTAGTTCTCCTTTACTGCCTTTCGTTTGTGGACAGGATTCGAAGGGGGTACTGTCACAAAATACGAACAAACTCAAACACGTTTTTACAAAAAGAAAAACGTTGCCAAAATACTTCTATTCGGTTACGAAGTACTTGATAAGTGCAATGAAACTATTCACGGTGGCCTTTCGCCATTCAAGAATCTGATAACAAAACGACTTAAAGCATTAAGATCACACTTACCTCCATGTGCACCGTCTAATTTAGAATGATGGTACATCCAGCGGAAGGTCGCATCAACTAATGATACTTTTCCTTCACCGTAAATGCGATCTAACGTTTTTCTGAGTTTGTCGAGTGCGTCAAACAATGGCTTTTTCCAGTAACGCTGTCTGTACCTGTGAAGAGAAAAATAGGTACGCAATGAGAAGATGCAACACAGGTGTACATGTTATAGAGCCTTTTCATATGACATCACGTCCACTATGTTGGTGTCCCAAAACAATAATACGGCGGCCACGTTAATGTCCTAAGTGAATTCTTTTGTTGCAAGCTGCTGGCTAGCTGAGTAAACCCTCTATTCCCTGTACCTAAGGGCTGGTTCGCTGTGGATTATCGTATTTACTCGATTAAACGCCGAGGCGGTTATCAAATATTCAGCGTTCCCAAGAGGCTTTAATTTAAGGCCGGCGTTTTTTTTTTCAAAGTATCATATCTAAATTCAATTACGGTAGATTATTTTTGTGAACCAGAAACATGTTTTACGTTCCAGCGTATCGTTCTTTTTTTTTTTGCTGAGATAGAATCGTAACCCTCTGACTTGTAATATGTACAACGAAAAGACCATTTAAATGTCCCTGTCCCCGTCATCATCTGAGTCCGATCCACGAGCTGTAATCTTCGAATAAACGACAAAGTCTTTTGATTGGGTGTGGCGTTTAACTGTGTTTAATCCAGGGGGAGGGGGGGGGGGGGGAGGGTCGTTGCTGACATTGAACTCCAGCACTCACAGATTCACACCATATTACGTGTCTCCGAGAGAAAAGAGTCCAAGTGTCGCGTTGATGTCTTGCAAAGAAAATATAGGATGGACAAAACCTCTTAGTTGCAGAATAGAGATTATAAAACTTAGAACTGTTGGTAACTATTTTGAAAACTTTTTGCAATGATTGACGGTCTAAAAAAGCTTACATTTCAGCCCACACACCCTCCATGTTATAACGGCCATACTGGATTGTATTGTTTTCTCTATCCTCGTAGCGGTGTTTCCCTGTAAAGATTCCACCTAAAAGCTACAAATAAACAACAAGACAGACAGACAATTTCAAGGCTCGAAATTAACGCTCGCAAACTCGCAAAATGCGATTGATTTTGATAATCTGCGAGTGAGAAAAATGTCTACTAGAAAAAGCTTGCGAGTTAGAATCATCCATCTCTCCTAAACAAAGAGAGAAAATTTTCTAGTGGGTCTCACCAGTTTGCTAGTGGAAAAAAATCTTACTAGCAAAACTTTGCAAGTGCACTAAATAGTTAACTTCGAGCCCTGAATTTGTTGATTAAAATTCTTAGGGAAAACCGACACATGGACTGTAAAAGCACCTCACACTTCACTTCTTGTTGTCAAATGAAACCTTAACACGTACAACATTACCAGTAATATTACGCACATCATGTTTTACTTACAGAAGCTATTGTATGCAACATTTCGCGCAAGGTTTAATATGCTCAAAATTTGCTGCGCGGCTACTTTGCGTATTAAATATAAATGTGAAATTTGATTGGCTGATTTATTCGCCGATGCAAGCAATTTGATTTGGAAGTATGAGAAATCTAACACCAGAAAGCTCAGAAAAAAATTCCAAGCTCCAGGTGAGAATGTCACAGATGGTACTTAGACGCACGTTTAAATTCATTGCGCGTTATGCTGCAGTAGCCAGAACCGAAATCCTTGTTATTGCCCTCAGCTGTGTCCCAGGATTCGCGAAAGAGCCATGATTTGCCTGTTAAAAAGGTACTGCTTGATTGGCCAATCAGGTTGAAGGGAAATTCGAGACGCATTTCCGGTAATTCGATGAGTGGTCCAGAACAAGGATCTCCGCGCTGCTTGAAAGAACAAGCCGTGGTTAGAGTACATCTGCTACGCAGCCTATGTTGCAGACGTGGATGGGGATTCAGAGGCCAGTTGACAAACAATGCAGAGCCCAGTTTACAAGAAATTATTTACTAGCAAAGACAATTCAACGTCAAATGACAACGTGACAGCACACTGAAAGGACTGAAAGTGACTTCTACCGGTGCAAAATTTGCGGCTCTGTCATTGGTCAATTCCAGGGCGCCCTGGTCAATTCAGGTTTTAGATCTGCGTGCGCAGTTGCCGCATTTGTCACCTTGTCTCTGATAAATCTGGCTATTACTATTACAGATGTAAGCAGTTTTAAGATTGAAGTGCCTACAACTATAAACAGAAACAAAAATCGAAAATGTCTTGGCGGTTTATAAGTTTATAAGTAAGCACACTCTCGTCAACTTTTTCCCTTTTACATAAGGTTGAACAACTACATAAAAGTGAGATCAAGTGATCTCGTACTAAACCCAAGGTGGCTGTATTCGCAGATTTCAAAAGTGATTGATCGAAACTTTCAGTAAGCCAGTAGACACCCTCTACGCGTCCTTCTTTAGAGAGATGTCCAAGGCGGCCAACTCTTTGGCGAACAATTTAAGAGAACTAATTTCCTAATTACTTTTCTAACCAGTGCTTTTGAGAACACTGATGTTTCTGTTTAACTAATGGCTGGACCAATACTCACTGCATTGTAAGCATAGAAAGCAATTCCAAATCTTCTCAGACAAGGAAACAATTCTCCCTCCACGCCTCTAGAAATAAACAAACAGACAAAAACACTTTTAACTGAATACTAGAGCTTATGAACGGTACGGTGCCTTCCAGAACAAAAGTACATTTGCCACCATTATTATTTTTTTAGTTGATTTAATTCTTTTTTAGTTGATTTAATTTCTATTTTTTTTTATTCATTACTTGTACATGTAGATTATGTAAATTATCACGTTGTAATTTTTATGGCACATTTGCATTTAAACGAGCTATCGCTCATATGCGATATGTGGTTAAATAAAATTACTTACTTACTTACTTACCTCTGTTTTACTAAAAGGCAGTTCGAACATGAAATTAGACAGGTAATGATCCTATCATGGATCCTTATACGTTTCTGTGAAACTGTTCACCTACCCCTCCCCTAAGCCAACATGTTATTTATTCCTTTTTAGGCCATTTCTTTGAACATAATTACTAATTAAAAGTAACGAGCTTAGAACAAAACCTGTTTACCATAGTTTTGCAACAGGGCCCACTATATTGGGCTACACGTACAAACCAAGTTTTAAAGCATTATAAAGGAAATAAAGGGAGATGTAAAGAATCAACCATAAGAGGGCACAGCAAAAATTCTGAGCCCCAAATGGGATTCTAACTCATGACCCTTCGTGTTCTAGATTTTTTCTGCATCCTCTTATGGTTGATTCTTTACATCTCCCTTTATTTCCTTTATAATACTAATATCAGTGGCATAAGTTTTAAAGTAAAGTAAGCTTCATATTGCCCTATGTAAGGCTATCCAAGATACTCTTGGATTCTGGATTCCAGGTACTAGGTTCCGGATTCCTTGTCAACTGAACGCAGAATCTGGATCCCTAGCACTGAATTCCGGATTCCAAGCAAAAATTTTGAAGAGTTTGGAATCCGGATTACCACACAAGGGGCAACACAGCATTGCAACATTGTTGTGACATTGTTTTGAATAGTTACAAATTTATTCCAACATTGCAACGCTGTGTTGCGCTAAAAATTGTCGTGGTGAATCATCCCTGTAACATCACCTTTACGCTGGTGATAATTTAACAAAACTGCCTGTGAATACAGCTGCCTCTTCTTGCTCCTTGCCACTTGGGACATTTCGCAGGAGAGAAAACGTCCTTAGTGTAGAGCTGTGATGAGAGACAGCTGTATTCACAGGCTACAATGCACTCTTAAACCAAGTAACCCTGATTCACTTGCCTTGTGACTGGATTATAAACACTCTGATAGAATTTTGGTAGGGGATAGTCTTTCATCTTACACAAGTAATAGACTTCAGCCTAAGAAAATTAAAACAATTTAATTTACTACAACTTATAACAAGTCTTTGGACATTTCTATTACTTACAGCTATAGTAGTACTTGCACACAATATTGCCAGATTAGGTAGCTTGCTAAGGGAAATTAACTCAATAATATAATGTTGGATGTTAATAAAGGTATGTAGTTTGTTAAGTTTTGAGTCCACAGATCAAATCTTACCTTGTGACCAATCAAATGAAAGCTCTTCAGCAGTACTTTCATGTTGTCCTAATTACTTATTTGTAGTTCCAGTTTTTGAGTTTGTGCAACATCCTCTGGCCTGACCATTCAAATGAAATTTCTTTATTGGAAGTATTCTATTTAGTATGCAGTGACTGTCCCTGATCTTGAGTCTATGTACCAAATTCCATACTTGGTATTCAAATAAAACTTTTTCAAAACTGGCTGAATTTGTTTCCTATCAGTCATTGACTAGAAATAAAATTTGAGACTTCATTTTTCTTGAACTTTGGGTTTAGCAGCACTCCCATCAGCAGGAGGGTTAGTAAGAAGTGGGCAGTAATTCAAAATCATTTTCTTTATCTGGCACAGGTTAAGAGAAGTAAGGCAGCTTATAACAAAACTATTAACTTACGACTTCCCAAGAGGAATAATTGGAGAGTCCAAAATATTTAAATTTTCCCTCTGAAACGACAACAACAAAAATAAATGAAATTACTTATTGCATTAAATAAAAATCTGGGTAATACTCTAAGAAATACATGTAGGCCCTTTGCATCTAGTCATTCATGTACAAAACTACCTGCCCTGTGCACAGAGCCTCTTTTTGTCTTCTTCTTGACCGAGAAGGAGAAAAGGAGGCTCGGGCTGAATCATGTCTTTGAAGTTGCCGCAGCCTGAACTTCAGGATTAGTCAATATACTTTTCTCTGTTGAAATTGAAGTTGTGTGGAGCAGTATCATCCCTGCATGCGCTATTAAACTATGTGCTTAAACGTACTGCTGACGACAACAAAGATGAATATGGGTCAGAAGCAGCCAGCATCCATTGATAAACCAATGGTCATAACTGACCCTGCTGTACCAAGCACATGGCTATGAGGCCTGGGTTTGAAACTGTATCCTAGTGACATGCAGTGCATTGCTCAACAAAAATCTAACTTGTTTTGTGTGGAGTCTCAAGTATGCCAATAAAATTTAGGACAAGTGAAAGAAATGCTGGAGAGAAATAAGTGCACTGGAAAAAGACAAAGTAGTATAGTAATTTCCTTTGTATTGTTTATCTCATCCCAGTGAGTTGCTTGTTCTCTAGCAGGGTGGTTTTGTACACGACTTATAGCGCATGGGGTGTGTGGGCATCACCCCCTGTTTCCGCTGTGCGCGTTATGTGAAAATGACTGGGGACAAGTCAAGTTTTGTACCTTGCAAATAAATAAGAGCTTACTTGCTTTTACTTTGTAAAGAATCATATACATGTACATGTACCTTTATAAAGCTGATTGACAGCTTCAAGAGTTTCTTCAATGGGTGTATTGTGGTCTGGAGCATGGAGGTAAAATAAGTCCACACTGTCTTTCTTCAATCTTTTGAGAGACGTATTCAGCTGTTCCAATACACTGTCATACTTTAATCCTTTGAGGGATAAGATTATACAAATATTATATAACAACATTAATGTTACAATGGAATTAATATTACAACATTTTGATATAAAACTAGCTGCATATACATAAACACCAGTGACACTAGTACATGTACAGGTAAGCTTTCGCACAAAAACATGATATATTCACATGTCAAAAGATCACTGTTGCTATGGTTACCATCTAACATTATAACTTACTATGAAAATCAAATCTTCAGTAGTATTAGCAGTACACCACTTAATTAAAAGTATGGGCAGGGAATATAAATTCAATCAATTTGGGCCAGGTTTACATATATCTAAAATATATATATATATACAGAAACAACTCATGATAAACTAGAGTTAAATGTACAAGGGGAAAACAATGTGATTAAATTGATTTCAGAAGACATTAATTTTTCACCCAAATAAAAAAAAATTAATACTTTGTTCAGTGACTACTTTAAAGTTCAACATGTAAAAGTTAGCACTTCAAAAAAGTCATGTGTTTTTACATTGGCCCATGTACAGTATCTTAATTTACCTTTCTCATTCCAAGGATTGGCTTTAGTGGCAATAAACATCTGAATTATGGATACAAATTAAAAAAAATGGCTTACAAATTAATGTACAATATTATTAATATAATAATCTTACCTCTTTGCATGATAATGATAATAATGATGATGATTTCTGATGATGATCATAATTATGCAAAAAAAGTCAAGGTAAACTACAATTTGTACATGTAAAGGGGAAGAAAAAGTGAAAGCTAGAAACCACCCCTAACATTAAATCATACTGTAGATGCTAATGGGATACAAAAAAAAAAACAAATCAGTGGCTCCCATTCAGATCTAGTCTACCAGGTAAACTGAGCTGGTTGTTGAGAATCATTGAGGCCCTATACACAATCACAAGAGTTGGAGAGAACGATCGCTAATACCAGAAATTTTATGCCTTAGTCTCAGGCTAACAATCTTTCTTAAGAGTTTTTTCAAACCAAAAGAGAAACTGCTTAAATTGAATGTTATTCATTCATTTCTGTTTCTTTCACTGACAGTTCTTATAGTACATCACAGTACATGCCTGGATAAGTCTTTTGTACATTCACAATGACAGTCTTTCTCGTACTGTAAAATCTCATACAAAGCAGCATGTTTTACTTAAAAGATCTTTATTTTTCAATGATCATTACCAGGGCATGTCATACTTTGGCAAATGTGATAAAGCAGTAAACACCTTTGACAAAAATTAATTTGAGTTGAAGGAAAAATGAAAATATGAGTTCTCTTTTCTTTTTTCTGTCTTTCTTGCTGTTGGAAATATTACACATATTCTTTCTTTTCTTTTCTTTTCTCTTTGCTTTTTACTTACAATCCCATGTATTATTTAGGTGATATCTGTTTGTCATCTTTTACGAAATTAATTTGGCATACCACAACTAGCCTTTTAGCAAACTGCGTGCCAAGAAATTATAAATATTAACCCTTTAAGCCCCAATATCCACATACAAATTCTCCAAACTGATCTCTATACATGTCCTTCATGGATGAGTTGGGAGAATTTGATAAAAGATGAAAGCATTTTCCCTTTGCTGATCATTTTATTAATTCTCATAACCTAATCTCTTACCGTTGTATGGATATTGTTAGGAGAAAATTGATGTTGGTCACTATTGGGACTTAAAGGGTTAAGGTAATAACTGTCTTGTCTTGTCTTGTTTTAGTTGACTAAAAAAAATAGTTAGAATAAGAATGAGTTGTTGCTTAACTCTATTTTAGCCCCAATCTACACATAAAAATTATCCAAATGATCTCTGTACATTTCTTTACAGAATGAGTTGAGGGAATTATTTTGATAAAAGATCAAAGCATTTTCCATGTGGTGATCATTCTATTAATTCTCTTTGACAGAGAGCTGGTTGCTTAAGAGAGTGGTTGCAAGGAGACCTACATGTAAGCACTTAACTGTATTTGAAGTGTTCTTGCCTTCATGTAACAATTATTCCACAAGTCCATCTTGGATATGAGATGGGTGATAGCCAACGAGGCGCGTAGCACCGAGTTGGCTGTATCACTTCATATCCAACAAGCGTGAGTGGAATAATAATATTGTTTTATTAAAAATGCCCACAAAATAACGAGAATTTAGCTAGTTTTTAATTTTGAGCAGATGTGTACAGTTACAATATTTGGAGAGCATAGTATAATGGTTCATTTACTATGATGGCTAAGCCAATCAGAGCTCTAGAATTGCATTTATTTATCCAATGATTCAGTTTTTAATAATAATCAAAATCATTTTAATTTAAACACACATAACAAATAACTAAGCTTTAAAGTTATACATAATTTTTTTTCTGTAACTGATAGGAAAAAAAACTACCTTGGAATCATGAATGTACTCAGTATTTCCCATGAACTCCTCACTCTTCCCTCCAGTGTACCTTTGACAAATAGTAATTAATTATCATCATTATTAAGGGCCTATCCGTACTAGCTGACAAAATTTGGAATTGTCTTTGAAACATCTAAACCAGCTATGATTGTATGGGGACAATTTTTGTTTTGAAAAAATTTATCTGCACTGGATTAAGCTATTCATAGTCAAACCCAATTAATTCGGACACTGGAGGGGCCATAGAAAGTGTCCTGTATCAATGAGGTGTCCGTATTAAGTGAGTCTGTCATGTTTTTAAAGTCACAAATACACCTTATATTTTGATCAAAATACGACAGAAATAAAGCAGGACACTAGCATGATCAAACTAAACTACTCTAAACTTCACCAAGGAGTTATTCGGTGGACTATTCGATCCAATGCGAAAACACTTAAAAGTCTTGACAAAGTCATTATGTAATCAAAAACCGTTCTCTGCTGACTCTGATGATGTCAAAAATAGTCATCCTATCTGGTGTACTATAGCACTGGGAACATCGACATTATGTCAACTGAAGGTTTTTTTACCTTCAAAAAAGAAAGGTCTATTACACCACACAGTGGACAACAATTTGTCAAGAAAAACAGCTTTTTCGCCCGTGCAAATAGGCCCTATTACGTACTAATAATAATCATATTTCGATAATTTACAGCAACAAAAAACATTTAATTCTTATTGAAGTACATATAAACAAATAAATTCAATCTATTCAGTATTAACATCAGGACAGATGAATAATAAAATAATAATGATTATCTAGATCATTTTCTACAAACAGTTTATATACTGTGAAGCTTATAGTTGCACTTACATAAAAGCTGTGTCATAGTCATAAACACCATTGTCAACACATATTTTTATGAGCTCTTTTACCTGCAAAAATAAAAAATAATAACCACATTAATTTAAATTCTATTTATTTCACACAAATTACAGCAGTTATATACATTGTAGCTACCAAATATACTACAAAAATGTAATCAACTTTATTTGTTAGGTGGATTAACCCTATAATGTGACCATTCATATAAAACCTCTTTGGTACTGTTGTACTTTCAAATGGTGCTATTAGTTTTGAAGTATATTAATTTTTACAAATACATGTAAAATTGACATATTTTGTTGAATTTTGCCATTTTTGGGAGTCAGGGTTAGCCAGCTGCCCGGATTTCTCCTTTGGCAAAAATTTTCCAGGCGGTAAGGGGTTTCAGTTCACACCTGGTCTTCATTGCATTGCCTTCCAAATTCCATGCAGCCAATTGATGTCTTCACAGGAACAGAGGCCATCCTGATCATATGGAAATATAGAAAGATGAGCATGACAAGATAATCAAGGCAGAATCACATGTATGCAGATTAAAGAGCAGTGGTATATTATATCTAGCAAAGTCAGAGGCTGAGGTAAATAACACTTCATACACTGTATCATCGTTCATACCATACAAGTTTCAAAAAGCATTTTTTAATCCTTGCCAAGCGAGCCAATCTGCTTGCTGATTTTTTTTTCTGTAAATTTCCACAATCTTGTTTAGCTGTGTTTAGATTTCGAGTCCAGCTTAACCACACAACTGACTGTATATATGCATGGAAAGCCAGTGGTGACCTGGGGGTTAGTGAATGCGTGAGCACATCTGGAATTGACTGACGCATTACAAGCCTGATTGGCATTAAATCTCTGGGGCCAGTTGTTCAAAAGGTGGATAGCGCTATCCACCATGTAAATCACTATCCAGTGGATAGCGCAATTGGGGCCTGGAGGAATGCATTAGCCTAAGAAAACAGCCAACATTATTGTCACATCACTAATGGCTTCCCCATGACATAACCGCGACGCCACCACTCGGTTTCAACATGAAAATATGACATCTAAGGAACGAGCAAAAAAATTCCATTCTGATGATATGTCACTAGATATATAATCCTAAATCATATATATAGGATTATACTATAGCTTTTTTTTAAAGCTTTTTTATTTCATATCTTTTATTTATCGTTATTATTCATTATTTGTTTTATCTTTATGTTGTGTCCCCAATTAGCGTCTGCTAAATACATCGACACATGAATAAAGTTCATCATCATCATCATCAGATCAGGTAGATCCAGTTCATTAGTATGTAATTCCGCACTTGTCCCAGAGACATCATTTTGGGGGGGAAACCAGAGGTGGTGATGCAAAATGTCGGCTGTTTTCTGAGGCTAATGAACTCCCCCGGGAATTTAATACCAATCAGAAATGGAGAAAGATTTAGCATGATAGAGTTTCTCAACGATTTGCAGGATACAGAAACAAACAGAAGAAAAAATAGCAACATATTCAACCAGCCATACATGTAGTTTAATTTCAGTAGGCACCACAGTTATATATGGTCATGGAAGATGGCTGCCTTGATGACAAATGCCCCAACGTGAAAACACAAAGCTTGACAAAATTCTAACACTTTCAGTTTCTACCAGTTGAATTAAGCTTATTAAAAGCTTGAGCTTGTATATTATGCATGTAATCTGAAGTTCAAAAACCCAGTACATGTATACAAAAAGACAGCTCACCTATTCTACTAAAAGGAAACAAAGACATACTATTATATCCTTTAATTAAACACAGTGATGAGACTTGCTTACCTATATCTCCTTTCCTTTAATTTACGCGTGAGAGGAATCAAAACGTTATGTCACTCGTTCACACGCCTTAGAAGTACGCTTGTTAATATGCAGATTATGGCTCATGGCTCGTGTACGACGACCTGACTGACGTCATTAATAACGTAAGTTGGCTCATGGCTCGTGTACGACGACCTGACTGACGTCATTAATAACGTAATAGCAAATGGCTAGTAGCAAAAGGAACAGTAGAGGAACAGTAGGGGAACAGTAGGAACAGTAGGATCAGACGAACAGTAGGATCAGAGTAACAGTAGGAATTAAGTAGACAAACAAACTTGTTTGGTATTCTGGCTGATTCCTGATTAAAGAAAACATGGAATAGACGGTGATGGTGTTACGTTGGGACCTATTCCGTTCAGTTCTCGGATTTAAAAGAATACTGTTTACCCGAAATAAGGAAAATAGTGTCAAAATTTTATATTATTTTTTATTAAAATAGTCATAAATTCTTGTTTTCTTGGTGCAGAAAAAGAAAAAGAAAAGCGACTCTTGGAACGAAATCATTACTTTAGACTGTACTGTATTACTACGAGAAGATATTTTGCTAAAAACGCGACTTAGTTATAATTGTTAATGTTTTAATGTTGGCGATGCCGGGTGTTTATTTTATTCAGGATTGGATAGCGTGAGATTACAAACATGCTTATATAAAGAGTAAAAATGCACTGCGTGTTAAGACTAATTCATAGAGTACATTCTGAAAAGAGAATCGAACTATTCTGAAATTTATCTGGATAATCAATAATACAAGAGAAATGTCAAAAATTTCACACTCATATTTGAAATGAATGCTTTTGAAATTGATTACTTTATCTAATAATGTCCAAGGATAATTATACTTGCATATTTTTGAAGCCAAATAAATTAAAGTTTATTGTGCTTCAATCCTTCAAACATTTTCGCTTAAAGCCGCGCGCGCTGTTTGTGAAAGTTACATAATGGCCTTTTTATGGCTTTTAGTCTTTTCACGAAGCCGATAGAAATCGTAATGTTTCTTGCTTTTACTTTTAACTGAGGTAATATTTTAGCTTTTCGTCATGAACAAAAAGTTAAATTCTAAAATCAACTTTTGCAAACATGTCACAAAACCAAGCGAAGGCCGCAACCACCTTATTTTCAATCTTGTCACGAAAAGCTTATCGCGGTCAAAATATTTTGTACGTGGGATATTGACGTTTTAGTGTGTTTCGGCTGTTAAGACAGCAAAACGTTCTTACACCCAACGAAGCGAATCTTGTTTGAACACTGGGGATTTCCCAAATTTTAATTGGGGCATATAGGACTATATAGTGCGACGTATTTTGACCATTCGAACGCAAGCGAAAATATTTGAGGGATTATAAAGAGGAATAACGCCGTATTAAAATGATAGTAATAAGTTTTTAAATAATAAGTTTATTTAATGCATCTTAAGAATAAAAATACAAAAATATTCCGCTCGTTAAAGTTGTACACTTTAAATCGCGTTTGTTAGCCGCATTTCCTACTTTTCCTACTGTACCTCTATTACTTCTATTCCTCTGTTCCTCTGTTCTTACTGTTCCTACTTAATTCCTACTGTTCCTCTGTTCCTACTGTTCCTCTGATCCTACTGTTCCTCTGTTCCTACTGTTCCTCTGTTCCTACTGTTCCTCTGTTCCTACTGTTCCTACTGTTCCTCTGTTTCCACTGTTCCTCTGTTCCTCTGTTCCTACTGTTCCTACTTTTCCTCTGTTCCTACTGTTCCTCTGTTCCGACTGTTCCTCTGTTCCTACTGTTGCTCTGTTCCTCTGTTCCAACTGTTCCTCTGATCCTCTGTTCCTACTGTTCCTATGTTCCTACTGTTCCTCTGTTCCCATGTTCCTACTGTTCCTCTGTTTCCACTGTTCCTCTGTTCCTCTGTTCCTCTGTTCCTACTGTTCCTACTGTTCCTACTATTCCTACTGTTCATACTGTTCCTCCGTTCCTACTGTTCCTACTGTTCCTCTGTTCCTACTGTTCCTACTGTTCCTACTGTTCCTCTCTTCCTACTTAATTCCTACTGTTCCTACTGTTCCTCCGTTCCTACTGTTCCTACTGTTCCTACTGTTCCTACTGTTCCTACTGTTCCTCCGTTCCTACTGTTCCTCTGTTCCTACTGTTCTTACTGTTCCTCTGTTCCTACTGTTCCTACTGTTCCTACTGTTCCTCTCTTCCTACTTAATTCCTACTGTTCCTACTGTTCCTCTGTTCCTACTGTTCCTACTGTTCCTCCGTTCCTACTGTTCCTCTGTTCCTACTGTTCTTACTGTTCCTCTGTTCCTACTGTTCCTACTGTTCCTACTGTTCCTCTCTTCCTACTTAATTCCTACTGTTCCTACTGTTCCTCTGTTCCTACTGTTTCTACTGTTCCTACTGTTCCTCTGTTCCTACTGTTCCTACTGTTCCTCTGTTCCTACTGTTCGTCTTTTCCTACTGTTCCTACTGTTCCTACTGTTCCTCCCTTCTTACTTAATTCCTACTGTTCCTACTGTTCCTACTGTTCCTACTGTTCCTCCGTTCCTACTGTTCCTACTGTTCCTCTGTTCCTACTGTTCCTCTGTTCCTACTGTTCCTACTGTTCCTACTGTTCCTCTGTTCCTACTGTTCCTACTGTTCCTACTGTTCCTACTGTTCCTACTGTTCCTCTGTTCTTACTGTTCCTACTGTTCCTACTGTTCCTCTGTTCCTCTGTTCCTCTGTTCCTACTGTTCCTCTGTTCCTCTGTTCCTCTGTTCCTACTGTTCCTCTTCCTCTGTTCCTACTGTTCCTCTGTTCCTACTGTTCCTACTGTTCCTACTGTTCCTACTGTTCCTCTGTTCCTACTGTTCCTACTGTTCCTCTGTTCCTCTGTTCCTACTGTTCCTCTGTTCCTACTGTTCCTCTGTTCGTACTGTTCCTACTGTTCCTACTGTTCCTCTGTTCCTACTGTTCCTACTGTTCCTCTGTTCTTACTGTTCCTCCGTTCCTACTGTTCCTACTGTTCCTCCGTTCCTACTGTTCCTACTGTTCCTACTGTTCCTCTGTTCCTACTTAATTCCTACTGTTACTCTGATCCTACTGTTCGTCTGATCCTACTGTTCCTACTGTTCCCCTACTGTTCCTCTACTGTTCCTTTTGCTACTAGCCATTTGCTATAACGTTATTAATGACGTCAGTCAGGTCGTCGTACACGAGCCATGAGCCCAGATTATCAAACCTCATTTACATAGTTTAATTGGAACCCAAGTTTCGCGCATTTTCTACCGTCTTCAGAGAATGTGTCATCTAATGAATCTAAATGTTCCCTGCATCTACCGAGAGTTCGTGAAAATGGACTGGGCTCTAACGATGATCTGTGAAGATTTGTTTGTCACGCTTCTCGGCCCTAAACTCGGCCCCGATGTTTTCACATGTGATGAGAGTGGCGTTTGTTCGTCTTAATTTTTTCCAAACATCAGAGGTCTTCACACGGCAGTTGACTAAGGTAACAAAATAAATTTACACAGATCTCTTCAGTTACAAAAACAGCATTTTAGTAGCGCGCTTTGTCGTTAAAGAACGAGTTTACGTATGAATATTGAATAAACCGAGTTTCAATTCCTTCCACTGCACCATATTTGTTTTCATTATTTTTCTATTCATTAATGTTAATGACCAGTATACTGTTAAGTGAAAATAGACTTCACCTTCATACTGTGTTTATTTCTAACAGCAATGAGTTTTTTTAATAAGCAAAAGTTTGTACGTTGTGTTATGTTGTGCTATGGGGCTGCCAGAATTCCGACATCTTCTTTGGCCGTGTACAGATTGATCTGAATCCGTTCTGTGATTGAATTAATGTTGGTCAGCCTTCATCTAGGCCTTCTAATCCTGGTAACCTACAATCTTTGACAAAATATTAAAAATGGAACAACAAACCCCCATCCCCTGGAAATCAAGGATGAAGACGCTGGAGAGCCTAAAACGCGCGCCATTTTTCCATCCTTGATTTAAGGGGGAGAGGGGGGAGGGGCTAAATTTTCAATCTGTCTTAGGGACGGACCATTAGAAAAGTTATGGGGGGGGAGGGGAATTTTCGAGCTGCAAGAATTTTTTTTCGTTATCAGATTCTTTGCATGAATTTTATTTAGGCCATTGCATGAATATTTTTTAGGGTTGATTGGCGTGCATGATTTTTTTTTCATTTAATTTTCCCTTGCGCGAATTTTTTTTTTGTACTTCGCCCGCCCCCCCCATAAGTTTTCTAATGGTCCGTCCCTTATCCAGGAAGAGCAAACCCCCATTCCCCAATCCTGCCAATCAATGCTAATTAACAGAAATTAATTGATAAATAATTAATCAAAATTGGGTTTTCCTGTCATTGATTAATTTTCATCAATTATTGTTCACAACCTGTAAACCCTGATCACTGTATATCAGTGCAAACCTCAAGTAGCGCTTTTCTTTGACTTCTTTTCGTGGGATAATTTCTGGTTCCCCCCCCCCCCTCCCTTACAATGGATTGTTCCCCCAGGAACTTTTGCGTCATCTGTTATTTTTGTGTTTCTTTTCTGATAGATCAGTAAATAGGTGCTTTCATTGTTACACAGTGTAAGTAACAATAGTTATATTGTTAATTTCAAGGTGGCTGCTGGCCCTGTGAAGACTTCTATTGGATGTATGGAATTTGGACGGCAATGCAGCCCAGACCAGGTGTGCATTAATGAACAGTCAGGGTAAAAATTAATCCATTGGTAGTGGGTTGCACATATTATGTGAGAAGTTCAAGTCAAAAGTAAGATGACTGACACTTGTAAGCTTGTGAGACTGCACACAAGTTACATGTACGCGTTCAAAATTTGAATCATTGAAAGTCAACAGGCTGTACATATACAGTGTCTTCCAGTGTGAAAAAAGGTTACTTGGGAATAATTAACAATTATTTCTTTGAAATCGAGGTGAATAGTGGCTAAATATTTAACCGAGCCTCGGCGAGGTAAATATTCCCAAAGCCACTATTCACTGAGATTGAAAAGAATTAATAATTATTGTTTTAGTATATACACACGAAGTGATCTCAACAAAATCAGAGAGGAAACCATTAAAAAGTACCATTTGATTGACAGATCAAATCACGCATAAGTTTAAAAATAAGATCTTTGCGGAATTTCAAACATGGCAATTCACAAGTTTATCATTTTGTAAACAACAGCGTAATGGCTTAAATGGAACTGCTAAAAGTTTGAACTGTTTCCTTACCTGAGAAAAAAAGTAGAGCTTTGTTGTTTTCTGTTGACTCGCCAAGTTAGTTTATAGCCAAAAGGGTTTGTTGTGGCATTCTTCGCATGAAGTGCTGACAAAAAGGCAGCTCGGTTGCTTGAGGTAAGACGTCATCTTCCTGTATCATTCTTTTTCCTGTTTACTTGAAACGTAGAATTTATTTGCATTTCCTTTTAAATTTGTTTGTCATAAATAAATTTCGATTTTTGAGCCAAAATTTTCTTGTTAGAAAACGCTGAGTTCACGAAACGGCTTCTTCTACGTGAATACACGGAGTTGTAAACAATCCATTGAGCACAAAACTCAACTACAGTAAATTGAAAAACGCTGTATTGAATCCTTCCAAGTCTTTTCTTGCCTCAAAAAAAGTCAGCCCTAGGATTTTGTTGACTTTTAAACGATTGTTCTCTGAAAAAATGGAAAAAACACCAAGCTCACACATTATCCACTCACCAGGAGGTGAATCTTGTTGAATAGTCCGAGATTGCGAACCAATCAGATTGCTTAAATCACCAAGATCACTGAGTGTGTATAAACTAATATCAGATGTCTTGGTCCAATAACTTTCACTCTGTGTATGGAAGCACGTTTTGCACATGCTATTAAATTTCCCAGGAGTACCCCTGGCCATGGGACCCACTCATTGACTCACTTACTGATAGGTTAATGTACTCTGTAACCAACAGGTTGACATGACTATACAGCTGTACACTGTACATGTATTTGCATTGAACTCATTATCTTAAACTGTTCATTAATCACTGAATAATGCATTGTTGCAGGCAGAGGAGTTTGTAAAACTTTGTATGGAAAATGATGTGTATGATTTTGACACTGCTCATGGGTAAGTATAAATTATGTCATCGATCTCTAATAAGAATCACCTGTTCAACTTACAGGAAGATTTTTTTTCTTGTACAGTAATTTAAAAGTTTCAGAAAAATTATTATCTTGTTTACCCCTAAACCATGACATGGTAAGATTAAAAAAAGAAGTGCTCCTATTTAAAAATGTACCCTTGTGCAACCACCTCCTTTTTGGTTGGGATGTTACACACACACACACACAAACACTACAGTCCTATTGATTTCAGCAATGACGTATCATTGGCACCGTGGTCCATAGTTGATGTTTTCGACGATGTCGAGGATAAAATTTATGCATTTGATTCGCTGTTTACTGAGATACTCGACCGTCATGCTCCAGTTAAAACCTTTAAAGCACGCTGTAAGCCAAACCCATGCGTAACCGACAACATCCGCGGATTGATGAAGACCAGGGATGATTGGCGTAAAAAAGCAAAGAAAACAAATGACCCGCTATCCTGGACTGCCTACAGATATTTCAGACAGGAAGTAAAGAGGGAAATTAGAATTGCTGAACGAGAATTTGTTGCTGAACAAATCCAAAGGAACCCAAATAACACCAATAATATCTGGAAAGCAATCCGCCAGTGTGTCCCCAATAAATCTACATCTCAGCGAACATTTAGTAAGAGCGTCAAATCTGTTGCAGACGAATTTAACCAGTTCTTCGTATCTGTTGGTCAGTGCACTGTTGACAAAATTACATCCCTGGCTAATGAATGCAACTTAACACTTAATCAGAATTATTTCGTGCCGAGACAATACGCTTCCTCTGACCAGTTCACACTTAGTACCGTTGATTATAAACAAGTAGAGCGTATAATAGCAGCGATGCCTTCAAACAAGGCCCCCGGGATAGATAAAATTCCGATCCGTGTCATCAAAGACTGTCTTAATCCAATTGTTCACCCAATAACGTCTATCGTTAATGCATCCTTTCAAAACTGTGTTTTTCCATCAAAATGGAAAACAGCCGAGGTTACACCCATCCTAAAGGAGGGCGACCATGAACAGGCAAACAACAATAGACCCATCTCACTTCTACCAGTTTTATCGAAGGTTTGCGAAAGGGTAGTACATAATCAACTCACCTCGTATCTGCAATCAAATGACACCCTATCAAAGAGTCAAAGCGGTAACAAGAGATGGCACTCTTGTGAAACATCTGTCATTGAAACAACAGACACAATTCTTAACGCCATCGATAATAAGAAGTTAACGGCAGTTGTACTATTAGATATGAGCAAAGCCTTTGATAGTGTCAATCATGACACGTTAATTTTAAAATTGCAAGATGTCGGAATTTCCAGTGACACTCTCCAATGGTTTCGTAGTTACCTAAGCAACAGGTCACAAGTAGTACGAATCTATTCAACGCTATCTGAGCCTTTGTCTGTGACCAGTGGCGTTCCTCAAGGAAGCATCTTGGGCCCACTTCTTTTTAGCATATATACGAACGATCTTCCATTGATCCCACAGAAATGCAGCACCCAGAGTTATGTAGATGATACGAAACTCATCACTTCCTTCGAGCTTAAAGCCAACCTGGATGCAATTGCTGATTTGGAAGACGACCTGTTTAAAATAGGGGAATGGTGTTCCAACAATCAATTGTTACTAAACCCTGGCAAAACCAAGTTGATGATATTTGGCAGCAGGCAGATGCGTGCAAAATTCCAATTTCGTTACCTTTCCTTTATGGGTAAGGACATTGTCCCTACAGACACCGCCAAAGACCTTGGTGTGACTTTGGATTCTAATTTAACTTACGATGAACATATAATTAAAACCGCTTCCTCGTGCATGTCCCGCCTTGGCCAGATAAACCGTGTCAAGCATGTCTTCGACAAACGTACACTTTTGATGATTATTAATTCCTTGGTTTTTAGCAGGTTATTTTATTGCTCCAATGTTTGGTCAAATACCTCAAAATGTAATGTCAACAAGTTACAGGCAGTGCAGAACTTCGCATGCCGCATTGTTAGCGGCGCGCGTAAATTTGACCATGTTACACCAATTCGCAAGGAGCTAAATTGGCTTTCAGTTCCCAGTCAGCTTTATTACCGGAACGCTACAATGGCTTTTAAATGTATGACCGGTCAAGCCCCTGAATACCTTACATCAAAATTCATAAAGCGAGCAGAGGTTAGCCGACGTAGCACCAGAAATTCACAGCTTTTACAAATCCCCTTTTTTAGAACAGCTGCCGGTCAGAGAACATTTTTCTATAGAACTGTGAACTTATGGAACTCCTTAGACAATTCCTTTAAACTGTGTAACTCGATTGATGTTTTTAAAACTCGTTTACGTACTAAATTACTTAAAGAATTGTAATTTTATATATATTTTAAAACATTTTTAATTGTAAATAGGATCATGTATTGTCTTTGAAAAGCCCCTTGGGAAAGTCAATAAAGTATGTATGTATGTATGTATGGATGTTTTGGCATGGAACTGCCCTTCATTTGTCGTCCTAACTTTTAAATCTGGATGAAATTCTGTGGTGTGTCTCTTGAAATTAAACTTCTTTCATGGCATTCCGTACGTGCATGTAGTACATATACTTAAAAAAATATTTACAGTATTTAGGATTTTACAGAAATATGTAAACATTTTTCATTTTTGGGTTTTACTACTATGTGTGAAAGGCGCAAGCCCCTGTTTTCAAAAGAGTTTACCAGTAATGGAGAAAAGGCTTAGTCTAGACACAAATTGGGGTGAGGTGCATCACAGGTAATACAGTTGAACCTCTTTACAATAGCCACCTTGAGGGCAGAAGAAAGTGGCTGAGAGGTTTTAAACAAGAGTTAATGTATGGATTTTTCATCTGCGGAGATGAACAATTTGGCCGTTGTTGAGAGGTGGCCATTGTAGAGAGGTGGCTTTTAGGGTAGGTTTGACTGCATTGGCAATCCATTAATTTTTTATATTCATGGAAATATCATTATTTTATTTTAATAAATGTCTTATTAGTTTTATGTCTCCCCTGCAGGGATAAGATATGGATATTGATGGGGAAGTGATGTCATCACTTCTCTTCTCTATTAGGATCTGATTATTTTGTTTTCAATATATTAATATTCAACTTTATTTACTGTTACAGCTATAATGGAGGAAAGAGTGAAGAAATTATGGGAGATATTGACAGCCTTCATGAATCTAAGGTATTTTGAATTAACCTGCTTGAATTACATGTACAGTAAATTTCAAAGAACTGAGAAATACTTCCCTGCTAGTTGAGCCTCTGATTGCAGGGTGCTGGAATTAAGTGAATAAAGTAAATGAATGGTTCTGTCTTTTTAATAACATTAATGTACTTTTTTTTTCTTCAACCAGGTTTTCATTGCTACGAAAGCAAATCCTTGGGAAGGAAAAGGTGTGTTCCCAACATTTTAAATCATTAATTTTCTTAATGTGACTACTTCTAATTAATTTTGTCCCAGATACTTTCTGTAAAGAACCCTTTTGCCTCTGGAAATTTTGCTGGAAAATGCGTTTTGAAGCTAGTTGAGCGGTTTTCTGGTCACTGTCGTGCTATGAAGAGCTAAAACTTACCATAAAGCCATTTACAGGTTTTACACTTCGCGACCTTCTGATCCAGATGCAAAATATTACATGTAGCTTGCAAAGTTCGGACATGCGCAGAAAGCAAAATTTCACTTTCTCTCCTCCCCTCTTTTTTCGCTTTTCTTGCCTCATTTTTTCCTTTTGCTGGGCATTTAGTAGGCTTCATTTTGGTGGGAAAAGTTTTTAGGAAAGCTGTTAGGATCTTAGGATTAGATGAAAGGAAAGGTAGGTGGGTGGTGGAACCAGATTTTCACGAAGACTTTCAGGGCAATGTTACATGTTTTGTTTTGCCTTTTTCTTCGGTGTTGTTGACTGAAATGTGCTCATTCTGGTATGCTTGAAAGATTTCCTCACTCTGCACAAGTTAGTGGACAAAGTTGTCCTCGACCATTAAAACTGATGATGTCACAAGCTGTAAAAGGGACGGGGATCTGCATGGGTGCTTACGGGCGGATCAGGGATGAGTGGGTTAAGGTGCCATAAATATCCCAGCTGTCACCAAGTACCAGGGGGCTGGAGATTTCCTCTGTCTACTGTGAGCATGACCAAGGGCTACTTTCACAGGAAATACATACATGTAGAAAGAAAAAAGAACTTCCTAGCTGTTGACTCCCTACCCACTATAGTTGGATACTGGCAACGTGAAATCTTAGTGACAGCCCTGGTTGTTGACTGTAAAGATGGGCTCTAAACTGTGTTCTGAGATTTTGAATTTTTGAATAAAAAATTACAGAATCCATCCATTTTTTGATTTTCTGTGCCTTTCTGTGATTTTCCTGTATAACCTTGATGCACATTATTAATTTTACACTGCACTCCGGAATGATATTTTATCATTTTTTACGATTCCCTATATTCTCTTTCTACTTTTGTCAATCATAATCATGTTTCTTTCATCCTTTTGTCTTACATTTTATCAGTTCCTTCCATTTTTCCAAAAATGTTTTCCCTTTTTTGACAACAGTTTGTTTTTCAAATAACTTCTATCCTGAGGCCTGCTCATATTCCTTCATTTTTTTGTATTTTAATTTTATGACTGCAGGTGTATTGCATGAGTTCCTCCATCTAAAAATTCATTCATTTGATCATTTTATTGTTCGTTTGTTTAATCTTCAAAGGTTTGAAATGTGACAGTGTGAAGAAACAGTTGAATGAATCTCTCAAAAGATTGAAGAAAGACCGTGTGGACTTGTTTTACCTTCATGCTCCAGATCACAGTACACCCATTGAAGAAACTCTTGAAGCTGTCAATCATCTGCATAAAGGTTTTTAGATGCAAATGTACTCTAAGATGTAGATCTATTGAACCACCAAAAAAGAAAACAAAACCTAATATCAACTAAGCATGAGGAACTTTATTACAAATTAAAGGGGTGTCTGGAATAAGCCCTGAGGGACTTCTGATTAAATGCTAAATTCTCCTTCAAGTTTACCTCATTTTATGCGTGTGAATCAAGAAGAAAATTTAACATCAGATCAGAGCTCATCTGATCCACATAGTGAAGGTCTTACCCAATTTTTTCTAGGGAAAAGGCAGCTCCTCCTCAGTTATTGTAGGATTTTAGTCATTGTGGCTCTGGGGAGAAATGTATGTATGGAGTAACAACCCATTATGCCAATATCGGTACTCTAATAATGGATAACCATGCTGTAGTTACTTCTTATTTTGTCTTTAACATGTATGTACATCTGTATATGTAGACTTCTCGGTTATACCAACATGGAATATTGTTGTTAAATGTTTCCAAAAAATGTGTATTATAATGAACAAACAGTATTAACCAAATTAATTTTGTTTTGAAAGAATGAAAGATGGTAAATTGTGTTGGGGGCTCAGGTTTTTTCTTAGTCCCATGCTCATGATATGCTGATTAATTCATTTTCACATAATTTTTTTTTTCAGAGGGAAAATTTAAATCCTTTGGCCTTTCTAATTACACTGCTTGGCAAGTGGTAAGTGTGTATTTTAATACCTCATTTTGCTTGTCAAATGGGAGGCAATTATTTTCCTAAGTTCAAATGTCGTGAAAGGATGATTTTTCATTCCACAGCTGTGAATTCAGTAACAGTGAAACCTTAATATAATGTAATAAGTAATTGAATGAATGATAAATTGCGATTCAGAGGTACGTGTAGCACATTTATGTAGTAGTGGTTGTTAATCTACAGTTCAGAATCAAATTGGGGAAACTGGAGCACCGCAGCCAGAGAAACACGTCTTGGAGCAAAGGGGAAAACTAAAGCAACGTATATATAATTTGAATGAGATTCTTAGCCTCAGTGTATAGTCTTAAGTGTCAGGCATCTATTCACCCCAACCCCCAACCCCATAAAGGGCAACCAGGCAAGACTACTACTACTACTACTAAGCCCCAGCAACAGTGAAATATAAAGAGGACCCAGATCTTATCTACATTTACAAAATAACTAAGAGAGTACACGCATTCTGACCTATGGTTTATTGTGCCGGTAAACTCATAGAAAACTTAAAGTTATTTTATGAAAGCAATAGACCACACTTTCTGTGGGTTTATCGGCATGATAACACTCTTGTGATGTTGGGAGAACACTCAAAATGCCTTTGGCTCATGATTTACAAGCTTTTCTCATGGTCTCCCAACATCCCGTGTGGGTTATCACACCGTTAAACCAATAGAAAGCGTCGTCTATTGCTTAAGTGTCCCCGTTTCAATGATCAACTCTTCCATTCCATTTGACTCTCTAATATTTAGGTTCCAATACTTAAATAACTTCCTAGTGCAGGTTTGACTGAATTCTGTGCTTTCTTTTAGGCAGAAATTTATTATCTGTGCAAGATGAATGGTTATCCATTACCAACTGTCTACCAAGGAATGTATAATTCTGTTACAAGGTAAGCATTCAGTTTGCTGGCATCCTGTTGGTTAAAGCTGTGGTTACACGGGGCAGCTTTACCAAGGCTGATATAAAGTTTGTCAATGTTGTTTGGGGAAGATTCCTCAGGTGAATGTTCATGGTAAAGTGACTGAGCACAGTAGAAAATGATGTTACTCACCCTTGGAGCTTAAATGTTTAATATGACCAAACTTTCATGGCCTAATTTCTTTTCAGAGATATCGAGAAAGAACTCTTTCCCTGTCTGAGGAGATTTGGAATGGCCTTCTATGGATACAACCCAGTGAGTAAAAAGTAATCTCTGGTCACTGTGTGATGGGGATTTGGGTGCAACAAAAGGCAGTCTTATAATATAGTGCAGTGAATTCAAAGCAATGTAAAATAGGAATAACAAACGATACATGATGAGGGGACGCAATATCTGCAGATTGCAGCATATGTTTAATCCATCCGTGTATTCCGTTCCCCGTCCTGTGAAGTGGGTATGTTGCCAAGGGTTATGCATACTGTAAGTTTACTCCAGGGGACAAAAATGGAGACCTAAAATACCTTTCCTATATACAGGAACATCTCAGTCTGTTGTAGGGTTTGCTCCTTCAGGATGATTCGGATAAGTGGTAGTGATCATGATGCTTCAAAGAAATTGATGAATCCTTGTGTGGAGTGGGTTCATTGGTTCCTTTGATGCATCATAATCTGAGTGATCTCGGATCACTGATCCTCTTCTAGATCATCCCCAGAGAACGCACCTTTAAAATCTTGTTTAGTGCAAAGAAAGAAATAGTATTACATGCTCCTTTGTTACCTGGCGAAAAATTGGGAATCATTTTGGGACATCTTAGGTACATATCCTGGACAAAGAGGCCAAAAACCACACCATGTCCAGCAAGCCGCAGGTCTCCATATAAGCCATTTAAGTAAGCGCTTCAGGGTTCACCATTTAAACTGATAAGGTTGTGTAGCGTTTGTCTTGGGTTAAAAAAAAAAACTAAATCCTTCTTCTTTACACTTTAGATATACTTCTGTGTACTTTTAGATAAACGTTCTTCGCATTCTGCTTATAAGAACGAACCTCTCGCTCTTATGGATACATATCTGCGCCCCGCGGGTTGCACGATCTAGTTCTTGAGATTGTTCCAGTTGAGAGTCCATGAGACCCATTTTCGCAGCGTTTCACTGATTACCTGTAGCTAGTGGTGGTATATTTATGTTTTATAGCTCGCTGGAGGAATCTTAACGGGTAAACATCGATACGAAGACAAAGAAAGAGGAACCATTCAACATGGGCGTTATTCTGGAACTGGACCGTGGGCTGACTTGTAAGTGGAATTGATTTGGTAATGCCGGGTTCACTTAAAGGCTTGGTGTGATCATAAGGAACAAATAGTGCTATGCATTTAAGGGTTTAACTTAAAACTTTAACTTGAAAGTTAAAACCATTAGGATCATGTCCACAGTTTTTAAAGTAAAGATGGCAAATTATCTCACCATAACTCGGTCTATGGGTAGCAAGAGGGTTTCAATAAGACGTTAATTTTTGTAACAATTGCTGGGAAAGAGGTATATATTAAGGTCAATAAGATCTCTTGTTTCTTGTTAAAAGCTTGGAAAAGCTTGATTTTCTTACATAATCTGCTCTTCTGTTGTTAATGAAGAACGTGTCTTTAAATTGGAACCATTTACCGATACAATACCGCACAGGTTGTCGAAACGTCAGTCGCTGTCAGCAACAACAGTCCTATTCAGGACTACGTTCACCCGGACGATCAGACTCAACCTACTTTTGAAATGACTCCTGGGTTCAAACCTTTCACAGTAATACAATGTATCTTCTGACTTGTATTAGGGAACCTGCTTATGGGCGAATCTTTGTTTACACTTTTTGCCTCATTAAAATATGCTTATCACTGTCTGATGAAGCTAATAAAATAAAAACTCTGAATATTGAAAGGGCATAACAGTTTCAGTTATCTCTGAAAATTTGAGCCCAATTCACTGAATGGTTTCGGAGAAATTCTCTTCTAAAAACTCGAAATTTTACAGAGAATGTATGGCTAATAAACTTTTTTGCCACACAGCAATTTCGCAGTTTTTGATGACTGATATTTCATTCAATATTGCTCGCAAAGAGCTGAAAATTGCACAAATTGCCCAACTTTATCAGCTCTTTCGACTTTTGCATTTAATTCATATATACGGCCACGGCTTCTATGAGTTAAGTCGTATGCTAATGAGGAAAAATGTAAACAATGACGTCAGCAAAGATTCGCCTATAGTCAGACATAAGAACAAGATAGCAGTTCCTACCTCAAAGTTACATGTATAAGGTTGAACTACATGAACATTTTTCAAACACATTCACCTATAGCGTGCCCTTTTCATTTCTAGATACGTCGCGCGTTTTTGGAAAAAGCCATTGTTTGATCTACTTGACAAACTCAAAGGAACAATGAATAGTATCTATGGTGAAGGAAAAGTGAGCTTGATTGACGCTTCCCTTCGCTGGATGTATCATCACTCAAAAATGGATGGTGCATGTGGAGGTATGTATTAGCATGTGATTTCAAAAGGGTGCTTATACACGGACAGTCTAACCTCCCATAAGTAAGCGGACCACTCAAAATGAGCAGATTTAATGGTCGCTTACGGGAAGTGGTCTCTTACGAGAATCGAGCCACAGGGGGTCTGTTCTCTTGTATCTCTTGTATACAGTTTCCAGGTTACTTATACGTGCAATTCTATGTTGTTACTGAAAATTCTTTGTATATTCTGAATGGTGTAGTACATACAGCGGTTAAAGAAACCATACCATTCGCTAAGTGGTCACTTACAAGAGGTTAAATACCATTGAAAACTGTAAAATTGTTAGACCAAAAAGTGGTCGCGGTCGGACATGAGAGGTGGTTGTTTACGAGAGGTTCTAAGTATAGAGCTTTGTCGGGGAAAATTAAGGGTGTTTTGAAATGATAGGTGGTCACTTGAGGTGGTCACACGTTGAGGTTCGACTGTTTGTCATTTCTTATTTCTCCTCATGAAAGATAAGTTTCTTTTCGGGCGAAGGGACGCAACAACCGGAAATACGTCACCGTTTAGTTCCTCTTCTTCGGTTTGCGACTCATCATCGGACTCTTCTGTCTAGTTTCCACTAGATCGAAAGCGATGGAGTCCTAGTGGAGTTTGAAATGCTCTTATCACGAGATCATAACGCTCTCTGATTCTGATTGGGACTCCGACTGCGTCAGTTGTAAAACCAGACTTGCCAACTTTTAACGGAGTCGTGTGGAAGAGTAAATGTGGTCGTAGCATGTTCTTTGCTCACAACTAGCAGTAACAACGCTATGCCATACCTCAATGTTTTAGGAACTCTTACATTGGAAAACATTTACAAATTTAAAGTAGTCTTTTTCACACACATAACGCAACAAACGTCCCCACGTGTACGATTCTTAAAGGAACCCTTACCCTAGCCTCTGAGGTTCATAGTTACAACACCAGATTTGTATCCAACCTTAATTTTCATCGGTCAAAGATAAGCAATAATTATGGAGCTGCCACTTTTGCTTTTGTTAGATCTAAAATCTGGGAAAACATTTCCGCTGAATTAAAAAAGGTCCCTTGTAATAGCTTCTATAGGCAATACAAAATGTACCTTTGAAATACCCAATGAGTAATTTGATTTCTCTACCCACACTACCAATAATCATTTTTATTGTTTTTATATATCGTAAGTACGACTTTATGCACTTTTAATTTTCCTTTCTCCGTTATCCGTTACTTGTAGTTTTATGTAAATGTCTACGCCAGTAAGTTGCACGTGGCGGTGACCAACTCGAACACCTAAGCTCCTTTGGTCACTGCGCACATTTCACCTTTGATGATTTATGCAATTTGTTTCCTTATTTTTTTTCTTACTTTTGTAATGTACTGTAATTTTTGTAGTACCTCTTGGAATAGTACAAAAGAATAAAGAATCTGAATCTGTATGAACTCTTTTTGTGTGTATTTTTTAGACGCTGTTATAATTGGAGCTTCATCTGTCAAACAATTGAAAGAGAACTTACAGAGTACAAAGAACGGTCCTTTACATGAAGGTATGTATGCTGTTGAGTTCAGTTTTACTAAAGGAAGCGATAGGGGAGGAAAATAGTGAGTTGTGCGCTATTGTTTAGAAGTCACTGCCGACTTCATCAGGTGGGGGGTTGGCGGGGGGGGGGGGATATGCGAAACCGTACATTACGGCATCTCTGATGTCACCGTCGTTTCCAAGGCTGTCGATAGAGCGATTTTCGTATGTCTTTGAAAAATGGTTTCGGTAAGTGTTTGTTATTTGTTTTATCAGCCAATGGATGAAAAGAACAAAACATGGACTCTTCGTTTTCCCGCCAAAGAAAACCCTTTTTTGGAGAAGGCATTGTTCGATTGACCAATCGTGTTACAGTATGACGTCAAAGCGATTTCTAGAAAGTTCTTCGGGCATGAAGTTTTTCAGCCGAGCGTTCGCTTAACCAACCAAAAGCCAGGTGCGTTTGTATCCGTTCGATAAACCAATCAAATCGCTTTGTTTCCGTTCGCTAGTTGTTTCTGTTTTGTTCGCGCGTTTTCATTTCAAGGTCATACGAAAATCGCTCTATTATGAACGAGATAAAAGACGTTTCCTCTTCGAAACCTCTACAACACTATATTGTCTTGATTTGATCAGGTTGTGTGGACCTTCGTCACTTCTTCTTTGTGGTCTAAGATATGTAACTCATGTATCATGCGCGCGCAGTGCAGTTTAGTAAGCCATTTCAATGCTCTTTTTCTGCAGATGTTGTCAAATTGTTTGATGAGGCTTGGGGCGAAATTGAAGGCGACTGCCCTTTGTATTTCCGTTGATTTGGCTGTCGAAGGCTCATTGGGTATATCAAACAAGTATGAGTTTGCTTTGCCTCGAAAATATACAGTAATAACTCAAGGATGCCCTTTGTACGCGTGAAGGTGGAACGACTGATCCCAAATAATTATAGTTGGAGAAAAGTAATGGAAGTGAATTTAACGCCTATGCTCAGGACATGTGTTTAACATTTAAAACCTAAGTTGGAGCACTTATTACCACGCGATACAGTTCAATCCCTTTACCCTGCGAACTTCAGTTTAACTGAATAAAGTAAAGAGGGGGATTTTCATAAAAAAACAAATATTGCTACTGCTTTTAGTTGTTTGTTGAAATTGCGTGATCAATTGAGCAAGGAATATCGCATATTTCTTTCGTGATAGATCTAATGAATATGTAGTAACAGGATGATGAATTCTGATCGAATTAGATGATATTATCAGCAACGGTGATCCTTTAGGAACGTTTACTTTTAAACCTCTAAGCTCTGTTTTAATATTGTACAAGTGAACATTGGTGTTAGAAGTTGTTGTATGATCTCGTCGATTTTTGTTGTTTAGTGAAACGGTGGTCGTCATTATAATTTTCATACAGGTACATTGTATAACTATTGACAGCATTGTCAGATATGTTATGCTCACAGATCGTTCGACAATGAATGATAGCTTAATTTGCCAAACGAATTAAAACGAAGTCTTGACAATGATACATGACTTCCTAACCCCGACGTAAATTTTTATAAAATTTCACAATTCTCCATATTGTACCATAGTTTTAAAGATGTATTATTTTTAACCATGGAAAGAGCATGTCTTATATGATAACCACCACTCTTCACAATCATCATTAGCTCACCTCCCGCGTTACACTCTTGTTTGCACTCCCTCCCCTGGCTTAAAAGTTTGCATAACCTTTGTTTTTGATTTCTTCTGGGTTTAACAGTCGTCCCAGGAAAAATTGAAGACAGTGCTTAGGCAAACTTTTTGGGCGACAAACAAGGAGTTTTATGGGATGTGCAATTTGTGAATCGTTATACTTTATTTGATCACCTGAATGACAATGTGACTTAAATATGGATTACGTGGTCTGTGACATTTTAACATTCCCGAGCATTTGACAAAGAACAAAGTTATTTTTTGGTCCACTAGTTATTCAGGTTGTGTGGTATATACTATTTCAATAATTCACCTTAGTGCATGTCGGTGAAAGTGCTGGATAATTGTTAACTAAATGCAGTGGAGATGCTAATCGTTTTAGATGAATTTTTACTAATTACTATGAAGTATCGTCAAGCATTATGTGTTTTAGCGCGCGGTACAACTTGGCATGTAAGACCGCGGACTTAATGGTCACGAAAATCAATTTTAGTCGGTATAAAGTTAATAAGTTAGTGCAAAAATGTAAAAAAAAAAGTGAAAATTAGACTGGGGGCAGTCTCTGTTTTCTTCTGATTTAGTGCCGCGCGTGGTTATTTGCGTGTCTTGCGCGTTTTGCTCGATGGACCAAGAAAAAAGAGAGACTGCTCGTAGTCTTATTGAAAATAAACTCCGACGGCTTATTTTAGCCGTTTTCAGTATATTTAACTAAAAATATAATAAAGTATGAGGTGAAACTTAAATTCGCCTGACAACAAATATTAATAAATAGATTAAATTCTAAATGTCGCTACCAACCAGGTATTTTAAACTTCCCTTTTTTACTGGTGCCAAGCATTGTATGCTGGAGTACACGGGACAATCCATTAGAGTGATACGTCATTCTGGACTGCGCACGCAATCATCACAAGCAGCATTTTTAGCTTAACCCTTTAAGCCCAAGAGTGATCAGCATCAAATTTCTCCTTGTAATATCAATGCCTTGTAAAACGGAGTGGTCATGAGAATTACAGACATGATCACCCAAGATGAATTTGCTTGATATTTTATCAACTTCTCCTCACTTCTGCTGTAGGAAATAAATAGGAGCAACAAATGAGAATTCAAATTTTGATCGTAGGGTTTGAAGTGTTGAAGCTAACAGGTTAGTGAAGAAATGTAAGAAAAAAGAAATGGAAAAAACCGACTGCTGATGTTAACAATTTTGAGGATATTTATCTAAAACATATGTATATACAACGTGACTTGAAACTCTAATTCGCCTGACAACAAATATTATTACATAGATGAAATTCTAAATATCGCTACCAACCAGATGTTTTAGGTGATGTAAACTGCCCACTTTTTAAACTTGCTGCCAGGAATATTCAGGATATCATATAAATCTATGACAACTGAATATCTTGAACGTCCTCATTTTGTTGTCTTTTGGGTTTAAAAATTTGCATGCCTAGTGTAGAAGAAATATTTCGAGTCATATTAACATGCATTAGTTGTAAAAGAAATTGTTCGAGTCTTGCTGTTTTGTAAATCTTTGATTAGTCATTTCGTTGTAGCGTGGGGAAAAAACCTTCCAACTAATTATCAAATAGGAATGTTCCTAAGTGATCGGCTTAGTGTTCATCTTTTCGTCCTCTTCTATCCCTCAGCAATTCTGTGCCCCCAAACGGTCTCAATTCCACCCATTTTGCACAATATTCAACCAGTTTTGCTAATATCATTGGAAAGGTCCCAACACTTTGACCTCCATTGTAACTGTGTTCAGTGTACCGTCACTTAGTACGTGTTTTGTGACACTGCTGGTGTAGTAAGACACCAGGAGGGAATGCCAGAATAAGGATATACAACAGGATATTTTTATAAGGGGGACATTTAATAACAGCTGTAAAATATAATTCGTTAGTGTTATTTCTCATTTAAATGAAGCAATCCTATAAAGGTTTCGATTTCAAAAGCCTTAATTTGCGCATGAAAACTAAATCCTTTGGAATTCTAATAGTTTAAAGTCAAGTGTTACCATGATATAAATGGCCAACACTGCGCTATAACTTGCTAACTATTTTAGCAGTAATGGTAGTCAAATTCATATGAAGTTATGCTTAGAAGAAAACAAGTCAGTGGTACATATAATCAGTCATACTTAACTATTCAAAAATCTGCATTAGTAACAGTACTGAAATAGTAAATGGTGAAATATTGCTTCTGTTGAATACTGAAAATCGTTCAAAAAGGTAGCATTCGAAACAACATGTCCGGTCCTTTTGTGTTCTTACTGTTCGTGAAATAGCAATCCTATGCCCCAAGTACAACTTCTTGTCAGTTTTGGTCTTCGAAAAGACTGAAGTCTAGTAGCTCGCAATAGTTCGCGGGCTGACGTTCCACGGCCTCGATGTTCTCTTCGACGATCATCTCATCACGCGGTACTGATGCGTTCTCAACTTCCCCACAGGGAGTCTTCAGAGTATCTTCGATAGGTATTCCCAGTTTCTCTGGCTCTTGTTGTGAAGTTTCTAGCCACTCAGGGAAATAGTCTTGTTTGATGACTTTCGTTACCGCAATTTCTTCATTGCATTCACCGCAATCTTCTTTATTTTCCATTTTCGCGGTTATATTCTCAGTGCTGTCGTCCACCGTGCTTGGATACTGACCTCGCTTTTTTAACTAGAAGACCTTTTATTCACTTCATGTGCTAATTTACCATTGTAGATCACGTGGTCTTCTCTGGAGATTTGGGTGTTGATTACGTGCGTCCTGCTGACTCGTTTTGCGGAGGAGGCGTTCATCTTGATATCAAGCCATCACGTTATTGGGATTCCAACTAACCGGGCTGGGTTGTCTTGTAATCACAAAGTTGAGTCTTATTGCGTTTAATTAAAGTGCTACTATCTTGGCAAAGCGAGCCAGCCCGGTTTTTGTAATCAGCTCCTTAACCTCTCTCAACGATGCCAGTAAAAGGTGTATTCGCATTTATATTTGACCAATTTCAAAAGACAGTAATCTCTTGGGTGTCGTGCCTCTAAAATCGGCAAGGATAGCCCGAAGCCAGTAAGAGGTGTTGTGTGCGCATGTGTGTATTTTTTGGTGCTTTCTGAAATGATGATCAATATTAATGGTATCATACAAAAGTGAAACAAACAGTCTCAACGCGATATTAAGATTGTTTGTTTGCCTTTTTTTGTGTTTTCACCGTATACTGAAAATTGTTACAATAACCATCATAGTTAACCTGAGATCAGGCCTAGTTTTAGTCGCTCTCATAAATTCTTTCTTAGGTGGGCGCGCTTTTAAGACATGGGCAAGAATTGGGGGCGTGGTAGTGGGGGGGCGTGCCCCCCCTGTCTACTTAGTCGCTCTAAGCGTGTCTCTATGAACCGAAAGTAAAGTCGGTAAAGTGGTAGAAGAAAGGAGGGGTGGGGAGGGTGGGGTATTTTTCTTCCGGAACTCTCTGCCGGGGTCCACCCCTGGTAGCATACGAATCTATTCCCGCAACACGACGTGTAAACCTTTCATCTTAATTTTGAGACATCTGCGAAGTTGTTCCACAGAAGTATTCTTCTCCCCAATGTGTATGTTTTTATAATTTAGAAGTGATTCTCTACGCGTAGCGCGATGAATATACATCGACGTGATAAATGTACAGTCGGTGTGGTGTCGAAGATTTTACCAATAATATTCTGAAAATGTAAATGAAAGTGCTGTCTCTTTTGAAGGCAGAATTCTTGATAGAAAACTAACTTACAATAACAATAGCACGGGCAACCACAAACTTTATTGATTAAAATAATTGTAGATTTACAAGTTGCTAGTTAGTGTTTACATTAACTCAAGAATTTGCTTTAAACCTTAGCCTCAAGGGGCTTGTTGGCTCCAAAATTATAAATAAGCCCCGGATTATTTGGCCTCTGGATTGGTAAATATTGGCGACTGGCCATTCACCCTTAGGCAACTAATTTGAAATAGTCGCAGCAACTTTGTTATGACACGAACGGGGCGAGTGTATGTTATGTCTTGCCTCTACCTTATCGTGCGTCTACCTCGAAAAAAAAGCGAAGGAAACGTTCGGGGCAGCTTAGTGTCTCAAGTTCTTTAGTCTTACATTCCCCACTTATTAAAATGGCAAATATTAGTCTATAACTGTGCATTATAAGTCTTTAATCAAAATGATCGAGTACGTGTATCTCGCGTATCACAGGCGGACGTTCCTTAGCCTCGATCTCCTCCTCTTCAACAAGAACTTCATCCTTTGGGACTCTTTCGTCAGTCTCCAATTGCTTTGTGGGAGTCTCAAGAATATCTTCAATAGCGACTCCTGTTTTGTCTTGTTCTGGTTGTACAATTTCCAACCAATCGGGGAAATACTCTTGTCGCATACCAATCGTTTCCACGATCTCTTCTTCGCATTCATCAAGCTCTCCTTTCTTCATTTCGTTCTCAGCTTGTTCAGGTGATACTGAGTGCTTTTCTTTTTTCTCGTCTATTCTCTCAGCCTCGTTCTCAACGCTGATATCGGAATGGTTGGCATGTTCGGATCCCGATCCTGCACTATCTTGGTTCATCTTGGCAGTTTATTCCTTTCTTGAAACCCTTTATAGCCAAACTATGTCAAAAATATTCAGCCTCCAATGAACAATCTCAGCACCAATGAAACGCGCAATAACTACGAAATACAGAAGCTTTCGCAACGTCGCGGAAGAATTACCTTTTTTTTTTCAATGTTAGCTGTCTCTTGCTTTCTAGTAACCGTCATTGCGCTTTGTACACTGCTCTGATTTTAATGAACGTTGTCGGATGTTAAGAGCTCATGTAAGCCTACGCGACACGACCGTCAAGTTATGTGATTAGCTGTACATCCCTTAAAATGTCGTCTTTTATTAATGATCTCTTGATTTTGGTGGTTTTAGACAGAATAATCTTGCTTCATGGTTTAGTTTCGGTATTTCTTAATGACATTTTCTATACTGCTTCGCTGTCTCGTTGCTTAGACTTTTTCGACAATATTAATTGAAACAGTTGTACAATAAACTTGGAATCAAACTTGTTTAGATAGTCGGTTAGCAGGGCTTCCTAGCGAAGATTATAAATCATCAGCAATAATGTTTGAAAATCATTCCAAATTCTAAATTCCATGGTTTTTGTTTGCAAGGAAGTTATTAAGCCAAAACCACGCTTATTCTGCCACGGAAAAACTATTCCAACGGCTAACACCACGATTTAGTGAACAAGCCAAGATTATCTAAAGGTACGGCAACAAAAACGTACAACAACAAAACGAGTTGAATGGCGGTGTTGCTTGTTTTACCACCCAAGATTCAAACCTGTCTCGCAACAAATCAGGTTGTTGCAAGTTGGGTGAATACTGACTTCTGATTGGATAAAATTTCTCATACACGGGAGTTACGTCACTTGCTGCAAAACAAGTTTGCTTTGTGCCGGTAAAACGCGCAACAGATTTTGTTGCAAAAAGTAGAATTATTCTCTACTTTTTGCAACAACGTTTTTACAACCTGCAACAATCTGAATTGTTACAAGTCAGGCTTGAACGTGCCTAAAAAAGAAACGCGCAACATAGCCTTCAACTCTATTTGCACAATGCTGCAAAACAAGTTGCATGTTTCCGTTGCCCGTTTTACCGTACCTATCCAGAACTCTTTTTTCTAGCCTTTTCCAGACGTTCAGAGTGCGAAGTCAGCCTCATACCTACATGTGAAAATTACAAACCTTTTGTGGGCAGCACTATAAACAAATAATAGCATGATTTGTACGCGATATTTGGCATAAATACCACTTGTGATATTTCAAAATTGTCTCAAATTTCACTCGCCTAACGGCTCGTGAAATTCCGTATAACAATTTCGAAATACATCACTCTTGGTATTTATGCCAAATATCACTACAAATCATGCTATTACCTATACATATCTCTTTCCTTCGTACCCAGTATCTGAACGCCTGGAACAGACTTCCTCAGTTATTGCCTTCCTAACTTTGGGTGGATACTAATAGTACCTTCTTTAACAAAACTATTTCGCAAGTTAAGGTCTCGTTCTTCAACGGAATTAACCGGACAAATCACTCCACCATTCAAGAACATAAGAGCCCTGCAAGGGCCCGTTTCTCGAAAGTCCCGATAACTTTTCGGGCCCGAGAACCTGTCTTATGTTTGCTGTGTTTGCGTTTCAATAATCAATAATTTTGAAAATAATACAATGAAATTATCTGTGAACGAAGGAAAATTGACCGGTTTGTGAGCTAGGAGCTTTGCTACTATTCGGCTGGTCTTGATTTCAAAATTTGCCTTCAGACCCGAAAAGTTATCGGCCTTTTGGAGAAAAGGGCCCCAGTAATCCATGTTCCTCCCCCTCCATACCTATTCCCCAGCCGGCTTTAACCTTTTCAGTCGTTTTTAAGTTTCCTAGTCCCTGTACGGCGTTTTCTCAGTCCCTATCGGTCAATTCATTTCGGTGACGTATCCGAGGCGAACGGGTGAGAAACACCCTCACATTTTCGCTTGGACCACGTGACCCGAAACGCTTTGGCCGCGCGGAATAATGAGGCTTAGGGACTACCCTTTTCTTCCAATTCTTTTCTTAAATATTAACCTATTGGGGTATCAAGGGACTGTGAAGTCGTCCCTGTCTCTCGTTACGTTTTTGTAGCCCTATTTTACAAAGGGGTTCAGAAAGCGTAAAAAAATTAAATCAGGCCTTATCCACAGCCACTGCATTTTAAATTGGAATTTCGGAGGGCTTTATTAGCCATTGTGAAGTTTAAACAGGGTATCAGTGCGATTTTAAAAATTTAAAAATCTGAACAGGTTTCTTTCTTTTTTTTTTTTTTCAGTTTTTGCCGAAGGGCACACAAAATAATCATCGCGGTGTTTAGCTCTTCTTTGCGTCGATGACGTCAACAAGTCCAACACGTAGGGCAAAATGTTTATTAGTGTGCAGTTGCGCACCGTCTTGAAACTGTTCCGTAAGAAGGGGAAGACGCCAAAAAAAAATTCCAGTAATTTTAACTCGCCCCTTTATTATAAAGCATTCTTTAAGTGATTTCACTAAACACAAACCATTGTTATCAAAGTTAAATACTTGAGCAGGTTTTCTATTTCTCCCAGAACATTATTCCTAACCTTAAAATATTTTTAATACCCCAAGTAGGTCTCCTTAATGCCGATTTAGACGGCACGATTTTTGCTTACGAGTATCGTGCGCGATTAGCATATGTCATGACTTTCGCGACAGATCGTGTCGTGTAAATTAGACACACTACATTCGTATGACAAATGTGGATGTCGTAAGTGAAATTGTGCGCGTGTGGATAGTCGAAAGTCATTACGTATGTTAGTCGCGCATGATAGTCGTAAGAAAAAATCGTGCCGTCCAAATCGGCAAATAGAAAGAGAGGAAGTAAAGAGTGATTCTGCTGCGAAATGAAGGCAACTGAATATTGACACTCTTCTGATAGAAAAACAACTATGAACACAATCTAACAGTGGTTAAAAAAGATAGAGTACGAAATAGCGTTAACGTATATTCTCAAACTTAGGCCATTACTGAGTTGCCTTAAGCCTCTGTTTCAAAGTGAGGCTAATTGCTATGATGTGGAAATGATGTTTTATTGTCCTCCAAAAAAACCTCATCAGTTTTCAGATCAACAAAGGTTTTGCACTTAGCCTAGTTTTGAAAAAGAGAGTTTTTGGAACTCGGAAATGGCCTGTCGAAATGGCCATGGAAGGCGTGGCAGCACATTTGAATATAAGAAAAACTGATCGTCCGCGGTTCAGTATTAGAGGATACGTCGTGTACTTAATGGAATACCTTTAGTATAATTTCATGCCGTTGTAAGGGTTGTTATTCCCACCAGAATAATATTTGTTTAAGAGTATCGTTTAAAAATTATCGAATAATATGGGTGCTTGTATGTGTACTTCATAGCATTTTCATTCTTTTTTTCACATTATTTTTGCTTTTTTGGAAGTGTGCGCGCAAAATATTTAGTCATTGTATCTGTCCGCTTAGTCCTTGGTGTTCTCGGCTCGGTCAAGCCTGGACTCCACCTTGTGCTGTGACGTCATCGAAAAAGACGCGCCTAGTTCCCCCATTTCCCAGACTTCGTTCAGACAACGGCGCAAGGGAGAACGCTTAGGGACTAAGTTTTGTATGTGTAGTTACTCAATGCCTCTGGGGTAGCTATTCTTTACGATCTATTGAAGTCCAAAGGATTTAAAATCTGGTGCTTCGGAGAAAACCTGTGGTTGGCGTTCTACCGCTTCGATTTTCTCCTCGAAGAACAATTCATCTACAGGAGCCGATTCCTGCTGCACTTGTAGTGTGGGAATCTCCAGAAGGTCTTCGATAGGAACTCCCACTTTTTCTGGCTCAGGTTTTGGAGTTTCCAGCGCCTTCGGGAAACGCGCTTTTCTTGTGACCTCCATAACAACAATCTCTTCTTCAAACTCATCGTATTCTTCTTCCTCTTCCTCTTCCTCCTCCTCCTCTTCCTCGTCTTCGTCGTCATCATCGGCTTCTTTGTCAGCCAGAGGCGGTGTTGATTGGACTTCTGTTTTCTCTGATCCTTTGATTTCGTCTTTTTTCTTCTCGTTTTCTCTGACGATATTCTCAAGGCTAAGAATTGAAATATCCGGCTTTTCCCGTGTTGCCACTTCCGGGCGGATCTTGCTCTCGTTGCCTTTCTCGTCCGGTTCTTTCATTTGTGATTTATAACCACCGGGATATTTCAATTGAACACTTATGTCCGATAGTTCTGGATTTTTACGTTTTTCCTCGGGCGACTTACTTTCTTCCATCCACTCGGGCACATCAAATTTGGATTTATCTTTCCTGACAACCCAAATCGGCTGTTCTCCGTCACCTCCGGAAGACGTCGTAGAGTGTTCGACAACACTTCGGTTCTCGGGTCCCCCAATCGTCTTGGTCACTACAGTCCTCTTGTATACTGAACTATAGCTATTGCCTTCGGTCTTACCTCCTGGAGACCCTGTTGTGATGGTGGTAGTGTAACCTTTATTCTCAACCGTCTTGACGTCGTGTTTGGGAAATGCCTCTCCTTTGACTTCAAAGTTAATCAAGCGCTCCTCTCTTGCTTTGGGTGTAGTATCAAAATCTAAAAATACATCTCTTTCTTGGAGTTTCCTAGGCTGAAACTCGCTGTTTTTGTCTTGGTCATTACCTCCTACAGTGATCTCTGTGGTTTCGGTCTTGACGTTGTTGGTTCCATCCCCGCTTGAACCACTTCTTGTAGAAATCGTGGTGGTAATCGTTTTCTTCACAATCCGACGAACCCGTCGACCATTTTCGTCAACGTACTCCACCACTTCGGATCCGTCATCTTCCGAGTTTTCTTTGGTCATTTCCAAAATGTTCCTCGTGCGATTTTTCGGTGAATCTTCGTCTTCTTCGTTGTGATTCGTTTCAGGAGTGTCATCGTCTTTTTTCACTGTTTCCTCGCTTTCTTTGATCGCGTCTTCCGGCTGTTCGTCTGGTTTAAGCAACCTTACGTTTTCCTCAGTGTGGTTTGGGGATTTTTCACCGTCATAGGAAACCTTTACCCTTGCTTTTTCTTCCGGCTCGCCTCGTAAACAACAAGGACAGCAACATCTTATGATGGCTGAGGAAACATAACAAGAAAAAATGTCATTAAATATATGTGGCTCTTTCTAATGTTTTTTTTTTTCTGGGGATGGGGCAGGGGGACTATCTATTATAGTCAGCTCTCTCTAAGATGGACAATAACATGGACACCTTTGGGACCAGGACTAAGTGTCCGTCTAAGACTATAGTTGACTCTCTCTTAACGGACACCTCGGTAAAAAGGACACGTAGAGTTGGACCCTGCCTTTCTTAATCCCCTATATTTGACTCTCTATATGACGGTCCCAAAGGTGTCTGTAAAGGAGAGAGCTGACTGTAATATCCATCTCACAGAGAGAAGAATAAAGGGAGTAGAGAGTTGTCAGGGACCAACTCCAGGTGTCTGTTTTACCGAGGTGTCCGTTAAGTGAGATTCGACTGTACTCTTCTGTATGGACAAAGTGGTCAACAAATGGCGCGTCACCCAAAAGCCTGGTTACTCAAGCGTCTTCTATCGCAAAACCAAGAACCCTTGGAACCGAAAATTTGTCGTAAATAAAGGTGTTTAGGTGCTGTAATACCTCATGAAAGAAGAAACTCAGAAGTATCGATAATTCCTTAGTTTGAATTTTGGTGACGTCATGTGAAAACCCCCAATTAGCTTCCTCATAATAACTGCACCATTCGAATAAGTGCTCTTTTCAAAACTTATTCAGCTAATCCTCCATAGCGCTGTACAATCATTATGCCAATGTAGAAACCAAAATGTGAAAATACCGAGATAAACATGTACAAGAAACAAAAGTCTAAAATCTAAAAATACCAAGATAAATTTATGGAGCATAAAAGTATAAATACGTGTACTAAAATGCAGTTAAAAATCATAGGCGTCATTAAAAACTTGGTTGCATACCGAAAGATACGTTGTAGCCAAATGTCGGTTGTGAGGTACTGGTTTTTTCTCGCGTGCGACGAAGAGCTTTGTCGGCCACAGGCCGACACGTCTTCCGCCTTCGGCCGAAGACACGAGCGGCGAAGACTTGACCGGACCCGGAAACCGCGCTTGAAAAGCCTCTGGCACCCAGGGTAGTTGTGAGGTCGAAATCCTGAAGAATGAAATAAGGGCCGCTCCCCCCTCCTCGATTTAGCGTCAAAAAATTAAGATAGTTCCGAATTTAGAATAATTTAGAATCTCCGAAAAAATGACAGTAAAAATTGAGCAAACTCTAGACGTCTCTTTTGGACATAAACATGCATTTCGCCAATAGTCTTGCTTCAGAAATGTTCCCGTCCGCAAAAAATAAATGATCCGTCTCTAAGAAGGTCAAACTGCGGAATAATGTCAATTTAAGGAAGTTTGGAGAAGTTTCAAATAACGGATCGAAAACAATAGGTCTTATTATAATCGAAACGCAAGGAAGAAAATATAAATTAATTAAACTCGAAAGTTGGGAAGTTGTACTGTTTGTCGCACTTTTGATGATGTCAAGTTTGTTGGATTTTAGGTGACCGTGTCTCTATACACTGCATGCAAATAACTGAGCTTTTTTGAGTGAGTCCACTGACTTGCATTGTCTGATATGCGAAGGTTGAAGGAATGCAGTCTCTTTGAGTAAATTGAGCTCTAGTGAAAGTTGGTAGAGGACACTGAATATATGCTTCTGCTTAAAGCTTTTTGAAAAAGATGAAAATCCTGCTTGATAAACTTGCAGCGCAAAGCAATAAATTGCTCACTGGGAAAGCGTGCTTTAGGCATGGAAACTTACAAACAAAGTTGTATTCGGTACTGAATTATACCCGCGTGACCAGTTGATACGCCCATTACGGTGAATTAGCTGATCAATGTTAAGCCTACACATCGTTTGTTTATACATAAATGCCGAACCATTAGTTTGTTTTGAAATAACTTGTTCTAATATGAATTTCAAACTCAACTCTAAAATGCTCACCTAATGGGATCCCAAAACGATAAGCTGTCTTTTTCACAACATAACGCCACCATGCAGACATTTTGGTTGAATGTTAATGTTGGTGACGTCATCTGAAAATCCCTAATTAGCTCCCCCCATAATAACTGCACCCTTCGAATAAGCGCTCTCTTCGAAAAAGCACCCTAATAATAATTTAATAATTTAAAAAAATAAAACTTTTTCAGCTATATCCAGCTTATCTTCCATAGCGCTGTACAATCATTATGCCAGTGTAGAAACCAAAATGTGAAAATACCGAGATAATTTTACAGAGCTTAAAATTGTAAAAACATGTACAGGAAGGACCGTAAAATTCCGAAAGTAAGCCCCGGGGCTTATATTTTTCAAAGGCCCTTTTTGAGGGGCTTATTTTGGAGGGGCTTATGTTCGGAAGGGCTTATCTACGGAGGGAGATTTGAGTTTCAAAATCGATTGGGCTAGCCTTATAGTTGGAAATAAATTTACCGTTTCTGCTTTGTATTACTTTGTATTTGAGGGGAATTTTCCAAATACAACCCCCCCGGGGGCTTATATTTGGAGGGGCGATTTAACGGAGGGTTTTTGCGTTACCGGTTTGGGAGGCTTATATCTGGAGGGGCTTATACGTGGAGGGGCTTATTTTCGGAATTTTACGGTAAAAGTTAAAAGTCTAAAATCTAACAATACCAAGATAAATTTATGGAGCATAAAAATATAAATTCGTGTATTGAAATACGGTTAAAAGTCATAGGCTTCTTTGAAAACTTGGTTTCATACCGAAAGATACGTTGTTCATTCCTGTTAAATGTTACAGTTTTTCTTTTCATTTGCAACCGAGCCGAATGTCGGTTGTGAGGTCGAAATCCTGAAGAATGAAATCTGAGCCGCTAGCCCCTCCTCGAATTAGCGTCAAAAAATTAAATAAGCGCCCCGGTTGCTAATTCGAGTATCGAAGATAGTACCGAATTTAAAATAATTTAGAGTCTCCGAAAAAATGAAACTGTAAAAATTAAGCAAACTCTAGACTCTTTTGGACATAAACATGCATTCGGCCAATAGTCTTGCTTCAGAAATTTTCCCGTCCGCAAAAATTAAATGATCCGTTTCTAAGAAGGTCAAACTGATTTTGAATAATGTCAATTTGAGAAAGTTTGGACAAGTTTCAAATAACGGAACGAAAACAATAGGTCTTATTACAATCGAAACGCGTGGAGGAAAAAATCAATTTATTACACTCGAAAGTTGGGAAGTTGTACTGTTTGTCGCACCTTTGATGTTTTGTCAAGTTTGTTGGATTTTAGGTGACTGTGTCTTCATACACTACATGCAAATGACTGAGCTTTGTTGAGTGAATCCACTTGCATTGTCTGATATGCGAAGGTCGAAGGAATGCAGAGTCTTTGAGTAAATTGAGCTCTACCTAAAGTTGGTAGAGGACACTAAATATATGCTTTTGCTTAAAGCTTTTTGAGAAAGATGAAAATCCTAGTTGATATACGTGCAGCGCGAAGCAAATCTGCTAACCGGGAAAGCGTGCTTTCGGCATGGAAACTTATAAACAAAGTTGTATTGCGGATTAACTGCACGAGTGTGCTTAAGCACATCTCTAAAAGACACGCAAACCCAGCTATGAACAAAATATGAATTTTTGTACTAAAAGACTGCCGGTAATCATGAGAGATGTATCAGAACTAAAACCTACCTTTCATGATTGCGAATCGCCGTTCCAGCGGAGTGTGACGAGTACTACCGCTAGTTTGAAAAATGATCTGCGGAAATCCAGTGAAAGGGCGGGCGATGAATAGATTCCTTAAATAGATTGTTTATGAGGCTCTAATTTAAGCCAGGTTATGCCTGTCCGATATTTCGTGATGTGACTATCACGTGGAAAGGTCCATTCCAAACGTCGCTTTCTCAATTTATGTACGTTTCCGAGGCGCGGTTTTACAGTCTTTGGTTGAATAATTTGCGAAATTTTAATTTACAAGTCATTAACAGTATCATGGGCGTGCAACTAAAAATAGCGTGAATTATTTCTTACTTGATTTAAGAATAGAAAAAATATATCCGTAGATCGTTTTTTGGAACTCAGAACATGGAACTGGGAGACATTATAACGATTCACAGCTAGACCCTGACAGTTTTAAGGACGGTAGAACTTTCTATGGTACAGTGCCCCCTTAAATTTGCATACGTCTTATCCCGGTATAGTGTATTCATGTATTGTAATGTTAAGTTATGTTTACACCCCGTTTTAATTGTTTTTTGTAAGATTATCAGTTTTCCCGGAATACTAGTAAACCGTGACGTTGTGTGGTAATCGATTCACACTGAGACGCAATGAAATGACTTGTGTTTTCCTTTTACTCTATTTAAACTTATGAGGAAGTTAACTTTAGAGCAAAAATGGTCACCGTAGGTTTGCTTTTCGTTCATAACCAAATACATGTATGTATTTTAAAAATCTTGCATGCGAAACTAGAACATTCAAAATTTATACTGTTTACTGATAGCTAAATTCTTGTAGCCCTCTTTGGAATTTTAAAACGAGGGGCGGTTGATATCGTAAGGAATTATAAACTTCAGAAGCTCACACGGAATTACCAACACACACCAAGGTCCAGTGTAACTAAGATAGTATTGCAAAAAGGCTTGAAAAAGAATTTTACTTATTTATCTGACTGATATAAACCCTCCTGCAGTCAGCTGGTTCTAAAGCGTGGACAAATATTTGAAATCGGTGTTGTGTAAACTGACGCATAACATTATTCATACTTCAAGGTGAAGTGTGTGCTTTTCATGAACGAGTCGGTTGCATTGATTGTATTGCCGGTTAATAAGTGCAGCAGAGGTCAATCTTTGGACTGGACTTGAGTAGATAACCGTTCTTAAAGGGTCGTACGCCCATTACGGTGAATTAGCTGATTAATGTTAAGCATAATACATATTACTTACACATCGCTTGTTTATACATCAATGCCGAACCATTTGTTTTGAACTGAATAACTTGTTCTAAAATGAGTTTCAAACTCAACTCTAATATGCTCACCTAATGGTATTCCAAAACGATAAGCTGACTTTTTCACAACATAACGCCTCCTTGCAGACATTTTGGTTGAATGTTAGGTTTTATTTTTAGCACAGTTTTAATCAAACTCGTGATTTGGATCGATGCGCATAATTTGTAGTTAATAAAACAAATCAGCACTACCCCTCAAATCTGCACCTCTGTTGTACAGAGCGCTTAATCCCTCCTTTTAAAAGCCTGCGATGAACATTTGGTTTTAACCAATTGCAACCCAGTTGACTTTCGATTTTTCTTGGTCGTCTTGGTTAGCTTTTTGTAGCTCGTTTCCAGGGTGCCCCAGGCTGAGGGCAAACAATGTAAGAAATCTTGTAAGAGTTAGTGGGAACATTATACGTTTCTGGGAAACTGTCCACCTACCCCTCCCTATAAGCCAACATTAATTCTTAACCCTTACTTCTCACTAAGGGCAACATGTTTGCTTAGGGGAGGGGTAAGTGGATAGTTTCCCAGAAACGTATAATGATCCACGAAGTTTCTGGAAAACTGCCCACCTACCCCTCCCCATATTAGACAAACGCCGTTTGGGCCGGCACTTAGTGTCCGTCTTAAAGGAATGTCGTCTTGCAGCGAAACGGACTTAAGGATGACAGAGATAGTATTCACTTCACTTAGAGGCCAAACTGTCGGGAGTAAAAAATCAATTCAATTTTCAAATTATATTTTACAAAATGCTGACAAACAAATAGCACCATGAGAAAGTGCTACCAGAGATTTTTCATTTGAATGGTCACACAATAAGGTTTCATCCACTCAAGAAGCACAAGACTTCATCTTAGAGAGGTACTCAAGGCTATATAAAGAGATTCCAAATTTTGATGATACGCGATGCTCACCAGTATCGCCCCATGTAAGGGACTCAGGATTCCGGAATCTCGGAAAATTTTGCTTATGGAATCCGGAATACAGCTCAAGGAATCCGGAATCCATCTAACGATTGGAATCCAGGATCCTACTGACAAACACTGGAATAGAGTACCTGGAATCCGGAATACAGCTCAAGGAATCCTGAATCCCACTAAAGATTGGAATCCAGAATCCTACCGGCAAACACTGGAAAAGAGTACCTGGAATCTGGAATACAACTCTAGGAATCCGGAATCCTACTAGCGACTGGAATCCAGAATCCTACTGACAAGCACTGGAACAGAGTACCTGGACTGATCAGGAGTACAGCTCAAGGAATCCGGAATCCCACTAAGGGAAAATTAAGAGACGTAAATTTCGATTGACAAATAATTTAATTAGCGATTTTCTGTTTTTACACACGGCCTCCTTGAAAAGCAGGTGTTTTCTTTTCATCTTTATTATTTTAGTTTTTATCTTAGATTTTAGATTAGTTAGGAAGCTAGTTTTTCTATACTTCAATGTAAATGTATACCTGAAGGAAATACCGTGTTTAAATAAAGTTACCTTACCTTACCTTACCTTACCTAATCCAGAATCCTACTGACAAACACTGGAATAGGGTACCTGGAATCCGGAATCGACGGCGTGGAATTCAGAATCCAAGACCATCCTGGATTCTCTTACATGGGACTACCAGTTCCACACAGCTTCAAATGAATTAAGGGCGTTAATGTCAAAAAACACCCTCCAGGGACATTTTTGAAAGAGCGGCTTAACAAATACAGTTTCTGTAGATTTACAGTTCTTCCAAATCGTTTTAGTAGCATGCATATAAACTTATCGGTAATAGTAGAAATAGAAATTTAGTTGGCAAGTTGCGAAACAAAGCTTTTTGCTTTCTTGGGCGCAAAAGAGTTTTCCCGACACAAGGTCCGACCCCCGTCTAGATGTTTCTAGTAATTACTCGTTCTTTTTCTATTTTGCGGTTCTTTTTGTTTGTTTTTTTTCCCAATTTCCTGCTTCGCTGACTTTGTGGCTTTGGTTCTCCTTTTTTTTCCCTTGGGATTGTTTTTAATCTGTAAAGGAGACAATTACTTAGGGTCTCCGTATGTCCCAAGACTGTGCTAGACACGTAAAGATGGTTTAGAAACAAAGACAGTAATCTAATTAAACCATCACGTACCTGTGGTTTGTTTTGTGGAAACTTCAAATAATTATATCGTGAATTTAAAGGACGATTTGAGCAGATAGCTGCAAATTTGACAGACAAACGACGCAAAAGATCCTATTCGAGCTATAAAAAAAAAAAACAGATCCTTTTACCGTTGATGATTGCGGGCGACAAGAGGAGGGATCGGGGAAGAATGACAGGGTCTAGTTTCGGTAAAAAAAAAGTTACACGTTTTGATCACACTGTTGTACTTTGGGCATGAGCTCTCCATATTAATGGTGAATGACAGCTGTTATTCAATCATGATGACATCATTACTTTATTTTCGTATTTTATAACTGAGTTGACAACGATGTCTCTGTGCAAATAATACGGTGCTTCCTTTAGTTTTAACGTTTATTTAAATAGGTTACTTCACGCAAGTAATACCGTGTGGCACAAAATTTTTGCGGGTTCCAATTTTTGCGATTTTTTCAGCGATCGTCAAAAATAAGTTCCCGCAAATAAAAATTACCGCAAATATTTTTCCCGCAAAAATTTACTCTAGAGTAAATATTCTCTAACTTAAATTCGCTACGCAAAAATACTGTTCTTAGAAATCGTGTCTGTTCAATTACAACGTGCATCTTCATTCAGGAACAAAACGGTATACAATGAATTGGTGGTTTTACATGGGGTACGCATACCGTAGTACTGTATAATACCGTATGTATTCCTATTGTACGTACTTAACAAAAACGAAAATATTGTCAATTCTTGGTACAGGGCACTTTCGAAAAAACTCAAAAATTTATTCGTAGCAATAAAAACCAATCTGTCCTAATCGCAAAAATTAGTTCCCGCAAAAAACAAAAAATCGCCAATCCGCAAAAATAAATTGCCGCAAAAATTTCGTGCCACACGAAACATGACCAATACTCAACATACAAAGGAAATAATTTAAACAGTCAGCTCAACAGAGAATTGAAAAAAAAATTTAAACAAGGATTGCAAATAAAATATAACGCTAAAATGAAGCTCGGAAGAGATAAACTGATAAATATTGAAACGTATTGTATTTAGGTAAACCGGAAAAACAACGGCCCTCCTTCTTTGAAGTTTGTTTCCGTTTATATGGAGATGTATTTTGCAGTGAGCCGATGATTTTGTGAACAAAAGGCGTTTTTAAAAATTCTCTCGTTTCGCTAATTTGTAGTTTTTAAGCCCTAAGCAGAGAAAATTGTGCAAAATTATGTAAGATAGCGTGATCAAGCCACTAAGTTCAATTCGTGAACATCCGAACAATATTCCTTTCACTAAATTAAAGCCAGTGACGGATCCAGGGGAGGGCTCCCCTTATTTTTAGACCAGACTGAGGCCCGAAGGTCCCTCCCCACCCCCCCCCCCCCCCCCCCCCCTTATCTAAAGGTCTGGATCCGCCATTGAAAGCCACACAAGTCAAAGTGTATGTAGCATGTAAGAGAGGGTGAGGGGCAGCTTTGGTTATTCCTCACTGTCCTGTCTCTTCACTGTAGAGCTACCTTAGCCGTTTGTTTTAAAATTGGGGAAACGCGCCATAATAGGGCTGTTAGTAATGAAAATTCAAGTTTTTAGTTGTGCCTGTCATTCAAGGGTCTGTTATTCATTTCATTTGTTTGACGCTTGCTATTGCATAAAAATATCGATGATCATATAAATAGCTTTGGCTTAGTTACAACATGAGGCTTGTGGCAAATGAAAATAAGCGCTTAGATTCTTTTTTTTCGTAAATTCTCTCGTTTGCCGTACAATAATAGAAATTACAAAAAAAATATAATGTAAGTCGAAAAAAGAAGTGGCAAGAAGACCTAACGAGGAAACTACAGGAGTTTATGAGAAGTTAGGCCTCCTTGAACTACGGGCTATAGCTGCTTACATCAAGGGAATAAAAGATGGCGTAAAGTAAAAGTGGAAAAGATTTAAGATCGGTTTTCATATTTACTTAATAATTTAATCTGTACTATTTTCCCAAAGAAGGAAAGAGATCGAGAGTTGAATGACTTCGTTGTCAAGTGAATTGAAAAACTTGGTTCCATGACAAAAAAATTGAGAACTTCTCGAATAACTTGATGCTAAACACTCGTTAAAACACAGTTTATAACTCCAAGCGATTATTCACGTGAACTACCAACCTTTGCAAACCATCCCGGCCTCCAAAGCCGTTTGAAATATCTCTATTAAGACTCTCCTATAGGCTGCCTTTTCTGGCTGTCATCGACGAGGTTGATTTTTCACGTCTCAGTCCGCTGTACTGCGGATAATATTCAAGATCTCACTTGCTGAGACATTGGGCTCATAATGTGGTGTTATAGGTTGCTGACGTAAGAATTGGGTGTTTTCGTGAGCTTGACATTTTACTGATATTAAACAAACGTTCTTCAGCTTGAAAATAGAAGTATCTATGGTTACAGCCAATTTAAAAAAATGATAATAATAATAATTATTATTATTAAATGTATGTATTTACTTTGCTCTTACCTTTTTATAGTCATACAGAACTTACATCGCAAATGAAATGTGTCTCGTAGCCTTTGTAATTTGGTTATTTCGTGTTGTTCGTTAATGTTCAGTTAACATAACAAATATGTTTAAGTATTTTCAACAAAATAAATTTGAACCCTGATGCCTGACTAGACTGCTCACAGTCCCCTATTTTTCGGTAAGATTGTCAAGATCGAGCGCTTTGCGTTAGGGGCAGCCATCTTGGATGAGTGTCAAATCTACTTAGGGGTGCTATAAACCTCGACGCCCTCCCCCTCGGTACATATGGAACCAAGATGGCCTCCTGTACCAGTAAGCGCTCTATCCTGACGATATTACGAAAAAAATAGCGGACTGTGAGAAGTCAAAACCTAACACAGTGCAAATCAAGCTTCGGCTGCCATTTGTTCGAGATCACCTGGTCCCCTATTAGATAACGGTTCTTGTTAAAAAGAATAAACTGTTCAAGTTTGTAATAGAATGGAACTTAATGGGAGTTAAAAGTTTTCGCTTGCAGCTCAAATGCTTTTCTACCGAAAAAATGGGTCACCATCACTATTATTCACCATAACATAGTTTTGATGTACCTGAGCTCAAACCATGACCTTTCTTTAGGCTTCTTACCCCATGGATACTAAAATAAATGGTCGTACCGTATTTCCTCCCACGCTATAATAATATATTATATAAGAAACGTTTATATAATAAAATTAGGAGCTTTTGGTACTGACAGCCGGGTGCCAGGCCAATAAGTTATCAATAAATTATTCAAAATCCAAATTTACGGTTTTCAAGCCCAGGCTTACTAAGTGACCAACTACTGTTTTGACTTCACGTTTACGTAATTAATGTTGTAGTGTAATAAAGATTTAACCGAAATAAAGTTACGGTTTGTTGAAAGGAAAAATTAACAAACACCTCCTTCCAGTAAGCGCCCCTTCTTTTTAGCCGAAATTTTAATAAGCGTCCGGGCGCTTACCGTTTTCGAGTTAATACCACGGTAATTTTCTTTCGTGGCCATCATACACTTGGGGGATAGTATTAGAGTAAATTTAGATAAAACTGAACAATTACAATAGGGTTTTCTTTTATCCCAATGTGATTTCAGGGTTTTAAAGTAATTCTAGTTTCTTTTACAATTTTCAGTAATTTTTCCTTTGTATGGAAATGTGTAATAAAGTGTTGCTGAGGATAAAGTTAAAAAAAATAAAACATATAAAACAAAAGTAATACCAAAAAGTCGAGACATAGCTCTTTGAAGGATCGATAACTAAATTCCATAGCTTTCCAGGCCTTGGAAACGAATTTCTCAAGTTCAATGACTTTCCAGGGTTTCCTGACCTCAAGGAACCCTGTATATATATGTATGCTGTTTGAAAGTTATGGAAAGAAGGTTTTGTTTGGAAGATTAGTTACTGCAGATGAAAAAGCAAAGACAATGTAAGGTAAAGAGAAGCAATTAAAAAGCGCGAATAGTACGCTATTTTGTGGACACCAGAGTTTGGTATCTGTTGAACTGTTTAAGGTAAAAAATTACCTTAAAACACGGAAGGTTTTGAAAATTTTTGAAAGCGACAGCAAAACCTAAGGTCATGGAAAACTTGAAAAGGTCACGGAAAAAGTCATGAAATTTGAAGAGCTTAAAAGAGTACGAACTCTGATGTGGTATATAAACAAGCCTTTTAGTATGTCTAACTTACATGTATTACTGTTCCGAACTCAGTGTTTAGACACGTTTGGAACACGTTTATGGAAGAACGTTTAAATAATGACTCTATTTATGGTTTAAACATGACTGAGACGACGAATTACATACACGCTGTTTAAAAATCCGTTTGATTAATTGGAACATAAATTTCAATTCTAAAAATTCCATTGATTACGTTAATTCGGTACCACACATTTATACACATCATCTCTTCTTGTACTTAACTGCTTTTGATATAAAATAACCTACTGATAGTTATTAAATGTATACACTATAGACATTCTAAAAGTGAAGGGGGTTAGAACTTATTGAAAAATATATGAATGAGTCATATTATGAGTATTTTCCCACCGTTTTGGTCTTTTCATCAGTAAGAACCGCAATTGTTTTTTTTTGTCTCTGAATATTGAACAGTTACTTAAGAAACTATACACTGCTGCAAGTTCACATGGGAAAATGGAAAAATTGTCATTGATCACCTTTGAAATGGCTTTAGTTTGTGAACGTTTTCACACTGTTGCTTGGCTCTATTCATTCACTGATATCTCTATTGTTCGTTATAGGCATATTAGTAGTCAATCCACCAATACCTGGTCCAGTGGGACAATGTACCGGTTAACATAGGATTAAGTCTTTCAACTCCTTGGGTTCTTTTCAAAAGCCTATAGTTTCGTTCTCGAAAGGCTTTTTAAACATGTTTAAGCTCAAGTTACACCTTAGTTGTTGCTGAGTCAGAGAGAGACCTTACCATACCCTTATCTCAACAACCAACACTGATTCTGCGATCAGAAGTGAGTATGCAAAAGTTATCTTTAGTTTCGGGCCTTTGAAATCGCTAGCTAATAATATTGTGCAGTTGCGCGTGAAGTCTTGTGGAAATTCGATTTTTCGAGCCTACCCAAGAAAAGGAAATTGCTGCGAGCTGTCGCTGAGGTTCGGAACTTTTAAGTTAAAAGTGTTTGAATAGGGGTAGGAAAGTCTTGTGGAGGGAAGTCGCCGGGAGGTTCGAAGTCGTTCGCGGAGAACGAGAAATCGTGATCCTAGTGTGATACTGTGTTTTTGTCAAAGGGTTAATTATGAATTATGAATTCAAGTCATATATTACTTTATTTTTTTTTTAGATCTGCTGTATTTACTAAACAAGCGACTATCGCTGCGGTGAGGGGTATTTTAACAGCAAAATAAGGAAAGGATTTGTTTGCCATTCGACGACCGCGCTGATTTTTTATACACTGTGAATATAGAGGCACGACCGCTAAAAAAAGTTTAGACAACGACTGGAACTAAACGGGGCAATTTATTTTAATACGGTCAATAAAATTTGAACGGAGTTATGGAGGGAAACTTGGAATGTGAAATGACAGTACGAAATGTCACGAAGAAAACAGTGGTTACGTCATCCACAATTACAACAAGTTCTGGACGAAAACGAAGCTTGGTGGAAATTGTGCCTAAAGGGGAGCCTTTTCCGAATTATGATGTAAAGATAGTTCCAGGGGAGCGGAAGAATTCCACAAAATTGTATGAATTAAACAACAATGACTCCAACAATAACCAGCATTCCTTGGACGAGAAACCAACGAAAACGGTCGAAGAAGGGCGACGATCTATCGGGCAGTCTCGGAAATGCTCCGATCATGTTTCCGAGCAACCAATCATGATTGTTACGAGAGGAAGAAGGTCCCGGATAGAGGTCCCAGAGTGGATGGAAGAGCGAAAATGTCCAGAAACGGAGTACCAACCCAGTGATATTTCAGACATTGACGATTTGTTGAAATATCCAGCCGATTATTCGCCAAGAGAAAAAGAGATATACGACAACGTAGAGGAGGACAGGATCCATCCAGAATTTACCAAACGGGACAAACAGCTTGTTCCTGTTATTTCAGATGAAAACGGCGTCAATGAATCAGACGAGGACTCCAGTGAATTTGAAGAAGAAATTGTAGTGGTGGAGGTCCAAAGAAAACCGAGCTGGAACAAAAAACTGGAGTCTCCTAGACAAGTCGAGGTTCCCGAGTGGATAAAAGAGCGAAAATCTTCAGGAACAGAGTGTCAACCTATTGACGGTTTGTTGAAATATCCAACCGATTATTCACCAACAAAAGGGGAGATTGAAGACAACACCATCGAGACTTGGATCCACCCGGTGTTTGCCAAGCGGGACAAACAGGTTTTTCCTGTTCTTCTGGATGAAAATGGCGTCGACGACTCCGGCGAAGAGTCCAGTGAATTTGAAGAGGAGATTGTAGTGATGGATGTCAAGAGAAAACCGAGTTGGAACAAAAAGCTGGTGTTTCCTAAACAAGGGCCAGAAAGTGCTGGAAAACCGATTGAAGACCTACTCGTGGCGCAGAAAATTCGAGTTCAAGAGTCGGCTCCCGAGGAGTTATTGATTGAAGAGAAAATCGAATGTGTGGAACGTCCGTCGGTATTTCGAGAATTACCTGACTTCGCTGCTTTAGAGAACCTGTAATGACCAGTCGTGAGTGGAGAAACCAATTAGGCTTTTGCAAAGTGATTGAACTGAAACAATGTCCAGGCCGGAACACAGAAGCCAGTAATATGCGCTTTCTTATGAAAGACATGTGTATGAACTGAGTCAACAGGTTAGGGTATCATTTAAAAGTAGCACTCGCTTTTTTTCGATTTATAAAATTATTTGCGTGATTTAAGACACCGTTTACTTCGGTATTTTTCTTCCCCTCTATTTCAAATGCTCGTGACACAGTCTTCTCGGTTTCACTCTACACTCCAAGTGAAAACTGAGTATCTTTCTTGAGTCTCTTAAATAAGTCTCTTGTCTTTATTTTCACCAATCTAAAAATGTTTGCTGTACATTTCAGAAAAAAAAGTATAAGAAGTCTTAAAAAAAGTTTCACTAGAAAATGAGTTAGCATCCTATCTACTAGTGAGTGTTTTTGAGCTAACAAAAACACCGTCATGTTGACGTTCCGAAAGTTCGAAACCCATCTATCAACTCGCAGAAATCGCCGCCCTTGAAACTGGCAAAAGAACTAGCGGTATAAGTAGAATAACGCAGCCTCGTTCTCAGGTCGATACGTGCTGTGCGAGTAGGTGTAAGAGGCGGGCTTGGAATCTAAGTAGCGCCAAACTCAAACTCACTGAAGGCTTTGGGAAGCGAGAGTCACTGCGACTTTAATTGCCAACGACTAAGCACTTTTGACTCTTATACTTTCGTAAGAACTTTTTAACATAAATATGGAAGCGAATCAGTGAGAGACAGAGATGTGATTGCTGTGTCTGAGAAATATCAAAGGCACTGAGGTGGCGAACTTACGCAAAAACTTCACGAACGTCGACGCCGCTGTTGGAGGAAAAATCTCCTGTGAACGATTTTGGAAGAACAGTTCCCAGTGCCGAGATATACTGCTGCCGGTATAGGTAATAGCATCATTTCGTTGCTATGACAACTCCGATGTTCTTGCAACCCTGATCATAGCAAATTCCCATCTTTATCTAATACAATTGTGGTGACAATTTCTCCAAATCTCTGTTTATGGCAACGTAGTTTATGCTCAAACTTGGGAGGTATTGACCCTGAAAAACTTTATCGAGCCACCTTAAGCATCGCGTTTACGGCACTGAAACGGCAAACGTGAGATACAAGCTGAGAAATTTTCAAAATGAGGAATGAGCAGATATAAACAGCTTAAAACAATTTTTTATGGATAGAATTGGCTTGAATCTACCGATTTTTGTGTAGTGAAAAATTTCTTAACATATCATCGGTTATCAACTTTGTTTCGATTCTCGTTGAAGTTCTCCGATGTATATGTTGTGGTTAATTTTTTTTTATTTCAGTTGATTTTTATTTTTCCATTGCTTTTGGGTATGATAATGTATGCTAATGAATTTGAAACAAAGGGAAAACAAAAATTAACAGAAATGAAAATTTAACTGCAACATACATGTCAGAAAACCTACTCCACTTTCAAACATTTGATCGTTCGATGAGACGATCGCCCTCCCAACGGACAAGCATATCCCATCGTTTAAAACGGACGGATAGCGTGCAGATATGCAAGAGCTCTTTTTTGTTACGACTACGCGCTGGGCGGGACGATGTTTGATTTGCGGAATATAAATCAAGGGATTTAAAAATTTTAATAACCTTAGCGTATAATTGTAAGTCCTAGATGGGTCTTTGGCCTAGGAGTGTCACTCATTCCTCATTTACTTGTTTTGGAATCGTTTCAGTTCATGCCGTTTCACTTCATTTTTTCCATTTGACTGCTTCTCTGCAAATGCGCATCATTTACATTTTCCCATGTTTGTTTGTTCTTTTCTTTTACTTCGTTAAGTTAAAGGTGAATGTTTTTCTTCAACAACTGATTTTTTCTTGACCTCTTTAGCAACATGAGGAGGGAAAGCTGTTGACATCCATACCGTCTGGGTGAACCGTGCCACTAGATTATTGGTCATTCTTAAGAGGATTAAGTCTTCTCTTTCGCTTCTGTATAAATTAAAAAAGTCATTTGTTTAAGGTGTGAGTTGACGTTCTCGAAATTGCTTGAAAACCTCGGAATCTTTGCTTTCTAGGGAGGTATAAAACAACTTCTCAAAAGTAGGTTCCGATATATAGGTTATCGAAATTATCATCTTTAATTTAAAAGAGCATGCGAAAGAAGTAAGTTATTTTTAGTTTGAACATCTATAGGGATCATTAGAATTCAAGTCCTCTGTGTTGTTCTATTTTACTTCAGAATCCTTCGGAATTTCAACAGTGCTTCGTGCTTGCCCTCGCCCCAAAACGGGGAAGGAAAACTGCCGAAGTCAGCCTCTTGTGGTGTTGCGGCAAATCTTTCCAGAACGAAGAAAAATTTGTCGTAAAGAACCAAACAAAGGCCCCGAGCAAAGGGCAGTGAGGTGAAACAAAACGAAGGTAAACAAACTTAGACGGGAAAACAGAAAAGAAATTATTTTGGAGTGGCGAACAAAAGTTAAGTCAGAGTTTTGGGAGATATAGCTACGTGAGCGAAATACGATATCTACTAGCGATGAAGAAGACCGAGATAACCTCGACCTCACCTACGACCCGTTTCCAGAGTCAGTCAGCTGTGAAACAGTCCTTTGAAAGACGTGACGTCAAGAGGTTTTCAAAGGAGGTTTATTCAACGTTGTCTTCCGAATCGTTCAGCTTCAAAAGCATGAATACCCAGTACAGTTCAGTATATGAGCGTTCCTTCACAACGAAGTCAATCGGAGGAGGGGAGACCAGGAGGTATCTCGAATCCCACACGAAGACTTCCGATCGTAGTGACGAGCAACCGCTTGTGGCTGTTGTGAAAGATAAATCTAAGGTAAACGTGCCAGAATGGATGGAGGAACAGAACTCTCCGGAACTAAAGCGACGAGGCGTTAACTCTTTAAACATCGATATTTTCTTGACGTATCCGAGCAATAGTGCTGAGCGAAAGAATGGCCACGAAGACACAGCAAGAGAAAGCATGATCCGTCCTGAAGTCGCCAAACGAGACGAACAGTTTATTCCAGGGTTTCCAGTTGAAGAAGACTACGAAGAGGATGAAGACGATGAATTTGAAGAAGAGATTGTAGTGGTAGATGTTGTAAGGCATTCCCTTTGGCGAAAAGGATTGCAAATTCCGAAACCACAGCCAAAAAAGGCCGGAAAACCTATTACAGACCTCCTTGAGGTTCCCACACTTCAACCGAAGCAAAAATCTACCTCCGAGGATTTATTGGTTGATGAGAAAGTCGAGTCAGTGGAACGGCCTCCTATGGTTTTTGCGGAACCAGACTTTAGTACATTTTAAATAACAAATGCAACAGTTACTTCAGGGGCTTGTTTGACCTCAGTATCGCTAAACAGTGGGCTTAGACTAGAGTATTGGATTCCCTAGGGTTTGACCCTATAGATAACAGGCAAATTATGTCTACGTAGTGATAATAGTGAAGTTATCTCCTGACGCTGTATTCTAAAGCAATGACCAAACAAAAAAGCAAATATGCGGCACAGGTTCTAAGATTGCGGATTGGTAGACACACTTGAACTGGGATCTATAACTGGATTGTTTTCCACACTTATTAGAAGAGAGGAATTAAACGCTGATTTAATTCATAGTATCATTTTATATCAAAGCAAGATAACACTGATATCGTCAATATCCGTGGAGAGGTTAACTAGTGTGAACTTGCGACTACGTTGACGATAAACTTGCTCATATCGTGGTTGTGCGGCCAAACTGGCTGCCAACAGATCCAAAAAGTGCTGTAATTTAAGAGTCCACCTTGAGAGTCTCAAGCAAATCGACTTACCGAATGTTGTTTATTTTAAGAGAAATAAGATTAGCACAGCCATTGACTATTGCAGCCTCTCAAGACTTGCGCTGGCTCGAGATTTTAATACACTTGCTAAGACTGTTTTATCGTGAATTTTTCTTTAGTCATTAATGCTAGTTTTATTTATCTTTTTTTTTTCGATTTAGTTTGCCAAAAACAAAAAGTATGCTAATGCACGTTGAAGTAGTCACGCTCTCCAGATTTTAACGGCAGATTCCAGAACCATGTGTTATCGATTCTGAATAATTTAAAACTCAAGGTTAATGTCTTGTTGTTTCATAACATATCCCTGTCCTTTGCTATCGGATGAGTTCCTTGCGGGCAGAGGCCTCTCTTAATTCCCAAAGAGGCATCTTGCCAGTACGGAATCGGATGAGTAACAAATTTCACGTTACCCTGACAAATCTTATAAAGTACGAAACGAAAGTGATGTAAGGATACCCGAAATAGATGGTAAATGATGCGTTCAAGATGTAAGCCCTGGGGGTACAGCCTGTGTACAGGCGCTCCCTCCCCTAATCTCTCCTCGATTTTATTTGAGGGGAGGGAGCGTCTGTACACAGGCTACGGGGGAGGAACTGGTTTATACGTGGCCAGAGGCTCCGCCCAAAAGGAGTATCTTTTCAGGTTTCGGATATATGAAAGGGTAGGGGTTTCACTAGTTGAAGTGTATGAAAGGGTTGGGAAATCTGTCATTTAGGTCTGTTAAAGCGCCTAAAAGGGCTATCAGAAGGATTTTATGGCTGTAAACGTGTTGGGAAAATTTCCTGGTTTTGTGAGTTTTTGAAATTTAAAATCAGTGCCTTTTTTACAGCAGTTAAAAGGGATTCGAAGACAGTTCTAAACCAGGTTTGTAAAGGGGTACCATTTGTCAATGGAGGGTATACAAAGGTGGTACCTTTTCTGTCAAAGTCAGGGACCGCGGAGGGGGAGGGGCTGGTAGGGCCGCGGCCCCACCACTTTTTTGCGCCCCCGCCCCGACTTTTTGTGCTAAAAAGAAAAATAATTAAAATTAAAAAAAAGACTTGAAACAAGTTTTTTCCGTCTATACTCCGCTATATTCTCTGTATTTTCTTTCATTTCAAACGCCAGGCATTTTGTGGCTTTCCTGTGCTTTTCGCGGTAATTGTGCCCTGGGGCCGACTTGCCGCTTGATCAAACGCCATGCCTTGGCCACCTCTTCGTTTCGTTCGGCAGCGTGTTTTGTACTTCCAGCTCCGGCAGAGTTTTTTATCAGTTTTATCAGACGAAATGAAGAAAATTACTAGCTTTTTCAAGCCAAACGAGGGTGAGTAGTTGTTTTGAGTTGATAAAATTTTTATACTTTGTCTTTCTCCTTTCGAATCAATGAAATATTCGATGGCAAGAAGAATTACATTACTTGAACAGTGAACGGCCATCACTTCAGTGTAGTATTTTCTATACTAAAATTCTAATCGCGTCTTTTCTTGCACTGCATCTGAATTGACAGTGTATGTTGGTCGTTTATTAGAAAAAATTATTTTCAGTTGTCAGCCCTCCCACTTTTCACCTTGCTCCGCGGTCCCTGAAAGTTGTATACAGCTAGCTATAGTTCGAGAAAGGTTGTCGGAAAAAGTGCACGCGACAATCCCGAAAGGTATTGTGGGTGGTTTTCAGTTCTCTGTTTTCAAAACAAATTTCAAAGAATGGCAAGAGAGGCCACGGACGTATGTTTGTGAGGGCTAAAAGGAAAGCAAAAAAGTAGGTTCGACAGGTACATTGTCAGGAACAAGTCATTAATCATTTCCCATATTACCTTTCGGGATTGTCGCGTGCACAGTTTCTAAAAATAGCTGTAAAAGGGAAAGGAGTTGGACCTAGAGGCCAAGCCTCCCCGTATAAGACTTTTTTGGGTAATCCCCTATAGGCATAATTGCTGGAGTATTTAAAAAGGTTAAACTTCGTGGTGCTCTGTTTTAAAGAATAATAACTCCTCTGTCTCCTCAGGCGCATTCTTTTTCCCTGGTCAAATTAAAGATCGGTTGTTACTCCCTTTGGACAAAAGAGTTCGTATGTGTTCGCGAAATCTTCTGTCCTATTAATTTCGTCTTGACTGATTGCTCGTAAACTGAATCTACTATATTTCTATTGGTTAAGCTGTCACATTTGGGCAAACGATCCGCCCCTTAGTCATGACCTGCAACTGGTTTACCTACTGTAACGGGGTTCCGTTTTTGTAGTCATTTTCTTTAAACTTCTAACTCGCATTCCACATTTGGTAGCTGTCGTCGCCTTTTCATATTCCTCGAACACCATTTGTTCGCTCTGACCGAAATATTGATTACCTTCTCTGTTACATCCCCCTGCCCGCCTAAAGCGAGGGACGTACCGAAAGAGACGCTCGTCATCAACCATATCCTGCATCTTGTTGTCACCCAACGTAACAAGGTAATCATTCTAATTTCATATACTTCTTTACGGTTTTTAAGAACCAAGAGAGCAAGAGGGAGTCACCACCTTGACCCACCATGGAGTGATGCCTGAAACAGGCTCATCAATGATAAGATATCAGAGAAGAAAGTTAAATGCCCTGCAAATGTTAGTAATTACGTAGGGAGATTTCACGGCGCGCCGTTGTTTGAGACGCTGTACTCCTGCGACAAATAGGGTCAGAACTTTGCAAAAGTGTTCATCAATATTAGAAGGGTCTTTCAAGTTGAAGTTTTAGTCTCGGGATGAGACCAGACCAAAACTATAACACATATATCGGAAGCTTGTTTGTAATAAATTTTTCTATCCAGGGAATTGAATCTTCGTTACACTAAGTTTAACATTTCTTGTTTCAAGGACAATGGACATCTGTGCAAGTAAGAATTTGTAATATTACTATAATAATAATAATAATCATAACTATAACAAAATTGTCAAATCTGATTGGCTATCAACTGCCCTGATTTCAGCCTTAATTGGACAGTTTAATAGGACAGTACGCGTCATGCCTAAGTAATTGGACAGTACGCGCCATCAAGCGCGCGCTTAAGTGGCCTTTTTTTTTTCACTGCTTAGCAAAACATAATTTCGAACTGCTTGTGTTTTGATTTAAAAAGTAGCCTATTATTTCACAAATTTTGTTAAAGTTATGATTAATTGGTAACAGAACTTCGTGTCGTCCAATTCGGTCGTAATCATACTCGTGATTAAATAAATCGGACTCCCTCTACGCGGTCGTCCGATTTTGTTAATCACTGGTCTGATTACAGACCGAATTGGACTCCACTCAGTCCTGTTACCATTACTAATAATCTATTTCACCACTGAACACTGAACAAGGACGTAAGATATGATCCCAAAAGTGTCTAGCCTCCTGAACACCTGCAGGGAGCACATGGCTCGGACCAATATTTCAATATCCATCGTCAGTTCAAGGATGTTGGATTGTCTTTAAAAATTTACCTGAAAGCAGACTTGCCAAGTCTCACGACTTTGTCGTGAGTCTCACGATTTTAGGACCCGTGGCTCGCGCTCCCACGAGTTGGCAACTGATTAATTTCTCACGCTTTCTCGAAAAGTCAAACTCCAAGAAATTTTGGAGCTTTGGGGTTCGTTTCCAAGTTAGATATCAATAGATAGCCAGCTCAACCCAAAGAAAACGCTTAGGGGTCGCGTTTGATCACATTCTTTTAACCTACCGCGACTTGCCGCTGCCACCAAATGTGCAGACTTACTGTTTCTTTTGTTTTAAGATGGCGCTAACAAAACATAGAAATTACAAAACCTAAATCGTAAAATTGTTCGTGATGTTTACGGCTTCAGCTTTAAACTGATATAGCGACTTCCAATACCCATAATCTCCACTGAAAGTCCTTCCGCCAGGAAATTTGGGACATTCACTACTTTTTACCCATTTCTCACTACTTTTCCCAGCTCTAGGTTTAGAATCTCTCGTTTTTTGTCCCTTGGGGGTTGGCAAGTTTCGCTAAGAAACTGACGATGAATACTGAAGTATCTGAAACATGTTAAGGCTGAATAAGATATTAATTTCCGAGTTCCAAAAACTCTCACTTTCAAAACGAAGCTAAGTGCAAAACCTTTCTTGTGAAAACACGTTTATCTGCATTTAAATAGAAAATCATTTTCATATCAATAGCACTTCGCCTCGCTTTGAAACAGAGGCTTTGGGCAAGTCGGAAATGGCCTGTTAGCCGAGGTCCTATTAAGCCTAGGGGACTTCCGGCCTAAGTAAGTAAGTTGTATTGGTTTTCATTGGCTGTTCGAGGTGAGGGAGGCTCGTTCCCCACCCTTTTTTCAGGCCAACTAAAGGCCATATGGCCGAGAAACATTACATCTCTTCTATGGTTTCGATAAGCCAGCGGCGTGTTACACCAGGCGAACGTGCGTATCTGATAAAATACCAAAATAGGACTTTTGCAGCTAGTCATTAACGTTGTACAAAACCGTCATGCTGGAGAGCAAAAGTCGCACTGGGACACGAATTGCCCTTTTAAAATTATGTATGCCTTTTTTTGTCTTGTCCCACTGCGACTTTTGCTCTCCAGCACGGCGGTTTTGAACCACGTGAATTGCAAGCCATTCTGCAAAGGGCCTATTTATTATATAAAAAACAGATCCACCACAACAACAGCAACCTAAAAGTACAAATAAGCAAAGTAGGTAAAAAGAAGTGAAATAATTTAAAAAGTGCAAATGCCCTTGTAACTCTGCTTTAACTGCTTTCTAATGACTTTTCAAACCTAAATGCAGTGTTTTTCCTCCGGTTTTAGTCACACTCGATCACGGCAAACCGCAGGCCTTTGTTACTATTGCCAGCAGACTCGAGATCTTCCTTACACGGGAGATGAGTAACTCGCTATCAGAAATGCAACTGGCTTTAATCAAGAAACAGTGCGGAAGCGATCTGGGAAAAGGGTTGCGATGGATTTAGAGAACTGTAGTACGACCCTGTGAACAGGCCCCCTCTTATTCCACCATTGGTTTTTAGAATGCGTTGCTTTCTATTATAGTTACTGACTGCTGGAGTGTGAAATAAAGTATAAAAAACCTTCTAATGATTTTCATTGTAAATGCTTAAGACTTCCTAAACGAGTGTTATGCATCATTTGAGCACTAAGGAAGACTACTAACGCACAACCGGATCGCAATCAAAATTCTTGTGGGTTGAAACAATCTTGTTAAGGAAAACGTTCAGAGAACATTGATCACTGCGATCGTTAACCTCCTGAAGTGAAACATTCACAGACAAGGAATTTAAATTGGAGCCATGAAGTTCTGCTGCGAAAGTGAAGTTCGAGCTAAACGTGTCATTAAGATAATTGTAAAGACTTTGTCTGTAACTGCAAAGGGACAAAGAGGGAAGATAGCTGAAATAGACATCAAAGGACATTTCTGCCCCAGTCATAATGTTACTGATGATGTCAGGATTTTTGCAAAAGTTGAATATTCAACGAAGATGATCATCGGAGTAAGTGCTGAAAACCGAAGATATGTTGAACATGTCGACTCGCAACCGATGGCGCTTATTAAACAAGATAGATCCAAACTCGACGTTCCTGAGCCGAAATATTCAACGAAGATGATCATCGGAGTAAGTGCTGAAAACCGAAGATTTGTCGAACATGTCGACTTCCAACCGATGCTGTTTATTAAACAAGATAGATCCAAAATCGGCTTTCCTGAGCGGAAATATCCCCGGCCCACAAGAGCCCAGCTAGGTATTCCAGCTCCCCTTGGTGAGGAAGACTGCGATGAATTTGAAGAAGAGATTGTGGTCATGAACGTCGGGAGAGAGCCCATTTGGAGAACGTTGCTGGAACGCCCTAAACAAGAGACCAAAACAGCTGGAGTGTTAGTTGAGGACCTTCTTGAGATCCCTTCTTTGCAAGCAAAAACACGCGATTGGTCTTCAGAAAAGTTCTTGATTGAGCAGAAAATCGAATCCGTTGAACGGCAGCCCGTAAATCATGCGTAGTTAACAGATCTGAGCTCCTTCGAAAACATGGTTGCCTAGGAGGGGTTATTAAGCCCCTTTAGACTGTTTCATTTTCCTGCAAGTGCACCACAACTCTAGGTCAAAGCCAAAACACTTAACATATCAAAAGGACACGATATTTGTTAGGGTCACTGTAGTATTACGCCATGGGAAACCTGCTGATTTGCACCTATTCAAGTTAACTGCTTCATCTCAGTCCAAACAATGCACCAAAAGAGGAAAGGCTTTGGACGTTAGATCGACTTGCATGACTTTGTTTTTTAGTTTCATTTCTGTACATTTTAGTTTTTTTTCTATCACAAGGTGGACACAGACAATGATGGGATATATATTTTGACCGGCCTTTAGGTATGATGAGCCATATCGTCCATTTTGGCGTATGGCCTTTTATTACTAAATCTCCAGCACTTCAGTGTTATATGTCTGGTCAGCCTGTCGAAAAAAACGTCATGGAAAACTCACAAAAGCGTAATACTAATCAGTATCAAAGACTCCGAGAAGCTTGTAGAAGAACGAAAGAGTTTTGCAGAATGTGGCAATTACATTACAAAGGAAGTCTTAGTTTCCATTATTAGAACATTTTAGAAAGAATTCACAATAAACCACGTAAGTTTATTTGGCTTCCCACTCAATTGTGATTCAAACCACAAAAACAAAGAATACACAAGAAATTCGTCTCCATCAGTGACTTACAACTACGTCAACGTTCCTGTTGAGACAGATTTCTTTGTAGATCAGTGAGCATGCTATCATCTAAGCGCTTTCTGTCAAAGATAACAGTAGTTAACAGACCACCGAAGCGTGAAATAGTTGTAACAATTTTACTTAATTGTCATTTTAAATAAAAGTTGCGTGTTGCTTTATTTGTTTCACTTCTTATGAACGTGCCTCATTCACTAACAACGAGTGCTAGCCAAATCCGATTGAAATTCACTTGGGGTGATGTAAATATATATATTAATTGTTCTAAACAGAACAGAGAAACGAGAACAGAGCGACGAAACCTTAAGTACTGATAAGGACAAGAGGTCACACTTCTTTACGGTTTTTAAGAACCAAGACAGCAAGAAGGAGTCACCACCTATACCACCATAGAGTGATGCCTGAAACAGGCTCATCAATCATGAGAGAGACGAAACTCAAATGTCAAAGGAAATTACCATTTAAAATTATGTATACCCGTTTTGTTTGTCTTGTCCCAGTGCGACTTTTGCTCTCCAGCACTGAGGGCGGTTTCGCAACTTCGTCCCCAGGGCTTTTCCCTTAGGGCGGTTTCGCACCACGTGAGTGCCATTCTGCAAAGGGTCTATAACAACAATCAAAAACTACAACGACAACCAAAAAGCACAAAGTAAAGTAGGTATAAATACGATAAATATTAAGATATAGTTTAACTTCTTTCTACTGATTTTCCAAACCTAAATGCGGGCTTTTCCTCCCGTTTTAGTCACGCGATCTCAAACCGCAGGTCGTTACTATTGCCAGCAGACTCGATTCTTCCTTACAAGGGAGATAAGTAACTCACCATAAGAAATGCGACTAGCTTTAATCAAGCAATAGCGCGGAAGCGATTTGGAAAAATGGTTGCGATGGATCTAGAGAACTGTGCTACGACCATGTGAACAGGCCCCCTCTTATTCCACCACTGGATTTTACATTTACAATGATTGGCTTTCTATCGTAGCAACTGATTGGTGGAGTGTGAAATATAAAAAAATAAACCTTCTAATGATTTTCATTGTAAATGCTTAAGACTTCTTAAAAGAGTGTTGTGCATCAGTTGCGCAATAAGGAAGACTACTAGCGCACGACGATCGCAATCACAATCCTCTTGGGCTGATATAATCTTGTTAAGGAAAACGTTGGAAAACGTTGATCACGGTGACCGTTAACCTACTGAAGCGAAACATCCACAGACAAGGAATTGATATTGGAGTTATGAAATTCTGCTGCGAAAGTGAAGTTCGAGCTACGCGTGTCATTAGGATAACTGTAGAGGCTTTATTTGAAAGTGCAAAGGGACAAACACGGAAGATAGCTGAAATAGAAGTCAAAGGACATTTCTGCCCCAGTCATAATGTTACCGATGATGTCAAGATTTTTGCAGAAGTTGAATATTCAACGAAGATGATGATCGGTGTAAGTGATGACAGCCGAAGATTTGTCAAACATGTCGACTCGCAACCGATGGTGCTTATTAAACAAGATACTTTAAATAGATCCAAAATCGACCTTCCTGAGCGGAAATATTCAACGAAGATGATCATTGGAGTAAGTGCTGATAACCGAAGATTTGTCGAACATGTCGACTCGCAACCGATGGCGCTTATTAAACAAGATAGATCCAAAATCGACGTTCCTGAGCGGAAATATCCCTGGCCCACAAGAGAACAGCTAGTTATTCCAGTTCTCCCTGGTGAGGAAGACGTAAATGATGAGGAAGAATACGATGAATTTGAAGAAGAGATTGTGGTCATGAATGTCCGGAGAGAGCTCGTTTGGAGAACGTGGCTGGAACGCCCTAAACAAGAGACGAAAACAGACGGAACATTGGTTGAGGACCTCCTTGAGATCCCGTCTTTGCAAGGAAAAACACAGGACTGGTCTTCAGAAAAGTTCGTGATTGAGCAGAAAATCGAATCCGTGGAACGGCAACCGGTAAATCATGCGTGGTTAACAGATCTGAGCTCCTTCGAAAACATGTTTGCTTAGCAGGGCTTATTAAGCCCCTTTAGACTGTTTCATTTCCTGCAAGTGCATCACAACTCTAGGTCAAAGCCAAAACACTTAACATATCAAGAGAACACGATATTTGTCAGGGTCACTGTAGTATTAGACTCTAGAAATCCGGCCAGGATTGTCAATATCATAGTTTCTTGGAAAATATGGAAAACCTGCTGAATTGCACCTATTTTAACTGTTTCATCTCCAACCAATGCACCAACAGAGGAAAGGCTTTGGACGTTAGATCGACTTGCATGACTTTGTTTTTCAGTTTTATTTCTGTAGAATTGAGGGCTAGTCTTTTTTTTTCTATCACAAGGTGGACACAGACAATGACATAATATGTAAACGACCCTTTAGGCATGATGGGCTAGATCGTCCATATCGGCGTATGGACTTATATTAGTATTTTCCATGCCTTGTTGTTCACAAGGCCGTTTCATCACAGCAAACTCACAAAAGCGTTATTCTAATCAGTATCAAAGACTTCCAGAGGTTTTTCGAAGAACGAAAGAGTTTTGCAGAATGTGACAAAGGAAGTCTTAGTTTCCATTATTAGAACATATTTTTGAAAGAATTCACAACAAACCACTTAAGTTAATTTGACTTCCCACTCAAGTGTGATTCAGACCACAAAAACAAAGAATACGCAAGAAGTTCCTGTCTCCATCAGTGACTTCCAGCTACGTCAACGTTCCTGTTGAGTAAGATTTCTTTGTAGATCAGTGTAGCATGCTATGCTTATCGCTTTCTGTTTAAGATAACAGTAGTTAACAGACCACCGAAGCGTGAAATAGTTGTAAGAATGTCACGAAATTATCATTTTAAATAGAAGTTGCGTGTTGCTTTATTTACTTCACTTCTTTTGGACCTGTCTCATACACAAACGAGGAGTGCTTACCAAAACCTATTGAAATTCACTTGAGTTGATGTAAATTGTTCTAAACAGAACAGAGAAACGAGAACAGAGCGACGAAACCTTAAGTACTGATAAGGACAAGAGGACAATATACTCGTGTGCAAGGTGCAGAAAATAACTGAGCGTAATTCATTTTAAACACTATTTACTTGAAGTTATGGAACCTACTGGCGACAGTGGAGAGCAAACTCAACACGTCATTAAGATAACCGTAGTGACTTCGTATGCCACTAAAAACGGATACGCGAAAAACGTCGACCAAAAACGGAACGTGGCTGGAATTGAAGTCAAAGCACACTTTTTCCCAAGTCACGATGCCACTGCTAATGTCAAGAAGTTTCCGAAAACGGAAGATCAAACAAAGAAGATAATCGAAGAAAGCCGCGGATTTACCGAACACTTCAAGAAGTTTTTCGGTCTTGTTCACAAACATCCGATAGTGCTTGTTATAAGAAGCACATCCGAAATTGACGTTCCAGTGGAAAAGATTCCCGATCTGCAACCGGCGGAAGAAGAAGACGACGACAATGATGACGAGGAATCAGAAGAAGAATACGATGAATTCGAAGAAGAGATTGTAATCATGGATGTCAGGAGAAAGTCCATTTGGCGAAAGTGGCTGGAACATCCTCAGCCACAGCCAGAAAAGAAGGGAATCCCTATCGAAGACCTTATTGAGATCCCGTCTTTGCAAGAAAAGACACAAGAATCTTCTTTAGACGAGTTTTTGATCGAGGAGAAAATCGAATCTGTGGAACGGCAGCCAGTAAGTTGTGAGCCACCAGACTTGAGTTCAGTCTTTGACAACATGTAAATTTTGCTCGTGTGACGTTTTGCAACTAATACTTCAGCCTAGCATTTCTCACAAAAATATCAAGGAATAGATAGGGACTAGGGGCACTGCAATACTAGCCCGCTCCGGAAAAACAATATTACCATTAGTTCATTAGAGTTTCCCCTTAAATATTCTGATCCCCCTACCCCCTCCCCCTGCTCAAAAAAGAAACGCTAGGATATTTAAAATTGTGCTTTCATTGAGCACTTTGTAATGATGTATTGTTGTAAGTAATTTATATTCACATTTATCTCAATATAACAATGTATGGATTATTAAAGCTGTCATATAAACTGCAGTGCACTGTATGATCACTTTAGTTCAGTATATAATGAATCCAGATGTGTCAGATCCACCATATATCCAGCTCTAGCCACAAGCCGGGTTTGTTTCTTAGCAATCTCTTCTTAGTGGTTGAAGGATAAGGGACAACTATGTTTATGAAAGATAAAAGGGAAAACAAAGAGAGAAGGACCAAGAAACTAATGGGAAAAAGACAATTTCATAATGCTTTCAACCCACCAAATGACAGATGATGAAAAAGTAGCTTAAGTAGAGTATTACTAAATCTTAGGTCAATAATGTGATGCAAAGAGTCCCTAGTTCAGCTCAATGGGTATACAGTATGTAAACAGAATCTACCCTCACTTAATTGTGTCATTAAAGGACTTGAGGTTTGAAACGCCATGTTGTTATAGGAATTGAAGCTATAATGTCCCTCACCACACTTGTCTGTTATTCACCATTTTCACATAGGCTATAATCCACCTTGTTTATCTCCCAAAATTTTGCTTAACCATTGTCTTTGATTTCTCTTGGGACTACTGTAATACCCGGGAGAAACTGGAAACAACGGTTATGCAAAATTTTGGCAGATAAACAAAGGTGCATTATGGTCTTTGTGAAAATGGTGAATTAGTATAAGTTTTGTCTACCCTCATTTATGTCCTTAGGGGACTTGAGGCCAAAGTCTACAATAAATGCTCTGCACCAGGCTCATCGCCCACTCTCAACAAAACAAAAGTACAAACAATCCGCTATTGTGTCCAGGGTTTATCATTAAGCCGCTGCTTGTCGTAAGCTTCCATAGCTCGCTTAGGTGGAACAAGAGAGTCAGTTACTCCTGACTTTCGTTTCTTCTTCTTTTTTTGTTCCCAGCTTTCTTCACCCTCATCTGGCTCATAACTCGATGCTGCGTTAGAGAAGCTTGGTGCTAAACTAGGTTCTTTTGGCTTTTCATGATCAGGCTTAATATTCGAAGATCCTGTTGCTATACCATGGGAAAATCTACATTTATCTCCAAGTCTACAGCGACCTTTTTGAAACTTGAAACAAATTTGTTTCTTGCGATTGTTCTCTTCCTCTGGCTTGCTCTCTGAAAGTTGCACATGTTTCTCCAGAACAGAAAGTTTCTTTTTCTCTTCAGCTAAAAATGGGTTGAAAAAGACTGAAGACGCCTTGTAGGCTCGCTGATTTAGTTCTTTCGTGGTTGTTTCTGAATTTTTGCCAAAATCCAGTGTTGGCAAAGGAAGTGGGATTTGAGCATTTTGAGGATCAGTTTGCTCATCTTTGCCACCCAAATCTTTTTTAATTCCGTCTGAATTTCTTTCACCTTCATCAGATTCAGAGGAACTACTGGAATCGCTTCCGTAATCTGGAACAAGACCAAGAAGCGACATCACTACTTTGGCAGTGTTTTGTCCGCCATGTTGGATTCACTGAAGACAAAAATAATGTCTTTCCGGGGTATACTGATAGCATGGTTTGCTTTGTCTTCGATTCTGAAGGGAAAAAAAGAGGAATTTCAGCCTAAAATACGAGACTAGAATTCTAAAAAAAAATTATAGAAAGATCAGCTTCTCTTATTAGT
>OZ037785.1:6422799-6470299 GCA_964035525.1 Porites cylindrica
GTGACCTCAGTAGTTTCTGGAAAACAGCTACTCTAAGATAGGGGGGGATTTGGGGAGTTTAGTCTAGTATAGCATAGTAAAGTTCAGCTGAACTAGCTCTAGTATAGGCATAACGTTCCAGGATATCAGTGGCACATCCACACCCAAAACTTCCTAAATTGCTCCCCCCCCCCCCAGCAAACATGACCCTTGGTACCTATTATTTTGGTGGTTAATGGTTGTCTTTGCAATGCAAATTTGTACAGAAGTTTTTTAAAAACCTTTTGTTTAAAGTACACTACTCTGCCGTCTTAACAAGAAAAAGACATATGGTGCCAGGATATGCAATCTAAACAGTAAAAGATAACTTAAAAAGCAACCTTCAGAGACAGTCCACTGAACATGGAAGCTTTTTTTCTTGGATATGCATTTTTTTTTTAAATTTACACACTTTATTATTATTAATAATCTACATTTACATAAAGTCCATTTCCGCAGGTGCTAGGCGGGCGGAGATAATAGGTACAGCAGTCAGTAATAAATTAAAAATAAATAGATGAATAAATAAATAAATAACCAGATATATATAAATAAGTGAAATAAAGTCTAAACATAAATTAATAACATTTACAAAATCAACTACTTGAAACTCGTAAAATTAACTCTGACACTAAATTAAGATATGATACTTTATAAATTAAACTCTGTATTTGCTCGATAGTTAGCTATTTTTTGAAGCAGAATTGGCGATTCAACATAATCGTCCAGGTTCAGTTTCATCATCACTTTTGTAGACAGGAATGACTTTCGCTTATGCTTGCTTTAATTTGGATGGAAAGATGCCTGTTGCATTCCAACAAGTAGACTGTAAAGATCTGTTTGCATATTTTATGATTATATGTTTTGAATGTTATTGACTGACTGTTGTTTTTCCGTTCTCTAAAAAAGGTTGAGGTTCCCATCAGTTCATTTTGTGAGGTAATGAAAGCATGCCAGCCCCCAAAGGAAACAAGATTTGTGGATGCTAAGTTTAAATTTCTGGAGGAAATGGTTAGGATATTGCAATACTCATTATACTGATATTTTAATAATGTAATAGACAAGTGTCAATTAAGTATTTTAAAGCGACAGGGGAACAAATCTCAGCAATGGGAGACATCAATCTTGAAGCAAACTTCATGACTGGAAATGCCTTGATTGCAGGTGGAGAAGGGGGGGGGGGGCAGGGGGAGGTAGGTAGAGAGAGAATTGCAAGGCTAAATACTTTGCAGAACAGCCAAATAGTACATTTTACTTATTTGTACATCAACTGTATGAGCAAAAACATGGGCGCTCTATTTTCCACAGTCCTCTTGGGATGGAAAAATGCCAACTTCTACTCGTTTTGTTTGTCTTTTGTTTGATTGACAATTATTTATGTATTTTTGGTTTGATATAAAATAAGCAATTTCCCCCTCCTTATTTACATTAAAATAGGCGATTTTCTTCCCCTTGATATACTTGTAAATGAGCCTTGTCTCTCCTTGCGTTTTCATTTTTAGGGTGTGGCATCAGAGGATGACATTTTCCTTTTCGGAAGAGAGGGCTGTTCTCAGTTTGGTCCAGATTTGTATGCTACTTTGAGGGTAAGAAATGTCAGTGTTAGTGTTGACTCTGACTCGACCCTAGTTTTATTTTAATTGCACGTGGTGCATGAGCTTGAAGTTTGATTGGTAGAAGCAAAGCATACTGGAAGGGTCTGCTCATCATCTTCCCTCTCCAACACCCAATTTACTTTCTCACCACTTTGCGTTCTTGCATCACGCGCGTTTTGAAGACATCTGAGGACGAGTAAGGTGTAGACTAACATTGTATTACATAGTGAACACGTAAATTTTTTGTAACGTTCCATGGAAAAAACGTTCACTTATGCGCATTTGTCAAATGGAAGAACAGCTCCAGTGTTCAATAATTATATAAACCTAGCACAACCCACAAGTGGGTTGCAACTCCTCAGTGGAATCCCCGGAATGAAAACTAGCGCTCCAATTATTGTCAGACGTCGAATCTTTTTACGTTAATAAATTCATCCTTAATCAACTGAGTTAAAAAAAAACATTGATGTTTTACACCCCACCAACCTCGTACCACAGTTTTCTTTTGAAACAGAACCTCTCATCATTGAATCACTGAGATGGTCAACCTGTCAGTCAGCCAGCCAGCTACAATGTAGCTAAATCATCATCATCGTTCGGCCCTTTCCTTCGGGATGCTTTGAACAATGAAGAAAATAAACGTGGCCACTTTTTTTTCATAGGAGAAGGGATTGAATAATCTCATTCTTTGCTCGTTAGTCAGCTGTAGCCAGTAAGTCAGTCCGTGGATGAACCTTTTGACCAATTTTGTCTACGTTTATTTCTGTCAGCCAGTGAACCAGTGAAGTCAGTTACTCGATCGAAGGACTCCATGCAAAAAAAGTCGGATCAATTTAGGTATCAGGGAAACTGCCGACCTACCCCTCCCCTAAGCCAACATTAACACTTACTTCTCTCTTAGAGCAAAATGTTGGCTTAGGGGAGGGGTAGGTCGACAGTGTCCCAGAAACCTAAATTGATCCAAATGGTTTCCTCCGAAAAGAAAACGAGGGGGAAGGGGTCTTTCGCGCTCTTTCCACTCAAGAAAAGAACGCCTGATCGCAGGTTAGGGACGTTTTTGTATGTAGCTGTTCGATTGATCAACTGACTTTACTGGTTGGTCATTCCATCTTAGAGGTACGTACCAGAATATTTTTCTTGATTACTTCTGGCTGAATCATTACCTAACTTTCTTCAAATGTGTTTGTAGATCTTACATTTGTCTGAAGTTCAGTTCAAGAAGCTTCTAGAGGAGCAATTGCAAAGGGAAGTGAGCACCGAATTTGATGATATCAGGCAGGTCTTGGATCAACAGGACGAGGACTGCAGAAAGGACTCTAGTTGGAGAATATTGGAACTTATTTTTAATTCCGAAAATAAGAACAAGAAAAAGAGAAGGAGAGTGGATGATGAGAAATCAGAGGAAAATAAGAAGTCTAGAAAGGAACTGCTTGCGTCTGGAGATTGCAACCTCGAAGTAGTTTCAGAAAATAATTCTCTGAGTAAAAATGATAGTGAGAATGGCTCAGTAAACGGTCTTGCAGAAAGTGGGATTCTTAAAAAGGACATGATCCTCTCAACCAAGAAAGCAGTTATTAGGCCTGCTGTGGACGGGAATTCGACAGAGTCAAAAACAGAGAATGTGACTAACTGTAAGTCTACCAAAAATGGTTGTGCAAAAGAAGGATTAGAGTCCTGCAACAGAGAGAGAGCTGGTAATGGTCACGTAGTGAAAAATGTTAGAGGGGACAATGACGTTGATGAAGTTGATGATGACATGGATGATGATGATGATGACGGGGACAATGATGCTGCTGATGATGATGGTTGTGGTGGTGGTGATGGTGATGAGGATGATGATGACGATGATGATGAAGATGACGACGATGATGATGATGATAATAATGAGGCCGAAGAGGAACAGGAAGACGAAGTTGAAGGAGAAGAGGTGGACGAAGAGGAATCTGAGCAACCACTTACTTATGGTAAGTAAGAAACCTCCATAAGCAACGCCAACCACAACATTCTCATTGAACCTCAAATGTCTAAGAAGGATCACCTCTCATTCTCACCTCTTACCTCTTATTCACAGTGAAGAAGTGTTATACGCTGAAACGACTGTTTTTACAAACATTTATGGCACTAATTGATGTTTTACTTTACAAATCGTATCAGTTATCTTAGTGCAACTGTCACGTATTGTGGACTAGTTGACTGTGGATAACTGAAGCGCCATGGCTAAGGAAACACGTGCACTGCGGAAACCGGTTCCCTTATCAGTGCCCGAGTTAAAGGTGTCGAGCTTGAGAAAAAGAAGTGTCCTCCAGTAAGCAATCACAAAATTATGGCATTTTTGGGTGTTCGCGTGAGGAAAAAAAAAATTTTTAAATGCCAAGACTGACCAACACCAGTTTTCTCCTAACACCGAATATCCTTACATCTTCAAGAGAAGAGGTCAGGAGATTCAATAAAATGATCACCGCTAAAGAGGAAATGCTTTGATCCTTTTTCAAATTTTACCAACTATTTTTTTTTTCGAAGGAAATGTTTGGAAAGTACAAGTAAATAGAACCAGTGCGACATCAGTTGCTTTCAATCCAAAATCTCTCAAAACTGGTTATAACTCACTTTCATTGTGTTTATTTTGTTTCACAGAATTATTGTCACAGTGGCCAATAGAATGGAGAAAGACACTGAAACGGTAAGACTTGCTAAAGTAGAGACGTTACTTTCCTGTTTTATTACGTACAAAGAACTAGCTACTATGATATGAAAGTTCTTAGTAAGGACAGAGCAAAAGCACCCCAAGCACAGGAATGAGAATTGTTTTTGTCGAACATCAAAATATGTAGGGCTTGTAAAGGGGTTCACTATAAGGGATTCAAAAACAGTACCGTAAATCCTTTATTAAGCCCCCCGGGGGGCTTATTTTTTTCAAGCACTTTTGAGGGGGAGGGGGCTTAAAAGAGAGGGGGGCTTATTTAATTTAACGAAATGCATCAACGGGAGCAAGGTTTCTTGAGGACGGACTTGTGGTTACCGTGCGCTATACTGCTTTTTCTAACAGTAAGAAAATGGTAACAATTCTCCACAGAGAACTAGAGCATAAAGTTGAAAAAGTTCAGCACATGAAGTTGGAGGTCATGCGGCCGAAGACCAAAACCAATATGAGTTTCCACCCTGAATAAACCATAACTGATCAGTCCACGTTACTTGTTTATGAAGAATAAGGATGGAGGGGAGGGGTAGGGGGAGGGGGAGGGGGGGGGCTTAATATAAAAGGGGCTTATTAACTTTCCTCCTCTGAAAAGGGGGGGGGGGCTTATTTGAGAGGGGGGGCTTAATAGAGGATTTTTGGTAATAAATAGCCAGCAGATTGTTGCGATTCCAGCGAGCTCTAGTTGTCCCATTGCTCCCTCCATATAGTGAGAATACGGCGCAACTAAGATTTGCTGGAATCGCTCTGAAACAGCCCGGAAAACATACACATGGAGACAAGCCAAGAAATTCTTCTGCCTTTTTTTCACCTTTTTTGGCTTCTAACTAGTGATCGCTATAGTCTCCATACAAACCCTTATAATTACGCAACTACAAATCTCACTCGTAAGTTTGGGAGTCCTGTGGAAAGAGCCGGCATTTATCTCGACGGTATTTGAAGCAAGATGATGATGACGATGATACTTAGAGCCCACACCCTTAACAGTGGAACATTACCTCATAGCTTACAAACCAGTATAAGAGAAACGCCTTCCCCCTCTCCCCAGATATTACGGACCTTCGATTCTGAGACGAGAAAAACTTCGAGTACGAGATTTTCTCAATACCAAGTAGTGCGCGCGTGAACCAGCATCATTTTGGCGGCAAAACGCGATAGCCGTCGTCATTCTACTACTAGTTTTGCATGTTTTAGCAAGGATGTCGTAATGACGAAAACAAGTTATTAAATGTTTAAAAAGTTTTATCATCTTGTGATTGGGAGGGGGCTTAACGTCCTCCAATAAAGGCAAGAGTGCCAGCTTTTCAGGTGAAAAAAAAGTACAATGAGGCATGCCGGGGTGTTTGGTTTTTTTTTTGACATTACGCGAAAAAACTGTCAGTCAAATCTCGTAGTCGTGCTTGTCCTCAAAAAAGTCTCCGTCCCTTCTCATTCTACAGCTTTTAGTATCATTTACTTATATTACTGTATGTGCTTTGCTTACCACAGTGTGGCAGAGTTATGTATAAAGAAACGTTATGGACAAGACAATATGGATTTGGATTGCCAAGGAGAAAAGCAGCTAAGTAAAAGACAATTGTCCGTCTTAAAAATCAAGCGGGGTCAAAAATCTATATTTCAACGAATTTGTGAACTTGTCGTCGAAAATTAACACTATCAAACTATTATTGAATACAGAGAAGGGTACTGACAAACGGTGCTTTTTTAGTAATAAAGTGAATAGTACATCTATGTACATTTTTCATGGTTCTTATGTTTATAATAATGTGACGTATTTTTTATGTTAACTTTTAAAAGATCTTAGCTTTGAAATTATTCAGATAGTTTACAACGCACCTCAGGAAGTGTTGGGTGATGTCCCAAATATAAGCTTACGTGGCTGCCGTAGGAGAATTGCTACTCGAAGCTGTCACTTCTGAATATTTTATTTTATTGACTATGAGAACAAAACCTAAACTGTACATTTAATCGTTGAACTTTCGCTGAAAATTCGATTCTCTCTTTTTAAAAAATTAACTAAAAATTTCTCCTTTTCAAATACATCATTAGAAAAATCATCATTAGAAAGATAGAGCACGGAAGTTATCCGATTAAGCTTTAATTTCAAGTGCTCGTTTCGAAAAATAAAAATTAATGACAACTTTTTGGATGAATACCAACTTTCCCGCCGTCACGGCCTCACAGGTTTACTGAAGCGTACTGTTAAGTGTTTTTCTTAATATATGAACGTCGAACAGTAGAAGGAGTGTTTTATATGATGTCGAGACACAGAGAAGCCTTTTTAAAAAAGCAACGTGTTGTAGTCGACTGAGTTTTTAATCGGACCAAGAGGTTTCTAGAAGTCAGATGATCACCATTTCTGGCACAAACCAGTGCCGGATCCAGACCTTGAGATAAGGTGCGGAGGGGTGAGGGGTGGGGGGTGGGGGATCTCCAAACAACAATTTTTCGGTCTTAAAAATAAGGGGGGCAGGCCTCCCGGGCCCCTCCCCTGGATCCGCCACTGCAAACTCTTTAAGTATTGCGTTAAAGATAACGTGCGACGATGGAACCTAGGGGAGTGGTCAAGGGCTGGGGCCTTACTCTTGCTCTTGAGTGACTAGGAATCCTCAATTTTTGCATCATATGCTGGGAACCCTGGATTTTAAAGGTTTAGCTCATTGGTCTTCCTGCAATCGTTCATCGAGCACAGTGTTCGGGAATATTTCCCGGCGCTGGTTTACGATCAAGGACTGTAACTTTCAATTTCACTAAATGTGTTTATTCTCTCTCAAAGTGCGTTCAGTGTTACACTCTCAAGGTCTATTCCGTTCTAAACTAGAGCTCTTAATACATCAATGACTTATACTTTGACAAAAGAGAAATACAATAATGCTGCGGTTAATTCTTGGCTCGCTAAACCCTATTCTAATGCGTAGCTCTATATCTAGCCAAAATTGTTCTGTGTGTCCCTTAAATCAGTACGTGATCTTTATTATCTATGCAACCTGTAAGTAAATGTCGCGCAGTGACGTTAAATAAGCAACTAGCGTTACGTAATTTAAAACACATTTGACTATTATCTGACACACAGTACTGGTCGTTGGTCAAAACTATTGTTCCACAAAACTTGCACTTCCTAGTCCATAAGAGGACTGCTTTTTCTTTACCTACCCTTCTTTCCACTATCCAATGTTGTTTCTTATTTAAAGGCTTCCTCTCACTAGTAGAAAGTACGAACAGAATTTACATCAAGGAGCCTAGAAGTATGACCTCACTTACATTCTTTCATGCAGACATAAACCAATTAGAGGTCGAGGACAGTTTCCAGCTGGCTTCTGATTGGATCAAAGTCAAAAGGGGTCACACTTTTGGGCTCCTTTCTGTAAATATCCCCTTGTGATTTGCCTGTCTATGAAAACTTTATGCGCACAAAGTACTGAGATCTTAACCTATGTGTCCATCAACTGCATCAGGCTAATCAGATGGGTGTGGTGCCTTATTCGGCCCCAATCACTAGCCTAGGCAGATCCTTGTTAAGTACACTTCTTATGACCTCTTTCATTATTGGTCGTTTCCGACTTTGAACATGAATATCCTCATCGTAACCACAAGCTAAGTATAATGTTTCGATCACTTAAAACTGTGCTGGGTATGTGCAGCTGGGTTCTCAGGACCCCTAACCCATCATAGCCTAATGGTGGACCCCATCTTAGTCACCTTTGGGAAAATAGGGACCTTACGAGACTAGGACGGCGACAGCAATGGGAACGTCAAAGAAGCAATAGGTTTAATGAACAAAACAACAACTCTCTACGTGCATCACGCTTTTTTGTACATTTCTTTGCCGTCCCTGCATAACTAGGACAAGAAATAACCAAATTTTAAGTTTACTTCGCGATCTCAACTCAGTAACTTTCTGTTTATGCATCTACCTGTAAAGCCTTCAAACTAGGTCATCCTGAAAGGAATTGACACATTGGTTAAACTTAACGAGGTAAAAATCTTCCCATTTTTAAATTCCTACCTACCTGAATTTTCTGATCCCCCAAATCCCGAAAATCTGCGACCCCATGCAAGTAACTCTAATGAAAATGTAACCCCATTATAGTCTAACGTGTGGTAATTTAGTTGCTCTTAGCACACTATCACAGTACAAGCGTTTATACACTGGTCAAGTGATTCAAAGGTGCAGATAAGAGAAGGAAAGACTGGAATTCTTCTCCGTATCGATTAAAGAGGTAAGGGGATCTTATTGCGACCCATGGTCGTAAACCTACTAGTCATAAATCACGAATAGGTTTATTCGTTTTGTTTTCTAACTTTACCTGTGTCTACGATAAAACCTGTGTTAGGTGCACATCATCCTCATTTATCCCCAAATGTTTTCTCTTATTTGTTTGTATTGAACTTCTATGAGTTTTCTAGTTAGGATTCCTGAGGTACTCACATGATACAGATTCCATTGTATATCTCACTATTCTTTTGTTATCTTTTATAAAGCGCTTGGGTTTTTTAGTCATTATCGGAAGCGTTATCGCCAAAAACTTTGCTCGTAAGTTGCCTATGAGCCACATCCCAGCCCTACGGGGCTGACTGCGCGCTCGGAGTTGGGTCTAATGACTTCACTTCAGGCCTTACCCACCGCAAAGCTTCAGCGTTTTACTTAAAAAATTTTCTTTGAAAAGGATTTCGCACATTTTATTTTTGTTTTTGCTGTTGTTGTTGTTTTGTCAACCTTCGATGGCGTAATATCAGACAACAAACCTCGTTCCCAGGGTTCTCTCCTAACCGTCCCTCTCTCGCTCGGTAGGGACGGGAGGACCCTATCAACGAGGTTGGCTGAGACTTTGAAGCTTTGCTTGGGATAATGCCTGTAGTGACGTCATAGTCTTACCCAGTCACCGAGTGCGCAATTAGTCATTTAAATATTCCTTGCGGAAGGTGTTCGAATAAGACAAGAAAATTCGACCGTCAGTTACGCAGTATTTTGATATCAAAACCAAGAAATCTAGACATTCAAATTTAGTCTAAAGTCGATGATATCCTTGTGAATGGTGGCATTTAGGGTTCATTTTCTAAGAACGAATTAAACTGAGATGTGGGTGTGGAAGTTTAAATCCCATGGTGTATTTTGTTCTTGACTTACTGATATATGACCAGGAGAACTATTTTTATGCTAGTAAGCCATCGGACGAGCTAGTTAGATAACTTAGATAACTTGCAATGTGAAGAAACGTTTGTCTTGCCACGCGGTTGTTGAAAAGGTGGCGAGTACCTTCCCCGGATAAATCACTGTCTTGGTGAGAAGGGGAAAACCAACCGTGGTATCCACGGGATAGGGTTCTATCCAGTGGATAGTGCTATCCACCTTTTCAGTCAACAGTCAACTGACTCCTACCCTGCGAGCAGAGGTTTCTATCTTGCATGGCTTTTACCGTTTACGAAGTCGTTCGCTTGGCTTATCGTAAACGCTAAAAGTCATGCATCAGAGAAACCTCTGCTCACAGGGTAACTGACCCCTGGTGATTAGCCTAAGTACCTGCCGCTCCCTCCCCTAAAAAAAGGGATGGATGCCTCTCTCCCTGATATTGTTTTAGGGGAGGGGTGGTTGTACACAGGCTACTGGTGACGTCCGACAATGAGTATTGTGTTAGCAACTGTGTGGCTCAAGTGGCAGGAATCGGAGCAAACTAAGTAAACTCTGACGTTCAGGGCAGCGATCTCTTATGTCAGCAGTCACCTCTGATATCATGTCTTTTTCAAATATAGGTTACTGGTGTCATCCAGATGAACTCTCTGGAAGCTACTGTCCTACACCCAGTGGATATATCGGCGAACAAGTGCCTTGGTACCTCTCAGCGTACTCACGTACGCTGCCGCAGTTTTGATCGTGTACCTCTTGACACTGTGAGCGTGAGTCGTGCGTGCCTATCCCTCGTCAACTGGCCACATACTTCGATACAACCCTTTGGTAAGCGCATTCAATGGATATAAACCTTTCCAGCTTACTGGTTACTGAGTATTCTAATACACATGGCCAGTCTGTGAACAACGTACAACCCTCATGGAATGACGTAGGATTAAAGCTTACAACAAAATAAGTCAAAAATATAAAGTGCACTATTATTTGATAATCGAGCTGAGTACCAGCCTGCCGCGCGGCCCTAATCTTCCCTTCAGTGTTAATCACGCGAGCACCTTTGTAGTTTGAAATATTGTTGTCGTGGGATATCTTGTCAAAAGAGGTCAATCAACCCAATTTATTTTTATTCGTGTCCTCGTGTAAAATACCTCATTTCTCTTCCCATTTGGTTGTTTTACATGACTAGCGCGCGCGCTGGATTCAAATCGTCAAGGAGGGATAGTCCTCGTATAAGCCCACCTCGTGTATCACCACTATCTTTTGACTCTTGTAGGAGGGTAACTATACAAACGGGGCCTTCAAGATCCGTTGGGGAAAATTCTACCTCATTCATTAAGAGGCTTATCACTAGTAGGCAAGTAACCACCTCCCCCCCGCCCCAACACCCGATCTCCCGTCTTCCTCAACTGAATATCAATTCCCCTATAACATTTGCAAATAAATCCACAGTATGGTAAACCAATGCTACTTTCTTTTGTGTTCACAGGATCTTCTGAATTATCAACGAGGACTTAAAAGAAAAAAGAAAGTTCTGTAACTAGCATTTTTTTACCACTGCAAAGATGATGACCGATTGATATTCATGATACCCGAACGACTCAAACAAGCTGATAAAAAGAAAAGGCCTCTGGAATTTTTGAGGAAAGATAACTGCTATAAACACGGAGTAGGATAACGGAAAAAAAGCATGTACTACACCATAAGGTAAACTGCGCGCTTAAGACGTCTTTATCATGTGCTACACGCTTTTTATTTTGATGAATTTTCTTTTGTGTCACTAACAAAATACTCGAACCTGATTGGTTCTAAACTGCTTTTAATTTGGCTGATGAAGCACCAGAATTGTCCTATTGTTGTTGAACAGCCAATGAAAATCTAGCATCGGATGTTGCTAGCTAATACGATTTACCGAAGGGTTACTATTTCTACTCTCCCCAATCTTCCTCTGTCATAAAATGAAAGATGGCGGCTACAACAATACGAACATGACCAAGCTTTGGCCCACCCAAAATACGCCTGCACTGCAGGCTACTTTTTGAAATGGACACCACCTACGTCACATTCAAAACACAACAGAAGGCGCTACTCACTTAAAGTGCAATCAAACAAACTAGACGGCAGGGTGAAAAAAGGCTTGGCATTGAACGAAGGGTGTCCAAGATTAAAATGGTAGTCCAGCTTTAAGTCGCCAAGAAGGGTTTTTGTCGTGGTTTCTTCTGTTCAAACTTTCGTTGTCTTTGATCCTATTCATCTCGTAAAATTTATAAGCATTGTGAATACCGTTCACCATGTTGAGAAAAACAAAGAAAATGTTTGACGTCATCCTGGGGTCTGTTCTCTGATGGTTTATGGGTATCGACCAACCACAGCGCGCGTAATTATTCGGCACATTGCATAATATTTGATTTGACTACAGTTCTAAAATACCAATGCCACTGCCACTATAATTAGCATTAATTATTTCCATTATACCACTGCTGCTAGCAGTCTTGACACCAATACAGCCACTACCACTACCACTGCTGCTACCGGTATCACAACCACCATCGCCACTACCAGTACCGTAATGCCAAAACCACTACTACTTCTACAACTACAACACGTTTTGTATGCAACCACTACCACTGCTGCTTCAGCTATCACAACCACCATCACCACTACCAGTACCGTAATGCCATACCACTACTACTGTTACAACGACAAGCTTTAAATACAACCACTACCACTGCTGCTACAGCTATCACAACCACCACCGCCACTACCAGTAGCATACTGTCATATCACTACTGCTGCTACAACAACAAGCTACTGCTGCTGTTGCTATCACAACCGACACTAACGGTACCGTACTACCATACCACTACTGCTGCAACCACAACAAGCTTCAAATACAAACACTACCACTGCTGCCGCTGCCATCACCACCACCACCGCCACTACCAATACCGTTACGCTATACCACTATTACTGGTACTACAACAAACTTTCAATACCTCCACCACCACTGCTTCTGGTACTATTACGACCACCACCGACACTAACCGTAGGGTACTGCAAAAACCACCACTCCTACCACCCACTAGTAGAGGTACCGAAACAAACTCCTATTCTACTTCTTTTTCTGAATTTCTTAATGGGAACATTTCTTGTTCATGTATTTTTTCCGTTGTTGAGAATCTGATATATGCTACCCTTTTTTTCAGGACCTGTGTTGCAAGAAGGGATCGTGTTCTTCCTCGATGTTATCATCTGTCAATCCTAAAGAATGGGAAGAGGTGTTTGTGAAAAGATGTGACGCAGTGTATTCTCAACAGACGGACAATGAACTCTGATAAAGTAATCAGATGGTGGATTAGGTAGGAAGGTAGGTAGGTAAACAGGAAGCTAGGTAGGTAGAGGTATAGGTAGGTGGGTGTGTGGGTAGGTAGGTAGGTTGGGAGGAGAGAAGGTACGTAGAAGGTAGGGGGTTGGGATATGTAGGGGGTGGATAGGTAGGGGTGTTGTCGAGGATAACTTTAAATAGTCTTATTTTGAATTGGACAACACAAAGCTCTATTACCAATTAAGCATAACTACAACAAAATTTGAGATAGTTTTTAAATTTTTTAATTTAAAACAAACGATTTTAATGATCTTAAACAATTAGGTGAACATTGGCATTTTTTAGAGTCTTGCAGGTGTCTGAATACGTGTGAGGCCCTATGTTTTTAAGCATAAAAATGTCGTTTTTCTGAAAATTATAACTTGTCTGCTACTATCAAGACCTCTTAAAACAAAAGATATTCCGAGAGTTTTTTGCTAGACACGGCGCATACTGTCCCAATAAATTGTCCTGTTTTAATGCTGAAATCAGGGCTACCGATAGCTAATCAGATAAGAGAATTTTGTCAGTATAGTTACAATTTGTTAATTAAATCTACATATAATCATCATTCTTTTTTCATGCCCTCACGTTCAGTCCTCGCTTTTCTGTTTGGAAAATTAGGAAATTTTCGTAGGCTTCTTAGTTATTAGAAGCGAGATAGACGGCAAATTGTTGTTGCTGGAAATATCTACAAGTCGTAACTGTTCATCTGTAAGATGCCTTAAATGTCTTCTTGTCCACAACTGGTTTAATTCGGCGCCATTAAAATTGCCTAGTTAAAACATATCAGACGAGTTTCTTGTACTTTATAAAACTAAGAATTAGCGTTCATAGAGGAAGAAATCTACAAAGCAAAGAGTATTGTTTTGAAAATCTCAAATTAGAAACGATCTAATAAACTGTTTTTAATGACATATTTGTGTTTCCTAGCCTCTGTCGAAAATATGATGCTGTTATATTTCCTTTGAGGAAAACAGGGGGAGAGGGGGACGGGTAATTGAGGGAAGGAAACCTCCGCATCTTCCCGGAGACGAAGGGTATGAACTTGTCACTTCCTACGGGAATTATAACCTCTTATATTTTATTTCTGGTTTCCAAGTAATCATCAGGCCCCAGTCGTTTGAAAGATGGATAAAACTATACAGTCGAAGCTCTCCTTACGGACACCTCTATAATACGGACACCTATCTATTACGGACAGTTCGTTTAGTCCCAGATACGCCAAAAATCATACATTCCCTACCTCTATAATACGGACACCTCTGTAAAGCGGACACTTGGTTCTGTCCCTTTGGTGTCCGTACTGTACACTAGATAAATCGCTATTCACCGGATAACGCAATTGGTTTCCCTAACATTTATCTACTGTAGAATAATTAATCCGGTGGAACGCGTTATCCAATTTGAACGACGGGGCCCAGGATCACCTATTCTCCCTCGCAGCCGTTTTTGTTCCGTCACGCAACCCTCTTCCCCAACAAATGGATGCTCGCATTCGAACAACATTCCATTCCCGATTTAAGCCAATCACAGCTATGGTTCTAGTTCTGAAACTGTTTCTCGCCAAATAATTCATTGTTGGTTGGGGAGAAATGTTGCTTGACCGGCGAGACGGAAAACGGCTGCGATGGAGACTATGGATTACCGCGATGGCGAACCTCGTTCCCAGGTTTCCCTCGTGCTCGTCCCCAGGTGAGAAAGAGAAACCCTGGAAACGAGTTTGCACGATCGCTTTGATCTGGAGGGACGATCGTGGAGATGGGGACCTTTTAATAGAAACCACCGAGCTCTTTCATAATACAAAGTGTTTGGGGCGATCGTTCCAGTCCTTCACGACCATATTTTTCTTGGTGCTTTTCAAACAATTTCGAGAGAGAAACCATTGCAAGCATTTCTTTTTTTATATACGTTTATTTCAGCGTCAGTTATATGTTGACATCCACAGGATTTTCCAGCTGAAACATGCATACATACAAACATATCCTTTATTTAAACACGATATGGTTTAAAGCTCAAAGCTCAAAGCTTGTGGGGTCGTGTAAAAGTGATTACAAATGGATAAAACTATATAAAAAAGACTGGCACAGACAGAACCAGTTTATTGTACTAGTATATAGGACCTGCCTTAGCTAAGATGAGTTTTATAGCAGGAAGTTTGCGTCGTGCTTGAGACGCGTCTTTAGTTCTTTGTAAAGTTAAGCTATAATAAGTATTAAGGTAAAGATTTGAATAACCTCTCAAAAGGCGCATTTTTGACCCAATTTGAACCAAAACAAAAAGTACGGAAAATGTATTACCAAAAAATACTTGATTATAATTATATAATCAAATTTTTTCCTATTACTGTCGTGTCGACGTGGTAGTGTAATGGCGAGTGACAGAGTAAGATGCATCAACCCCGGGTTCGACTCTCGGTTGCAAACCGTTATTTTTGCTATAGGGAAAGACTTTTCTTAGCGTCTTAAAAATGGCTATGATCGATTGGAAAGCGAAGTTTTAACCTACGAAATCGCAACAGCATTTTAAAGTTATAATCTGTTACTCAGTGTAAAGTGCAGCTGCCCATGTTCACAACGAGGAAAGACATTAGGCAGGGTTCAAACAATAGCAAACCACATTTCGCAGGTTTAAGAGAAAGTTAACCTTCCCTTACGAAACATTTACTGTCCTTTAGATACAAATAGATTGTTTGATAGTCCGGATCACCGATTTTATAATAATAATAATAATTCAGTTTTTGACCAGGAGACTCTCTCTACAGGAGAAAAAGTGTCGCGCGTGGAGGAGTGCTAATATTCAAATGCTGTGTGGCGCGCGTTAAACGAATTAATGTTGATTTGATCCTGAAGGCGCGCGCGCTTCAAGTGAGTTTTAGGCCACGTTTTGCATTATACCGTATAGTTTTTGTGCCGGCACAAAAACAAAACCAGTTCCGGATGGGGCATCTGTTTACACATACCAACGGTGATTTCGGCGCGATTTCTGCAATTGAGCGAAGATGCGCCGCGCCGATCTTAAAAGTGGAGAGTCGCATATCGGATAGATTTTCGCACCATATCAGAAAGCTTTTCCTGTCGGCACTGTAGTACGAACAGAGTCTTTAAGAGGCTGGATCACCAAGACTTTCTTACTTCTTCAATATGAGCCAGTCAAAGCAGTGTTTGTTCTAATTGAAAGCTTCCAAAAGTTGCCTTAGTAGTTCCACAACTGACTAAAACTAGCAAAGAGAAGATTATTTTTTTTAACCCTATTTGAACAAGACTTCGATCGAAAACAAAAAACGTTAGTGGTACTCTCTATAACGAGAAGAAAGGAAATTATAATTGCGTAATCAAATTCTTCCTGTTTTCTGTCGTGTTGGCCTGGTAGTGTAGAGGTTAGGGGCAGAGTTAACTGTTTCAAAACCAGGTTCGATTCTCGGTGGTAATTTTTTTTGTTTTTTTGTTGGGAGGGACAGACTTTATTCAGTAGTGTCTTTGAAATGGGACAGACCGATTACGAAAACAAAATTTTCAACTGATTAATTGAAAGCCACCAAAAGTCGGCTGGCCTTGCTAAACTTTATTTAAAAAATGTAAAAGGGTGGCTTAGTTGACTTAGAAAAGGTGGAGAGAAATTTGAAAAAGTTAGGGCCCACTTTTCCTAACATTCAAATTCATTTAAAAATGGTCGCATCATGGGATTTTCATTCATAAAAGTCAAAATGAAGACCATAACAAAAGGTAGGGCCGAAAGAACTACTAAAAAGATTTCTGGAAGACTTGAAGAAATCTGATTTTATACATCATTCACACTGGAAGTTTGGGCCATGCTTTAGGGACTGTGCAGTAATTATCAGGAGGGGGGCTGAAAAACTAGAGGGGGGGGGGCATTACATAAAATTGCTGCCAAGATAGGGGGGGCTCAAAGTAAAATCACTCATTTGACGGAGGGGGGGCCTTAAGTTTTATTCGAAATGTAAATAAAATTAAACGCAATAAAAGATTCTCAATACAGGCATCATGATAGACTGTAACAAATATCAATACGAACAGCTGTTCACAAGGATCTAAATATAATGCAATCTCTTTTTTCTCTTTTTCGTCTGTTATTTGAAGCGTTCAATCTCCCGTTCTTTGATTTTTTTCTCTGCTCCTTTCTCTTTCTGGCTTCAGAAGTTTTAGATTTTGAGCCAAGGTGGTAAGCACCCCGGTACCCCTGGGTGGTGGGAGGGGGGGGTGCGACGTTATTTTTAACATAACAGAGGGGGGTTAGAACTAAGTTTTTTTTGTTTTGGAGGGGGGTTACTGTCTAAGTTTTTGCTAGATAACTCTAGTTTTTCAGCCCCCCCCCCCCCGCCCCCCCGCTGATAATTATTGCACAGTCCCTTAGATGCGCCCTTAATTTTTCTCGCATAAACGGCCGTATTTATACTCGAAGACGTCTTAGACGTCCAGACGCATTAAACGTCGGACTGTTAAGTGCGTCGTCAAGTGCGTCCCGTTTTTATACTAGAAGTCTTAAACGTCTGAGACGACTACAGTTTATCTGTTAAGTGCGTCGATTGGACGCACTTAACTTCAGACGTTTTATTCGTCTGCCTTATTTCCCGTATTTATACTAGACGTCTCAGTCGTCCTCTAGTATATATACGGCTAATGGCTCTATAAGGGCATGGAGGTAAAGATTTTAAATAACCTTCCAAAGTCGACGTATTTGACCCAATTTGAACTAAGACAAAGGGTTAAAAAAAAAAACACCAGTAACACTCTTTATTACAAAAATATGCTTAATTGTATTTGTATAATTAAATTTCTTCCAGTTTCTGTTGTGTTGGCGTGGTAGTGAAGTGGTGAGAGAATAATGACAGTACTTGGACCCAGGTTCGATCCTTGATTGAAACTTTTTGTTTTTGGTAGGCAAAGCCTTCTTTTTTTTCTCAGTGTCTTCAAAGAAAGAAATTTGAATGTAAAAATCTTAACGGAAATTTTCCGTTATAACACGCTACTCTCCAACGTTCACAGTTGGGAAAGACTTTGGTTAAGGTTCAAGTGAACCCATGTTTTACGACAAGAACCGTAAATGATCGATTAAGCGCCGCTACTCAAATAAGCGCCGCTATTTTGGGTATTCAAAAATTAACGCCCCACCTTTGTTACAGCGCTTCATATAAAGAGATATCAAAACCATATCGCTTGAGAAATAAGACCTCGGCCAACTCGTGAGTTCTTAATGCAGGGAAACTCTTGAAACCGGGTTCATAAAACAGTTCGAGGTGTACAAGTATTTTATGCCTACTAAATTGTGCATACATAGTACGCGCCTCACTTATAATTTTCTCTATATTCTCCTACATGTTTTTACTGAAATAAGCGCCGCTCTCGAATAATCGCCGCTCCCGTATAAGCACCGCACGTATAACAGGGAAAATGGGATAAGCGACGCGGTGCTTAATCGATCATTTACGGTAAGGCCAATCCTTATGAAACATTTTATCTTCAGACACAAACAAATCTAGCGCAAGATACTGGTCTCCAAGATAATTTGAATGTTTACATCATAGGATTTTCTTTCACAGTGTCAAAATGAAGAACATACTAAAAAAACACCACCTGCTGAAATTACCAAAAAGACTATTTTTAAAATGTTCATACAAACACCCAGTATACTAGGCACACAGGACTCTTCTGCGCTCAGTGGCGTTTTATTTAAAGCGCCTAGATATTGATTTTAGGGACAAGTTAAAGAGGAACTTTTAGTCGTTATGCTTTCATATTTTGCTCGGATAAATGGCACCAATAAGGTAAAAAAAAAAGTAGTTTGAACTAGCGCTGGTATCAATCTTTATTGAGAGAAGGCATTAAATTATGATTAAATAGGTAAATTTTTTCCCGTATCTTTCGTGTTAGCGTGATAGTGTAGTGGTCAGAGCAAGAGGAAGAGAGAGGGAGAGAGTAACAAATGCACTTTCACTTGCACGGGTTCGATTCTCGAGAGAATTTTTATTTTATCTTTTTTTTATTTTGGTGGGGAATACTTTTACGGAAGAAAACTTTGAAGCTAAGAAGTCGAGCTCTTTTTAGTTAGGTTCTAAATCTTTATTTTCTTAACTCCGCTTCATATGCGATTTTCTTTTTCAGAAAATGAGTTCGGAATTTGCAGGTTGACAAGCGTGCAAAGAGAAACCGCGTTCTCTTCAGCAATTGGTTCCTTAGCTCCTAATTAATATTCATGAAAAATTTCGAAAAGTGTCGCATGGTTGGGAATGTTTCAGTTGGTTGAGGTCTTTGACGTGTACACTTATCTCCTTGTCTCTAAGCTTCAAAGGGATAAGTTTGTCTTCTAAGTTTGAAAAGTTCGAATGCGAAACGAGGGCTGAACATTTCCAAAAATTTTCCAAAGGTAAGCTCAGTCGTTTCAATGAATACTTTATTAATTTTGCCTTGAAACTGAAAATATTTTTCCGTTTATTCTGGAAGGAAAGATGTCGCACAGTTGAAGGAGGGAAGAGAGAAGGATTGGAAGCAAACAAAACCGACTTTAAAGAAAGCAGCAGCAACTAAAGGTACACTTGCTTCACACATTTTTTTTTTTTTTTAACTTTGTTTCAAGCTGAGAGGAACGTTTAAAGTTTGGTGAAATAAGAGCACGTGGGCCACAAAATTGTGTGTAGTTTGGTTCTGTGTTTAAAATAAAGAAACAGACTTGAAGCAGGAATATTCTGACTCGGCGAAAGTTGCACTTGCATTTAACATTCACGCGTCTAAACTTGTAAGGAATGCTTCAAAACTTGCGCTGTAATTTTCAGCGAAGATTGGTTTTATTTCATCCCAGTTACTGGCAAATAACTCGAGCTAAAATTTAAATGAACCTGTCCTCACCAATAAATCTGTTATTTTCTCTCTTTAGGCCGGCACAGTGTGGAACACAAGAGGAGAAGAAGAAAGAGAAAGAATCTAAAAGGACGGATAAATCGCTATTAAAACCAGGACAAAGCACTACAAAGTTAAGAAATTTGAAATTTTAATATAATTATCAAAATGGTGGTTGGAAAAATGTGTCATTTTTCCTTAGGGAACTTCACACATTAGAGGCAAACTTTAACAATTGATTTCTTGAATCCGTGAAAATTAAAGGCTATTGAAATAAGGACCAACATGTAAAATGCATGAAGTATATCCGAGTCATTGCTCTATATACATGTTTTTCTCAACCACTATTAGTGCTTTGTTTCCAAAAGGAACTGAATGTTAGCCATTTGAAGGGGTTCTTTTTAAATGGTCACCGACCAAACGATTTCGATCACAGACTCAAAATTAAAACAAACACCGTAATAACAAACAATTGATGCCAAAAATGTTTCGTTTGAATGATCACACTAAGTGTTTGCTCAGGGACTAAAAAATTGTCAAATTGGTCACTCGACATAATTTAGTTCACAGATTCCAAAGTCTGAACAATTTGAACGGCTCAACTTAAACTAAACGAACAATACAGCTGAAAAGCCAAGAAGCTTTCATTTGATTGGTCTCACCATGACTTCACAGACTCAAAACGAAAAAAGGTTTTATTTGAATAGTCACACAACATGATTTCCTCCACAGACTTGGAATGTTAGAGTTTCATAAAATATCATCAAAATCAACTTTGGGCAAAAAGGGTGACTATCTAACGCTAGAGAAGAAATTTTGAGCGATCTTACTGTATTGGTTAGCCATGTTTTTTTTTTTGGACCAAAATTATTTGAAAAGCAACATGATTTTTAGATATATTCTAATTTGCGCTATCGGATGATTGCAATTTAGCCTTGCTTAAGTTTCCTAGCTTCAAAGCGCAAAAATGCGACTGATGAACTGGTCGCCATTGCTCAAGATTTTTCTCTTCCAGTTCCTTTTGGATACCTTAACGAGGGCGGTGAGAGAGGGAAATATTACTAACTAAAGGTGGCATTGTGAGGTTATATCAGAAATGCAAATTGTTGCTGCTATTGCAAGATTATACTGATATCACAAATGCAACCTGCAAATTGCTGCTGCTACTCCAAGATTGTACCAAAAATGCATACTACAAATTGATGCTGTTATTGCAAGATTATACTGATATCACAAATGCAATCTGCAAATTGCTGCTGCTATTGCAAGACTAGATGAAAAATGCATACTGGCACCGTTATTGCAAGATGATACCACAAATGCATACTACAAATTGCTGCTGTTATTGCAAGATTATACCAAAAATGCTTATTGCAAATTGCTGCTTTTGCAAAGTGTTGCTGTCTCTGCGAAGCGTTGTCAAATTTGCATATTGGAAACTGCTTCTCAAATTCAAGAAATACTTCGAATTACAATGCCACCTTAACAGTATATATCCTCTGCTTTCCGCCCGTCCATTCGACAAAAGAACAGAGACTGCTTCAGTGCTGCAATATTTTCAGTTCTCAAGATACAAAATTCTTCTTTTAATTTAGAAAGGGAAACACTCTCATAAATTGATTTTTAGAGGGGTAGGGGGTTGGGGAAAGATTCGGCCAAAAGAAATTTTTATTTGTTACATCTGAAACGGCCCTCTGTTGTTATGTCGTAGATCTACTACCTCACCTTATAAAATCCCAATGTCTCGCCAAGAAAAACTTTATAATGATCTATAATTCTTATACAATGATAGATTCCACTATATAGAACACAAGCGCAAAAAAAATCAGGTTTTTAAAAATACATACTTTCAAGTTATTCAAGCTTTAAAGGACATGATCTGTAAAGTTATTTTGGCGAAAACTCGTTCCATCACTTTTTTTTTTCTGAAAAAAAATTTGTCTAGGTCTTCCAATTGTGTTCTGGTGGCTGAATTAAAGAAAACTACTGTGCATATAAAACAGACACAAACAAAAGGACAAAAACAAACAAAGAATGTTTTGTTTTAAAAGCAGTCTTACTTTCAGTCGTTTTGGACAACTTTCCTTAAATAATCTGAACAAAAGGCAAGGCTTTAAACGTTAAGTTGAAATTCATCAGAGATGTTTTCATTTTAGTGCAGGTTAGTAGTTAAGGATTGTCGAATTTCTGGAGAAAAAATATTCAAAATTATAAGAGTCATGTTTCAAACAAGAAACCTTTAACACTGAGTAAAAATCTAGTGTTGATGCAAAGTAAAACTACTGTTTTGATCATGAATGGAGTGTTAATGAACTGGAAAGAAAAGATAAAGTAAACAAAGTTGATAAGAATAAGTGAGATAGGTTTTACACGGAAGAAAATATATATCATTGAAATATATAAATGAACAACATTGTTTGCACGAACAAAATCAGCTCAGTTGAATTGAATTTAATGATAAAAGAAAAATTCACCAAGACCCGAACGCAAGACGAGCAATTCGTTTAATAAAGAAATCTGGGCTGGATTAGGTCCTTTTGTAGAATAGACTTGAAGGTCTAGCTGTACGTTTGTCCATTAGAGTTCATTTTACTTGCTTTTGTGGCGAATCACATGCAGAACAAACTTTTTAGACTTTTTAGTCTTTGATCAAAGGAATCCGAAACAAGTATTTCAACTGAAGTATTTCTGTCCAAAACTAAAATTCTTAGATAGTTTGATTCTAGAAATTACAAAAAACAAAAATTTCGAATTCAGTTTCTTCGTTTTTGACAGCAGTTCCTATTTAAATCAGTGCAGTCACCGTTTTCTTGAGGTCAAGTTTTGATGAAACATCGAGAGATGTTTTTATTTTTCCTAGTCGTGGTGTTTTATACTAATAACAGCATATAGGTTGGTTTTTAAGTCACCTACGTTTTTCTTTGATATAAATTTATTTAAAATGGTCATATATTGAGTTACTGGTCTAAGGGAAAGTTCATTTAATATGGCAAGGGGGGGGGATGAAGATATTGAGGGGGGGCTCCGAAAATTTTTAGACACCCGAAGGGGGGGCTCTGAAAAAATTGTTGCGCTAGGAGGGGGGGCTCCGAAAATTTGTATACTTCAAAACCAACACATGACATCATCATACAGATCGGATGGTTTTCAACTCAACAGTTTAATGACCTGTGCAACTCAGCTATATCACGTTGTTTACAGATATAACAAATGTAGTCTCAGTAATTATTACACTCTTGTTCATCCCAAAAATGCTTTAGAAAATTGTATCACAACTGTATCTCAAGTTTGTCGTAGTATAAACCATTGAAGACAATAACGGTAAATATATTTAATACAGTCTAGCGATCTTTTTTCAGGGGAGCAAAGGAATTGAAGGAGGAGGGGGGGGGGGGGGGGGGCTCTGAAATTTTTTCAACTACCAAGGAGGGGGCTCCTAAAAAATTGAACCGCTAGCGAGGGGGGCTGCTAAAATTTCAAGCTTCGAGTTTCAATATCTTCATCCCCCCCCCCTTGTCATATTAAATGAACTTTCCCTAAGTCAAACGTTTTGCCATTCAATGAAAATGAAAACCACAAGAATTTGAGTAGCTTTAGCCAATGATGCACAAAAAATTGAAGTAGCGGTTTACTCTTTACATTTGGATGAAAAAAAGAATTAATGGTTATTCGACGATACGCTATGAAGCCAAAAAGCCTTCAAGGCGGTCTGGAGTAGTCTTCACTTTCCTTTCCAACAAAGCTTATCCGCCGATAAATAATTTGTTTGTAAACTTACACGAAATTTGACTAAAAACTTGTTCCAATCTTTGTTTCTGGTAAAACAGACAAACAAAAAACACATTAAAAATTGACGAAACAATATGAGCTATTTCGGGCGATAACTTGTTTCCAATTTTTTTTTCTGGTAGAAACTGCTTAGGAGCAGCTTTTTTTAAATTTTTCTTTCTTTCTATTGTGTTGTTCTGGTAGATGAATGGATTAACGTAGACTGACTATGAAAAAAAGAGAGAGAGAAACAGCTACGGATTTAGACGTCAAGTTAAAAGTCAGCATAGAACTCGGTGCAGTTTAGTAGTTTAGAATGGTCGACTTTCTGGCAATTGAAAACCCGGATGATCAAGTTTAGAGCCAAAAGATTTTTAATTAACGGTGATAGCTGGTTTTTGAGCGAAACATCTATTGTTTTGGTCAGGATTTGACTGTTATAGACCTTGTACATGTTGAAATTAAAGGAAAGCTGAACAAAGTTAACTCGACTAGGTTAGTTCAGTTTCGCCAAAAAGAAAAATAAATTAACTGGAATTTCTAATGAACAAAATTGCTCGCACGAACAAAAACAGATCGGAAGTAAATTTGATAAGAAACATTTTCCTAGACACGAACACAAAACAAGCGTTTCATTTAAGAAGCCGCTCTAAAAAGGTTTGCATTACGTACTTTTCCGGAAAAGTGGACGTGTTGGTCTACCTATTTGTTTGTCCATCATTTTTTATTTGACCCTCTTGTGTGGTGAATGGTACAGAATCAAATTTTTAGACAAAGGATTTCAATTCAAATATCTATGTCCATTGCCAAATTCGTAGACAGTTTGATACGAGAAAATAATAGAAGTAAACTTCGGATTCCTTTTCATCGTTTTTGACAGCTAATCCTATTCAAGTGGTTACAGTCATCGTTTTCTTGACGTAAAATTTTGATTAAACATTAAAAGGTGTTTCAATTTTTAGTCGTGGTGTAGGTTTCGAAAACTTTCTGGAAGGTTTGAATAAAATAGAATAAATCGTCTACAGACGAAGTGCCATAAATCCAAAATCTTTCAACGCCCAGGAGCAGAGTTCACTTTGCTTTCCATAAGAGTAACATTTCCAAATTTAAAAAAAAATGTACGAAGAATAGGGTAAAGTTCTAGGCTTAAGATACAATTTCAGTCCTTATAAAGAGTTTTCCTGAATCATTAGAGAAATCGGAACGGCTTTAGACATTAAGTTGAAATTCAGCCGATACTGTTTTCATTACCGTCGTTAAAAAAATTTTGAATGATGGAATTTCTGAAAATTGAAACTTTAAAAAATCGTCTAGTTTTGATACGAAAAACCTACTGTTTTGGCCAGGATTTGAGTCTTAAAAGACGAACCATGTCAATTCATTAAGCTAAGTCTTCATCCAAAAAGCACATCATGCACCATGAAAAGTTGCGCCGTAAAAAGTTTTAATTGATTGTAATTGTATGAAAGAATATTATTGAAGTTACCAAATGAACAATATGGCCGCACTATAGAGATGAATTCAATTACGAAAACTTACCAAAACACAAGCATTTCCTTTAAAAACTAGTTCTAAAATCAGCCTATCTAAGTGAGTTGAGGAAAAGTCATAAAACGTAGATGTGTTGGTCCAGCTGTTTCTTTGATCATTTAGAGTTCAGTTTACTTCCTTGTGTGGTACGTGTATTAAAGAACCAGTTGTTACGGAACCAAATATGTCATGAACTACGTTGAAGGATAGGTTTCCAGTGAAGTAACGTTTTCTGGCGGTACAATAGTGGTTAGTTTTCCGTGGCTCTCTGATGAGCTGGACTCCATCTTTTCTTCTTTTGGTTACTATGACGACGGTGGAGAGAGAAGGATATCTGACTTGCTGACATTACGAGGCTACGCCCAAACTTAATACTGTAAATTGCTGTTATAGAAGCAAGGTTATATAAAAATGCAGAAGACAAATTGATGCTCTAGTAGAAATTCACATCGAAAATTGAAGGCTGCTGTTATTGTGAAATAAAATTCATATTGCAGATGGATGCTTCCATATAAAATGCATATTACAAATTTAAACAAAATGAATATTGCAAATTTCGTCTTTTGTGGCCCTATTTGATACTGATTTCTAAAATAAAATGAAAATAATTTTTCATCTGTATGACATTCCCTACTTTCCCTCGTCGATTTATCAATTAAATCAACAAAAGGACAAAAGCTTCTTCAGTGTCACATTTTCAATACCTGATTTTTCTCCACCGAGGACATGGTTATGCAGACCTAAAAGCAAACGTTTTTAGTCTTGAAAATCGTTTTTCTGCTTTAAAAATTCAAAAGCGAATTGATCCAAATACTTAAGTATTTCCAGGCAATTTGGATGAAAGCTTGCTTTAATTTCCGTGATTTTCACTGAAAAGAGTGGGATTGTAGCTGTTTGTTCGTCAAGCTGTGCTTACTTCCTGGTGTTCTTTAAGATTAAAGAACAAATTCTGTATAAAAATTAGAATAGCTGCAAACACGAGCTCTGTGGGCCACAAAAACAAAACAAGGATTTAGTTTTCAAATCAATGGTTTACTCACTGCCAAAAATTACAAGTGTTTTGGTTAAAAACGTTTCCAGATTTCTAAGTTGCGATAGCTGTTCGTACCAAATTGCTTTCATCGCAGTTTTGAATTCACAAATAGCGATATAGTGACCTTGACGTCACCTAGTGATATTAATGGCCAGCCATAATTTGAATAACAAAGACAATGTTTGTAAACAGTGATGTCTCCTTTAACTTCAATGGCAAATAAAACACAGAAATAAACTGAATAGCAGTCAGTCATAAGACGTTTATGCTTGCAACACAAGTCTGTTTCTTTTGCCAGGTTTTCGTTCTAGAACTTAAAAACTTATAAAAATTCAGCTGGTGAATGAAGCATATGTTCGTAAAGAAAATCTTGATAGTAGTCCTTTTTACATTTCATAAACTGACGAAACAAGAGCTTTGTTTTAAACGTTGTTCCACGTTACCCTATGTCCTTTTGTGAAAAAGTCTTATAGTATTTTCAAGTTTATGTATATGCTTTTCATCTTAGTTTCTGAGATTTTTCCAAACAACATTTCTTTGGATGTCGATAAGTGTAAGGGAAAAAAGATTTCTTCTGTTTCGGAAAAAATAAGGTTTGGTCAGGTTTCTCTAAACAGGAACTTGTTTCCAAATGACTAAAATTTGAAGTAAAAAAAAAATTAATGACTTTTTCAGTTTGAAGAAAACCACTCAAATGTGTTACTATTTTGGCTGTTTCTGTTCTTAAGACCGATACTTTTCAATAAAGAACTGATTGACTGAAAATAACAACATTCGCACGCGTAAAACCCATTCAGGTCAAAACATGAAGCAAGAGATCTGGTCCATTGCATTCACTTTTGATAGAGCCAGTCGGAAAGACCTGGTTATGCAAAACTCGAAAACAAAAAGTTCGTGAAGAAAATCGCTCTTCCAAGGTAATTTGGTTGAAAACTTGTTCTGCTCTTAGTTTCCGTGATCTTTCCTGGTATTTTTTTTTTTTTGAGAATTGGATCGTTAAAGCTGTTTGTTAGAAGTTCTACCTGGGTTGTATTAGAGAACAAAATCTGGAAATAAAACAAGGAATTAGTTTTCAAATTTTAAATAATTTACACGTTACCAAAGGTCCGTTGTGGAAATACCTAGGAAATCAACCGTACTCACGGTCTTTCGCCGCGAACTATCAAGCTCCAGATAAGAAAAAAATAACCTCTGGAACCCAGGCTAGCTACCAAGAGTCTAAAAGGCTTGATTTCACGAATTATAATAGGAAGCATTTTGGCCCTAAATGTTTTTTGTTTTTCCAAGTGTGATAACTGTTTAAACGAAATTGTTTTCATTCTTTTTAAGTCGTGGTATTTCAGTTTTCGAGATAAATTAATGGTAAAAGAAACACAGAAGAGAGTTTTTTGGGACAAATTGAATACAACGACTCCGTCATTAGACTTTTATGATTCAAATCCAAGCCTATTACTTTTGCCAGGTTTTCGTTTTAGATCTTAACAACAAAACGACAACGAGAAGTTGGTTAGTTGAATTGTTTTAGGAAAAATACAGAAATAGACGGGGTGAATAAAGCATGTGTTTTAAAAATAGCAAAAAAATATATTTTTTTAATGTCAGACTATATTTTATTGAGACCACAAGCAAATTAAGAAACCTGTTTTATAACTTGTTCTACTTGATCCTGTGTTCTTTTGCGAAAACATTTTGTGGTAGTTGCAACTGTACATCCTTTCCACCAGAGTTTCTGAGATTTTTAAAGACGGTATTCTTTCGCCTTGGATAGGTGTTGAAGTTTTTCTTTTTTCATCTACTGTATGTTCATTGTCGAACAACAAGGTTCTCAGCAGTTTAAAAAGTTACGGTTATACTCAGCAATTTGGTCCATAGCAAGGTGACAAAGACCAGACTTGAAAAAGCTAACAAACATATTTCTTTTTTAGCCCTCTTTCGTTGGTTCTTAAGACGAGTACTCACTCGATAAAGAACTGATTGACATTTGACACCAATGTTGAAACGAGTAAAACCCAATTAGATTAAAACATAAGGCTAGAAATTATTTTTGATTGAGGGAGTCCTAGGATAATGGATGAAGAAAAATAAAATCGTTTTCAGTGAAAGCTTCAAGGTCTGAGACAAACTAATCAAACTAATCAGCTGAAAATCAATTTCGAGCCTTAATGTTGATATCTTTTCAATCACGCTGATGAACATTTTCAATGTCGAATATTTCATGTGAAAGATGAACGAACATACATAGTACCTACTTTTACATGCTTGTATATCAAGCAAACACGATCAGTAAAAGATTACAGATGAAGATTTTATGAGGAAGATTTTCAATGTCGAATATTTCACTTGAAAGATGGACGAACATACATCAGTACTAAGTTTTACATGCTTGTATATCAACCAAACACGATCAATAAAATATTATAGAATATGGCAGATGTTTCCCGTTACTGGGCAAATTCACAGTTGACGTACTAAATTTTCAAGAGTAGCCTGGGTTTGGCGAAATGATTGGTACAATTATGTGTGTTAAATTGTTATTTTCAGATTTACAGATTTACTAGAAAATCTACGTACTGTTCATTGGAAACAAATCTGGAATTTACGATGGCAGTCTCGACACCAAATTTTCAGAATTAAAAGACAGTAATAAAGCACTTTAATTTGTTCATCATGTAACATTTTCCAAACCATGTTTGTTTTATCTTCTTGACAACAAAAGAAAAATGAACAAAAAATGCATTTTTATGCTGTGCCAAGTTTTGGCCATTTGACTTCCAACTCAGAATTATTCACAGATGTGAATTAAGTTGCTAATAACCTAAAAATATTCAGCATTTTTGTTTTCACGATTCATTGTGCTCGGTGACGACCTGAGCAAAATTGAACTTGAAGATAGACAGATAGAAGAAACATGCATCAACTTTCGCTTAATTGAAACCTGTGTTGTACACACAAGACGTGACCAAGATATAAAATTATACCAAAAGTGCACGAAAATATTCAGCACTCAAACTTGATTATATCTGCTCATTCTACGACATGAATAAAACACACATTAGATGTAAATTTAGCACCGAAAAATAGCTTCCATATCGACATATTTTATGCCAAATGTTTTTGCCACCTTAATCACTGCCGATAAATTTTGAAAGCAAAAAACCAAGTGAAAGCTCGACAGATAAGAACTAACGTTATATAATTAGTTTGTGAATACTCGCCATATATTTATTGAATTTGAGCAACTCCAAAATACCGCAACAGTCGTAAACAGGTCGGTTTGGGTAAGTTCATAAGATTAAGAAATATTTTAAAGAACATACCACTGTCAATGTGTTAATTTTTTTTTTGCAATCATTGCTGATAAATTCTGTGAAATGACAAAAGACATTTTCAAATGAAATTTGAATTTGATTGATGTGTTTTGTGCAACTACAAAATAATAAAACATTCGTGAACAAGTTTGTATAAGTAAATAAGATTATGAAAATATTTTGAATGAACAAACCACTGAATCAGATCCGTGACATGTTTAATTTGTGTACAATTTCTAAATTATAATGCGAGTTTGTACGAAGGCTATTTAAACGCATGTGTTTATTGTGGTCTCCCTAACAAGATATAAAGATTTTTTAAAAACGAGACATTGGGTTTTATAATGGGTTATTGTTAATTTAGGCAGAAAAATCTTTTTCAGCTTGGATTGTACGCAGCACAGGACAAATTGAGGAAAAAAAGCAATAAATTATACACACACCAAGTAGGCAATTATATTGATTAATACTGCAATGAAAGTTGGAGCAAACCAATTGTAAATCTGTGATCTAAAATACTCAGTTAGGTCAAGCTTTGCTCCAAGGGAATCGTTTATTGAATTTGGCAAAGAGATTTCAACAGAAGCAATTTGTCTTGTGCTACAGACACGTACACTTATAGCTGGAGAGAGATTTTATAGGCAACATGACAAGTTATAAGTCGGAAAATACAATCAAATTGGAGATTAAAGTATCGTCGATACTTGAATCACAATGATTTAGGAGGGGAGGAGAAAAATTCAAAAGGCGATATACTTTGGCCACGTAAAAGTTTTTATTTTTTTTTTATAAACAAAATTTCGTTTGGATTTTGATTTTTGAATAGATATACGTTTTCGTAGTTTTGAATGATTTATAGCTTGCCATTTTTGCCTTTAATAAACCGCCTCAAGGATAAGTAATACGAGCATTATTTTCCTACGACTACTCGCGCACAAGGTTTCGTTGCAAGTTGAGATTCAGTTTGTTGTGTGTTTTACCATCTACCTGTTCAATAAATTTTTGTGTTGTAAGAAGTAGAAGATCCTTCTACTCCTTGCAACATAAAAATTTCTTGAGCAGGTAGAAGGTAATACGCGCAATAAACTGTATCTTGCCTTGCAACGTAGCCTTGTGCGCGAGTAGTTGTAGGAAAACATTGCTTGTAGTACTTCTTCTTACTAAAAACTTTATACTTAAACTTGTGCAAAAATATTTTGCGTGAGATAGTGTATAAAAGTTTTATGGCGGAAATTTTTGCCAGGAAAACTCTATCAATTTTTGTCACAAAACTGTTGTAAGGGGAAATGCTGTGCAAATTTGCTCAGATTTTCCCGCCAAAAGACTTAGTATGTTTTTGAAAAATTTTTCTTGACACCTTTTTAATGAAAATTACTTAACTAATTAAAGAAATAAAACATTACTCAACTAGACAAAGTGTTGATTGCTTTATTGTATTAGAAATAATTACTACAAGAAAAACTTAGAGCAAACAAAGTATTTGACTTTTATTAGTGAAAGAAATAAAAAAATGAAAACAACTTGAAAAAGTATTTTTTATTTTTATTAATAGTAAATAAACTTTCATTTTTTTTAAAAAAAAATACGACGCATGCGCCGTGGGCGCGCCGTATTTTTCTAAGTCTCTTGGAGCAACATTCCAATCATATTTTCGTGAAGACAAGAAATTAACATAAAAATTTATCTAAGCAACTCTAAGATTTGCGCAACATAACTTACCAAGGCGACGTCTTTCAGCAAAATTGAAAAAAAAAAAAAGAAAAACCGAAAATTTCAACCAAACTTAGTTTTACCAGGTAATCCTCACAGGTTGTTGAAAATTTAACCGTGCAAATCAGCCCTGAGAAGTGGCTGAACTAAGCTCAAAATACTTTGCTATGCGTGCAAAACAGCCAACATTCAATACACCTTGGAGTGCGCGTCCAAATTCGTCTTATTTGGTGAGCGAAGCATCAAATTCATTTGTTTAAGCGTTCAAATCAGCAGCACTGTTTTTAAAATCTCAAAATTTAGCAAGCGAAGCATCTTAAGATTTTGTTTACGCGTTTTCAATGTCAAACATTCTACACCAACTGGATAAACTTGCACGGTTAAATAAAATTTTTTCCGCGTACTCATTAATTTTGGCGCCGAACAACACAACATTTCTGCTGGATGGCTGAAAATCTTTCAGCCAATATATTCAGAAACAGCGCCACACATAAATTTTGAAAGCAACTCATCGTCAGCTATAACACACAGTTTTTTTTTTTAAATACATATTTAGAACTAGTTAGAATTGATGTGAGATATTTTTTTTAATTAGGCAGTCAGTAAACAATGCGAAACAGGCGAGAGCAGAAACTTCTCAGCTCATTTTCAGTAAAATTACGAAACCTATCTGGAGCAGCTAGCTTTGCATCCTCTAATCGGCAAAAATGGTCTCGTAGGGCTCAAAACAATACATATTTTAGTTTGCAATTGAAGAGAAGAATCTATGTCGCGTTTGTTTGTTTGCCAAAAGGTATTCTTTCCAAGTCTTGACACGAGAATTAAGTGAGAGGTGACAATTGAATTAACTAAAAATCCCTCATTTCAACTCAATTTTGTCCATCATATTAGTTTAACCTTCAGTTATATTTATTGTTATCAATTTATTTTCTGTTTCTTTTTGCGATATATCATTTCAATTCTTTCTTTGTTTGTTTGTTTTTTTTTTGTTTATTAGCTGTCTGGCTATGTAGCTTACTTCCTCTCCGTCACTTCAGGGCATTGCGATTTCCATCAGCCAAATATCTTGTGGAAAGGGAAACGGAAACGAAAATTTGGCAGTCGAAACCTCAGTTTTTATTAAACTTTTGCTAGTCTAGAGGCCTGGTGTTTCCCCAGTCATCTTTTGGAGTAGTTCAACAATATTGCTTGTCCTGCTATGGTCTCACAAGTTAAACATTCATTGTTTTCATTACAAATCGTTATACTTTGCCTTTTGGCAAAGTAAACTGCTTCCCTGTGCAGTAAATGTTTTAAGCCTTGTCATAAGCACGGTCTGTTGAATGTGATCGTATGGGTGAGTGTAGCAGCTGGTACGTATTACTTCCAGTTGATAAAGCAACTACTCAAATTGGGTCTCTTTTTAGACACTGGTTTGGAAAGTTGGGAAAGTTTGGAAAGTTTGGAAACTGTGGAAAGTGTCAAAAGTACGTCAGTTCAATGTGATCATATGGGTGAGAATATTCGTAGTCAGTTGTTTGTTGACATTGACTTGCATTAAGCAAAGTAAACTAGTTCTCTTTAGAGTACAGTGAGAATGGTTTTCAACTCTGTCATAAATAAGCCAGTAAAATATCATCGTATGGTTGTCAGAGGTCATTTTGCTGAGAATGAGAATGTTTGACGTTTGACAAAGCAAACAAGGTCTCTGTACAGTATCTCGTTTGATAAGTGCCAAAAATATTTCAGGCAAGTGTAATCCTCAGTGGTGCAATTGGTGACAATAACTTGCGTTTGGCAGAGTAAGCCATCAATCTCACACGCCGTCAATCTTCGGCTTCGAAGTGTGGGCGTTACTGGCAAATAAGCGTGACAGTTCTGTGAATAATAAATGGTTCCAATCCGTAGCATAGCTAGAGGAAGTGTCAACTTCTTAGCTAGTTGAACGAGTGTTCGTCAGCGTATTGCTTAACCCCAATCAACACCTGATACCAATAGGTCGAGGGAGGGCAGCATGTACCAAGCTACCTTCTGAAGTGTTTGCGGTTGTACTGAACGTACGTAGCAAATGAGATAAAGGTAGAGTAGGTCCGTAATGCAATTTCTAATCACTTGCAACTTGATAATGAGCTATTTTAGATGGCCTTCCTAGCACAGTCTATTGCCAGTTGGAATGTGGATGAACAGTGACATCACGTCAACATCAGTCTGTAGTTGTAAGGTATTTGCCTCTACTTCCGATCGACGCCTAGAAGACGACGGGAAGAAAGCTGACTCCATAAGGCTTGATCTTTCATACAACTTTCTAGATCCCTAACAATCTCCAGACTAGTATCCCTCAGTAGTTTGTTAATATTATTATGTAGTTAAAGGACATCCTCTTTCTACCAACCCCCTCCCCACAGGAGGCACCCTAGTTATCACTGAGCTATTGCGCTGGAGAGCTCTCATCACGAAAAACATGTCCAGAGCAATTCTTCTATTTTGAATGGTACAGGTCACCCTTTCTAAACTTCCAGAAGCTCTCTTCTTGTAAGCTTGTTCTTCCTTGCAAACATTTATGTCTCTTTCCTTGGAACATATCCAGCTTCCCAGGTATTTGAATCTTGCTCCCCTGTCTCTTCCACAACGACTTCCGTGATTTTCGTACCATCACCTGTCTTCATTTCCTCTTTTTCAATGTTGAAATACTTACCTTTAGTCTTTTTTGCATTCATTAACAGCTCAACCTTACCACAATCTATCTCCACATTGCTCAAAAGCTGCCTGGCTTGCCTAATCTCGTCAGACAGAACAATGTCATCAGCAAAATCAAGGTCTGTTAAACAGATTTCTGGAATCCTAAGACCCTCTCTCTCCTCAGAGTAAAAAAAAAACAACCAAAACCAAGTAGGCACCTCCTCTTGTCTTTGTGTGGCTTACATCATTGATTAATCGTGCACAACGCAAATAGATATGGTGCAAAAGCGTCACCCTACATGACTCCGGAAAATATTTGGTTTTAAGGTGGCTCGATACAGTTTTTCAGGGTTAATACCTCCCCAGTTTGGGCATTAACTACTTCACCATTGATTAGCAAAGATTTGGCACCACAGTTGTATTAGATAAAGATGAAAATTTGTTATGATCAGGGTTGCAATGACATCGGAGTTGCCCTTATTTTACCGCCTTACAATATATCAATAGTCTTGAGACTCAAAGGTCTCCTAAAACGACGCTTAATCTCGAGAATCTGAAATTGTTTTAAAAAATCTATCGAGCGGTCTAAAAATTATTCGCTAATTTGTTAAAGTAGACCAAAATGTTTACAAAACCACTAACAAGAGCACCTCGATACATACTAAATAATCAAACCCTTCTTTTTAGCAATCGACAGGAGCTATCTCCGTGATCTTTCACACACGTTTTTAAAAAGATTGAAACTACTATGAGGTAAAATTGCATGTCAAAAGCGCTTCGTTTTCTACAGATAACGGCCACACATCAAGATTGTCCATTTTTACTGTATTACTAACCATAAAAACTTCATCCCAAAATAGTTCGATAACGCTCTTACAGATTCCGCTTAAACTTCACGAACATCGAGGCGGCTGTTGGAGGAAAACGCTCACGTGAACGATTTTGCAAGAACAGTTCGCAGTGCGGAGAAATACTGCTGCAAGTAAAATAGATAATGGCGTCATTTCGTTGCTATGACAACTCCGATGTCATTGCAACCCTGATCGCAACAAATTTTCATCTTTATCTAATGCATCTGTGGTGGCAATTTTTCCAAATCTTTGTCAATGGGATGTAGTTTATGCTCAAGCTTGGGAGGTATTGACCCTGAAAAAATCTATCGAGCCACCTTAAGTTGAGGATGGTGAATTGGCCTGGTTTCTCCTTATTTATCAGCGGTTCGTCCGCAAAAAAAGTGGTAGAAGGTTGTCGATCTTGGGCATTATGTCATCCTCTCCAACTGCTTACCTTCACTTATCTGCTTCTTAGCATTTAACACTGCCTCTATTGTGATTTCAGTCTCTTATTCCAAGGTTATGCAGTCCAAGTTGAACTCATCGTTGTCTCTTCAGCGGGGGTTCCCGACAAGTTCCGATGACGCTACTTTACGATTGGCTGCAGGGGTCACTTGCTTTGAACGTACCCTCATCTTCCCCAATCTGATCGTTAATACGTTGCTCCTCAAGTTCGTTGTATACTGACTGAAACTCAGCTTTGGCTTCTTGTAACTGCTTCCGGGCTCCTTTCATCTCATGGATGTAATGTTTTCTTGTTAGTCTTTCGATTCCCTTTCTTGCGTCGAATATTCTTGCATTGTTCGAGTGTCTTACCTCTCTTTCTTTTCTAACAAGCAGGAGTGTTATTGCGACTGCTTCTTTGCTTGTTTCTACTAAAGCGTCGTCGTAACAGCGTCTACGAAGTTCTCAGCACGCTCTAGATTGTTTAAACTCAAAGTGGAAGATGTCGGTACTTTCATCACAATTATTGCGAGAATACTGAGTCGAAAACCCACGCCAAAAACGAGACCATGAGCTGCGTAGATGTGTTACGTGATTAGTAGACCATACAACGTCGGTGCCGTTGAATGTCGATTGCTTCAGTTAATTTTCCGTCATATGTTCTAAGTACAGTGATTTGACTGTTATACATTCGGTTGCATGATGAACCTCGGTTTTCGTTTGAAGTCTTTGTAATAGGACGTTATACTGCACCTACTCCCTTGCGTTCGTTAGATATCTTGGTTTGTACCGGTGTAACACGTACCTTGTAGATTTATAACATAGTTTCCGTATGTAGGTGGAATATAATCGTCCGGACAGGTCCATGGTTAAATACTCGTTCTGAGTGTTTCGTGTAACAAATTTTGCGTTTGATTCCTTTCACAGAAGAGGTCGTCTACATTCTAATAACCTGTAAAGTGTGCCACAAGCTTGTCGTGCTTGTCTTGTACAAGTCTGTATTCGTGAGTAGTTGTTGCTCTTGTTGAACGATGTTCAAGTGTTAAGCTGTGTTCGCGTTCTATACATCGTGGTTTAAAGTCTGCTGTTTTAGTGGGGAACTGATACGTCTGGTGAAGGCGTTTTATCACTTTCCTTCATATCCTCGTTTGTGTGTGACGGTTAAAGTGTTTGTAGAAGTCCCCGATCTCCTCTTTGTGTACAGATGCGATGAAAGTGTCTTCACTGAAGTATGAGGCCCTATGTTCTTCTAAAAGGGTTCTTATAAAACTGAACAGAAACGGTAAAACCAACTACTTTAAAGTGTAATTGTTAGGAGTGTGTGCTTTCCGCAAAGGAAGAGAAAAAAGAGACTGCGGTCGAGTAGATTTATAACGCTAACGTCGTGCGTAAACAGATGGTCATCAGCACAATCTAGAGCCACGCAGGCGAATTGGTTAACAGCGTCTTCCAACAAAAGACAGAAGTTTATAGTCATAAGAAGATTCCTTCGCAGTGGCATAATGTCATCTGTGGATACTGAATGCATTATAGTAGTGTTTCTAATGGAGTTCTCGGTTCAGTCTAAGACCAGTTGAAGTGGAATGTGGTTAAACAGTTGATTCATATCAAGGACTGCGTTTCTGTATCGTCTTTAGGGAAGTCAGGCGTTCGTAAAACTCGTTGTGTACAGCAGTGAATGGGTCGTCAACGTAGCGTAACCAAAGAGGTATAATTCGCGTATAAGTAGCTAGGGCTTGTTCCTCGATGTTTTACATAACAATTCCTGCTACAACAACAGAAACTGGAGAGCCCATAGCTTGTTGGAACAATGTTGCAGTGCTGTGTTTCGCTAAAAATAGTCGTTGCGAATCGTCCCGTGTAAGATCACCTTAAATGACTTGTGACGTCACGGCTGTTATTTCATTTTGTTAAAATTGCCAATTACACGTCCTTTCTTCTAAATGGAATTTAAGGTTAGCATAGAAATGACTTACAAGCGATAAAATCACTGCTTCACGCCAAATAAAATTTGTACCCAAGCATTAAATCAAACGTTGTAGACAAAAATAATGAACCTTGAAAAACTGTTAAAATAAGAAGTTTTCAAAAACCTCAATTTCAATCCATTTCAATCTTCTTTAAGTTTGTCCATCCGTGCCTCCTTTAAGTTTTTATTTGTACAGTGTTAATTACACTTTTGATGGTGGTTCTCACTATTGAATTTTGATAAATTTCGTGACACAGCTCCCTTTCGCGACACAGCCTCCTTTGATGACACAGCTTCCTTTCGTGACACAGCTACCTTTCGTGACACAGTCTCATTTTGTAACACGTACTGTTTTAAGGTGGGACAAGTTGAGGTTAGGGTACAATGTGTGTCGCAACTGATCCAAAATTAAACGTCCAGATCGGCATTCCCACTTTAACTGTTTCGTGTAACAATCGACTTTCTCGATGTATACTTTGCCTAATTTTGACTTCGCTTGGTAACAAGGTATCAGATATTTCAAAACCAAATTCCACTCGTCTCGTCAAAGTAGTCCTGAACTGAGTGGGATGTACTGTTGTACTGTGAAGGATCAGCAGAGTCATCTTTCGGTATGTGTTTGGTTCTGTAAAACGTAACTTAAGGTGTCTGTGAAAGTTGTGGAAAGCGTCTATGTGAACAGATGTGGTGAAATTGTTGTCAAAGTAGCGTAAAAAGAGGGTAGGTACACTGTATAATGTTCGTTCACATTGCGTCAATTACATTACTCTTCTGCAGTAGACTGAAGTTAATTTATGTAGTAGGGTCTCCGGTGAGACAGTTGGTAAGTCCCGGACAGGGGCGTGGTCCAGACCCATAGCCTCTACAAGACTAAGGAAAGCTGTTTTATGTTGTACTAGGTATTTGGGTACTGTAGCTTCTATTCTGCTGCACCTGAGGCACACTACAGTTTAGTATGCCGATTGTGTCAGTTTATGTAGAGTAAGTAGATTGGTGCTAAATTTGTGTTGCAATGAGGGCTTTGGCTTTCCTTCTTTCATTAATGTTAAAAAGAGCATCCACTTGACGGCAGTATTTCTTGTCCATTTTACGGAAATCATCCGTCCCATGTTTGCAGGGGGTGTGACTATGTTGTTGTGGTCTTCCAGATGTCTAAGCACTTGGTTTTTCGCGTTTGTAGTATCGTGAAGTTCCTTTCCCATATGGAGGAAAAAGCTGATTGTAACGTACAACCTCACCCACTTGTGATGTTGTCCTCGGTCGATTCAGATAGTTAGTTCTGACGAGAATACCTAAAGCCCTTAACGCTAGAGACAATATCCTTCGTTGAGTATTTGTTCATGGAACCGAGTGTTTAACTCAGCAGGGGGTACTCAAGTTTTGGCGTTTCCTTAGGACGGATAGCGAGAAGCACTCCTGACTCTTGATTGCCTTGGGATGTCTAACGTTTAAAGTGTATTCTAATCGCAGTTTCAAATGAGTTTGAAATACTGTCTTTTTCTTCTTCTTCTTCTTCTTCCTCTGTTTGAAATACTGTCTTCTTCGACACTGTATTCTTAGCGTGTTTGCTAGTAATAATCGGTAGAAACCATTCAAGTTTTTTTATGCCCTTGGTGCAATTTGTCGTTGAAGTTGTCTTCCGAGTTATCTGCGATATTCCGGCGATACAGTGCACTCCAATCAATCGTTTGTAGGTCGCGTGGTTTTGACGAACTGTCTTTGTCGGTGACTGAACTCTAATTCCATCCGTTGTGTCTATGAAAGAGACACCTTTGCAGTAGTAATTGAACTAGAGTAGTCGTTCGAACAAGGTTGTTTTCAGCAAGTCGTTTCTTTAGCCGTGCAAGTGAACGTAACATAATTAAAAGTTTGAGCCTGGGAGTCATAAGTTGGTTGAAAATGATCCTCTGGTGAGTGTAGCCTTAAACGATGACTGTTAATGGCAGTGCATGATTGATATTTTGAGAACTCTGTGAGGGAAGGTCTCATGAACAGTACTAGTAATGTCAGGTCGTTTGGCTGTCGACTTGGTAAGTCAGGGCGCGATGTTATAAGTCGTGTGTCAATTTATTCGTGCAGCTATTAGATGTTACGAGTGTAAATTTAAGTGGTCTTTCCTTCGCTTGCCACCATCGTATCTGTTGGTACCTTGGTACCTTATCAGTCAAATTTGTCAGTTTTGTTCAGTGAATTGATTTTTCAGAGCCCTAAATAGTTATTTCAAATTTAACTTTGTGTTATAACTGACAATAACAACAACCGACCAGTTCAGTGATTCATAAAATTACGTTTTCGAACGTTTAACATGTTGCGCTGTTTCTCAAATTTGCCGCTTGCCTACCCTTATCACGATCGATTGGAAAAACTAAATCTATATTTGCTACCTTTGGTCCTATTGAATGAATGCTTGAGATGCGTCCTTGACTTTCCTTGAGTCCCTTGATCCCTGGTCCTTGATCCTTGATTCCATGATTCCATGAATCCCTGAATTCCTCATTTCCTGATTTCTTGAGTTTCTGACTCCATGATTCCATGATTCCTTGACGCCATAGTCTGGTAAAAAGAAAAGGAAAAGCATTACTTAATGACGGCAAGGTACAGCTTTGTTTAACTTAGGGTAGCACATTTCCTGATTTTTGGGGTAAGACAGTTCTTCATATTTACGGTTACCAAACATACCAGAATGTTTGTTCTGTAGGTGTGGATGAAAAGCAAAGTGTTCTTCATCAATATATAGTAGATATATAAGTAGAAAGTGACTAGGTTGGGATTGCAAAAAGTACATATTTGCAGAAGTGACAAAGATGGGGTCTATAATTGGCCACAGAATAGACTATAATGGGGTAGGGGCTCTGAGAGGCCAACGGTACATACCCAGCAAAAATTAACCCAGGTACCTCCCCCCCGGAGTGAAAAGATTTGTTAAAGAAAATCAATGTTTTTACTATTATTTCACAATGAGGACTATTGAATACACCACACTTAGATATAATTTAGAAATACCCAAAGGCTAATTCATAGCATAGACAAACAGCTCAAATTGCTTAAGCTAAACCCTTGGTGACCATCATCAATTTTCTCCAAACAAAAAAACAAGATCTGAGACAAGATCCGAGGGAAACAACCACTTCGAGAAACACTGAGATTCTCAGGAAACAACATTAACGGTTTCCCGAGCGACCAGTCTTTAAGTGATTTGTTATACAGCTGGAAATTTCATGGCTTGAAATTCATTAAACCTTGCTGTAACTTTCATGGGCAACAGCCCACTCAGTTCCTTGTGAGCAGAGGTTTCTCTCTCGCATGACCTTTAACATTTACAAAGTCGTTCACGTAGTTTGTCTGATGCACAGTTGGCAGGGTACCCACTCAGAGATTTTATCAACTCTCTTATTAATCAATTCTTATGAGAAAATTATATGGTGATCAGTGTGGAGATTTTGCACGTGCATATTGGGTTTAGAATGGTAAGGGATTAGTCTCCCTTGCAGCCGTTTTTTGGATGTCACACAATGCTCCCCCAACATCTGGGGGAGCGTTGCGTGACATCCAAAAAACGGCTGCAAGGGAGACTAGTAAGGAATGGGAGAAATACAATTTTCCCAGATAATGTATGAGGCCAACCTGATCGAGCCACTGACCCAGAATAGTATTTTGAAGACACAAATTACTAATCAAAAATATTTTAAAATATCTAGTTCTAACCTGATGTATGAGATATCTGCTGTCTCTTTCCAAAGCTTTCCCGCTTCAATCCTGAAGGCGCCATTTCTTGTTTGTTTGGTTAAGGACAAAATGTAACAGGTAAGACATATCTAATCAAACACACCTTGATTGGTCATTTACAGATCAAAATACAAGTGAAAGAGAGTGATTAAGTTGAAATGATATGAAATACAGTGGAAGCTGTCGTAAGAGGACACCCTCGAGCCGCAAAAAAAGTGTCTGTAACTGGGGCTGGCAGCTTACGAGAATGTCAAAATACAGCATTTGTATGGGAGTTGAGAAAAACAGCGTTTTGTGAAAGTGGCCTTAAGTAGAACTTTCCGCTCATGAGAGTGTCCATTAGGAGAGCTTCCACTTTATGTCATGGATGAGAGGACAACAGACTCAACCTTTACAGTTATATATATTAACATGTTAACAGTAAGCTCGGATGCCAGCATACAAGAATGCCACTGGCAGCCGCTATCAGATGTGTCCATTTACATGTATGACCTTACTATAACCCACCCAAACCATATGGTGTGGATGATATGTGATTTGATTATTATTGTACAACATTCGCCAAGCCTCATGTAGCTTCATGCAATAACAGCAGGTCCATCAACATCATACAGTTCTCTCCTGATCACTAAATCAGCCTGACAACATCTCTTTTTAACTCTCTACAGATTTCCCCAAAAGGCATTTTAAAGATAATAAATTAACTGCAGCACTAATACCAGGTATGAGAAATCTGCCACCTGACTATCCGATACTTTCACAAGAACTTTACCAATCTAACAGGCAGGACACATTTCTTTGATAGCTAGTTTAAAAATGACAAAAATTATTGCAGTCAGATAAGAATAGTTTGAAAAGGTCTACTGATTATAAAACCAGGTAGGTTTTAACAACAAAGTAGAAAAGTAGTTTGGTCATTCTTTTTTGTATTTCCAAAATTCATCAAATTTTTGTTTTTGAAACAACACAGGCTAGGTGATCACTTCCCTTACAGAAGTTAATATACATTATATGTACATGTACTTCTCAGAAAAAAAAGTACACTTGAAGTATACTTCAAAAAAAAAAAGCATAACCTGAAATAATTGATGTAATTTCAGTTTCATTTGAACTGTAACATTATATGCATCTTGCAGACGCTATTAAACGCTTGAAATATCGCCTTTCTCTTCACAATTTGAGTACAGGAGAAAGGAAAACAAAAGAAGGAGTAGTCCATCACTGAAATTCGGTGATACAAGTAAGTTATGTGGTGAAAAATATATCCGTTTCTATTTGTTATTGATTCCCTTTTTAAAGGAGTCATTTGCAAATAGCACAAGAGCTTGTTTTCTTTGCTTAAAGTGCTGTGTTACAAGTTCAAAGATATAAAAACTCAAGTCTTTTCTTTTGAGGCATTTTGTTCCTGTTTTTGTGCATAAAAGTTTGACATATTTCCTTAATAAAGAGATGGAGCAATTTATTTTGTAGCCAAAGAGCAATAAACAGATCTGACATATACTATGGGCGTCTAAATAATTGTGTGTTTATAGCAAAACATGTGGTTTTATGAACTGATGTAAATTGGCCAGTTTATAAAAAGAGGTTTGAGCACTAAACCCTCTCAGTTGGTAAAAACAACTTTTCATGCCACGGAAGCTGAGCAATTCAGTAACTTGATAAACAAATATGCCTGAAGTATACTTGAAGTGTATTTCAAGTATACTTCAAGTATACTTGTATGGAAAGTACATATGCAGTATACTTGTTGGGACGTATTCTTCAAGTATACTTTTTAAGTGACCAAACGTAGTGTACTTAAAGCATACTGTTTTAAAGTATACATAAATCATAAAATGAAGGGCACTTTTTAAGAGTTTAAAAGTATACTTAAAGAATACTGAATTCCTACAAGGGTTATCATGTGGTTTCCCATAACAAATTATAAAGTTGACCTTAAGGTTGCAAAACAGGTTGGCCAGGTCTCCCCTGGTTTCCTTCAAACACTATTTATTGTATACACCCATTGCATACTTGTAGCAGAGTTAGGGCAAGTTTTTGCTCCGCCGTAAGGGATAAAATGTTGTTGGGTTCTTCTGCTAAATGTTCTGGATCCGTTTGTTTAAAAGCTGGATGGCGCTATCCAACAGATAAAACACTATCTTGGCAGATTAGTATTAGGGAAACCAATTGCATTATCCACTGGATAGTGATTATCCAGCATATAGCGCTATCCACCTTTGAACAACGGGGGCCTGGTTTTTTACTTTATGTCACAGTAATGCATGTTAAAGAAAGAAAGAAGCTATTCTTTTCAAAATATATCAATATAACACTAACCAGAGGTATAAGAGTTTTGCTGTCTGTGTCCTCTTTTTTCATGACAACTTTACAACTCAAACCATGTTTGAACTATTAAGAACTGAAAAAACAAAGGACAAAATGCGACAGTTAGACAAGTATGGTACAAAAAGGTCTACTTGCTGTTATTAACTCCTTAGGTCATTTTTAGACCAAAATAGACAGGCAGGAAATGACTATTTTGTTTTGTTTTATTTGTCTGTTTTTTCTAGAGGGGGGGCATGGGGGTTTACAGCACTAAATAATTGTCGAATTGAGTTTTTTTTCGAGCGGTATTTTGGTATTTTTTTTTTAATGTGTGGTTTTGCAGTATCATCTAGCCCTGCAGTATGCAGTTTTTCATCCTTCTGGCTAACAGCATTTGTTAAATCCTTCACAGTATTGAGGTACCATTCACTTGCGCCCTCCTGTCTAATGCAGGTCAGTATTTGGAAGACTCTGGACTCAACGGTAAATGAATACACAATTTCTGACATTTGATCTATGATGAAATTGGTAGAACATCTAATTACTGGGTTTTTGAATCATTGTACTGATCAATTTGAGGTCTTCTCACATTTTCTCGTGATGGCTGAGGTTGATTTCTGGTGTATACATGCTTGAGGTAAACAAACACGTGAGATGGATACAACTTCAAGTAAGCCTGACCGATCATTAATGTGATATCAGTATTTCGGTATTTGCCAATTATTCTTACAGTACTGCAGTATTGGGTACCCCCCAATGTCCCCCTACATTTGTTGTGACTCATCCACTGATTCCACAATAGGTCAATGGTGGGGCATTATTATGCAGCTCATCCCTGATGTGGTGCCTCACTGTAAAAAATAAACTTGAAGTGAACTCCCTTTTCTAACTTTCCTTCATAAAAAATTAATGACAAATATTTTAAATACATACGTAAATTGTTATAATTTTATTAAAAATAGTAGAGTTGTTATACCTGAGGTATGAAGAGTCTCCTGTGTCAAATGCTGTCATTACAATGCTTACCACTCCAGCCTAGCCGTAGAAATGAGTCCTTGACTGTTTAAGTTAAAGACAGAATAAAAACAAAAAACTTAACAATAAGAAAAGACGGTCACATTGAGGTCCCCCGATCATAAAACATGGTTTAAAGAATTTTGCATTTAAAAATGCAAATGATATACACTTAATTTTTTGGTTTAGTTTTGTCGTTGAACATTCATCAAAAGTTTATCATTATAACAGCATAACATCAATCGTTATGTTACCTGCAAAGCAGGCTTACTTTGCAGTGCGAACGACGATATTTTCTCCCGCCATCTTGGACGTTGAAAATGATAGAGAGTTGCGGCAAGTCAAAAAAAGATTCCAACGGAGAGGTCGACGGGTTAAACTGGAAATGGGGGAGGGGAGGCCAGCACCCTCGGTGCTTTCACGGCCACGATCGATTTATCTCTGGGGCTTTAGTCAAAAAAACAAACAAACAAACAAACAAACAAAAAACATATAATCGTTATGTAGTTCTCTGCTGATAATTCTTTAAGGCAGCCTCATCAAAGGAGAACAAGTTTCGGCTTTCTCTTGGTTTCTTAGAAGAGTACACTAAAATATGGAAACACTCACTTGAGGCCTAGGGGATCTTCTCTTTGTATTCAGTGCTTTCATAAGTACTCAGTCACGCTTCCAACAGCGTAGGATCCCTGATTTCGTGACTGCTATAAAAATCAAATACAACAAAGTAGCAATCAGGAGAGGGTGCCTTAAAAACAAAGATCCCTAAGACCCCCTAACAAATGACCCTGAACTTTATTGATTTAATAGGGTTAGGAAACTGAGTGAATCAACCTTCAGGTTAGTTTGCCCATTATAATGACCTAAATGGAACCTGATTAACTCAGTTTCCTAACCCTAATCAGTAAAGCTCAAAGTCATTTGGTAGGGGGTCTTAGGGGTCGAGGGGTCTTTGTTTTCAAGACACCCGTCAGGAGAGAATGGCACAAAATGGACTTCAAACTATAAACCACTAATAGATATGTCGAAATCAAAATACAAATGACAATTTTAAGCTGATTTCATTTTGGTTAGTTTGTTTTCCAGGAAGTGTCTCTAGAATGAGAAGAAGTCAGTCTCCTTTTGATTTGAGTCATTTGGCGATATGATGGAGTGTACTCAAAACCTGGTACACACGTGTTGGTCAAGAACAAGATTCCAGCGCTGGCTCGCAGCTGGCCTTTGTATCCAGGTCCCAGTTGTTCAAACATTGGATAGCGCAATCCATTGGGTAAATCACTATCCAGTGGATAAGTATTTAGGAAACCAATTGCACTATCCACTGGAAAGAGATTCATCCACTGGATAGCGCTACCCACCTTTTGAACAACTGGGGCCAGACGTTTAGTTTTGTCGTCTGTGACACAGGCGAGGAATTTTCTATGACAGCTACAAACCTCGAAACTCACCTGGCTCATGTGGCCGGGCCGTCCATGCTCTATCACGGCTGCACATCATGACGATCATCACGGGCACAAGTACACGGACTATCAGAAAGATACGCTTTGTGTGCTGTAAGAAAAAAAAATGAAAGACTTCATGAGATTAAAGGCACAAGCTCGGACCTATCCTGACCTTGTAGAAATCAACTACTGTCACTTTCACTCATTCTGCAATTATACTGATTGGCTAACGTACTCACTATCTACTGCTTCACTATCTATTACGTGATGGATAGTGTAGGAAGCCCGCGTGGGAGCTACTTGACCAATTTTTAGGTAGAGGTGAGCCGCTGAGGTTTAAGGGTAGCGAGATGGCGTTTTTCTTTAGCTACTAACAGAAAACCGAAACTCATAGGTTCGGTTATTTTTAAACAAAGTCTACCTTAGACCTCTGTTTAGGAAATCTTTGGACCTCTACATCTCTTCATTGGTGGGTTATTTCAGTTAAGAACACAAATACCTTTTTACTCTACGCTTTCATCATGAAACTGTTCACTATGAATGGCCTTTGCGGTGCTTACATAAAAGGATTAGGCAAACTAAGAATGGCATAGAACGAGGTTTGGCTAACACTGGCTAAACTACTTGAGATCAGAAACCAAAGATGCCAAAAAAAGTTAACCTGATTTCATTTTGGTTAATTTGTTTTCATGAGAAGAAGCTCTCTTTTGATTTGAGTCGTCTGAAACAGGCGTGGTTATATCCCCAGAACTCTGACTACTCCTTTTGTAATTTCTGACTTGCAGATACAGGTTCGGAATCATACTGAACTTGTCAAACCAACTACTGTAACATACTTTCACTAATTCTGCAGTTCACGGATTGACTAAGATACTCAATATCTATTGCGTTATAGATAGTGTCTAGCTCGCCTATAGAGTACTGGAAAGTAGCAAGCTAGGCCCGGTTCCTGGAAAGATGGTCACGTTTAACCCAGTATTAACTCGAGCTTACGGTAATGATAACAAAGTGTCACTCTTCTGACTCTTAGCAATGCATGGGAACGTAAAATACAAAAACGAAACAAAATTTTAACCCTGGATCCCCAGTAGCGCTAAAAGGCATTTCAGGAACCGCGCCCTGGTGTTTTTCTTTAACTACTCCCAGAAAACGCAAAATCATAGTCTTACTGTTAAAGGAAAACATAGTACATTGTACTGAGAGCTGCAAGTTGTCTATTTTGGAAAAATCAGGTTTACTCGTTAAGAGAAAACTACCGCATGGTAAAGTTAAGCTACCCAGTTATAGCATTACAGCCGAATTTGACCACTCAGTGAGGCCGTAGGCTTTGTCTTAAGCCCAATAAATCATTCTTTCAGATCAGAAAGAATTTTAGTTTTGTTTGTACTCTTTCACATCTTCACCAAATCTAGTGGAGCTGGTTCAAGTCTCAGCAAATGGCAGAAAACTATTGGAGGTCGACAGTCAGCCTTCAGCTTGTTAAATACAATCGAATACCGCTTAATTACAGAACCTGCTATTAGTCATTATTTAGTATTTGGTTTAATAAAAGGGGTTTTTTTTTACTTTAACACGACCTGAGCGAAATAAGGCCACCCCGTTAATACCGACACTTTTTATGGCACCTTCAGTGTCCGTTTTAAAGGTTCGACTGTAGTAAATCGTACTAACTGTTGTAATAAATACAAAAAAAACTCACAGAGGCGTTTAGCCGAGTCCTTGGGGGCATTTCCTCAATAGACTCTAAACTTGCATGTGCAGGGTATAGGGTACAAGGAATACAGAGTATACCAGGATATAGAGTGCAGGGAATACAGAGTATAACAGGATATAGGGTGCAGGGAATACAGAGTATAACTGGGCATCGGGTGCAGCAGATACAGCGTATAACAGGGTATAGGGTGCAGGGAAAACAGAGTATAACTGGGTATAGGGTGCAGAGTGTAGGGTGCAAGGAATACAGAATATACCAGGATATAGGGTGCAAGTAATACAGGGTATACCAGGATATAGGCTGCAGGGAAGAATAGCAGGATATAGAGTGCAGGGAACACAGAGCATACCAGGATATAGGGTGCAGGGTATAGGGTGCAGGGAATACAGAGTATACCTG
>OZ037785.1:6472799-6562799 GCA_964035525.1 Porites cylindrica
GTGCAGGGAATACAGAGTATAACAGGGTATAGGGTGCAGGGAATACAGAGTATAACAGGGTATAGGGTGCAGGGAATACAGAGTATAACAGGGTATAGGGTGCAGGGAATACAGAGTATAACAGGGTATAGGGTGCAGGGAATACAGAGTATAACAGGGTATAGGGTGCAGGATATACAGAGTATAACAGGGTATAGAGTGCAGGGAATACAGAGTATAACAGGGTATAGGGTGCAGGGGATACAGAGTATAACAGGGTACAGGGTGCAGGGAATACAGAGTATAACAGGGTATAGGGTGCAGGATATACAGAGTATAACAGGGTATAGGGTGCAGAGAATACAGAGTATAACAGGGTATAGGGTGCAGCAGATACAGCGTATAACAGGGTATAGGGTGCAAGAAATACAGCGTATAACAGGGTATAGGGTGCAGGGGATACAGAGTATAACAGGGTATAGGGTGCAGGGAATACAGAGTATAACAGGGTATAGGGTGCAGGGAATACAGAGTATAACAGGGTATAGGGTGCAGGGAATACAGAGTATAACAGGGTATAGGGTGCAGGGAATACAGAGTATAACAGGGTATAGGGTGCAGGGAATACAGAGTATAACAGGGTATAGGGTGCAGGGAATACAGAGTATAACAGGGTATAGGGTGCAGGATATACAGAGTATAACAGGGTATAGGGTGCAGGATATACAGAGTATAACAGGGTATAGGGTGCAGGGAATACAGAGTATAACAGGGTATAGGGTGCAGGGAATACAGAGTATAACAGGGTATAGGGTGCAGGGAATACAGAGTATAACAGGGTATAGGGTGCAGGATATACAGAGTATAACAGGGTATAGGGTGCAGGGAATACAGAGTATAACAGGGTATAGGGTGCAGGGAATACAGAGTATAACAGGGTATAGGGTGCAGGGAATACAGGGTATAACAGGGTATAGGGTGCAGGATATACAGAGTATAACAGGGTATAGGGTGCAGGGAATACAGAGTATAACAGGGTATAGGGTGCAGGGAATACAGAGTATAACAGGGTATAGAGTGCAGGGAATACAGAGTATAACAGGGTATACAGTGCAGGGGATACAGAGTATAACAGGGTATACATGTAGCTTTCGTAGTCTTAAACAGGGTATAAAACCTCACTGTTTAGCATCTTGAACGTGCCATATTTTTTGGCCGGAGGCCTTGAAGGTTCACATGCGTGATACCAACAGTTGTTTTTAAACATTTTTTTTAGTTCTGATCTTATTCGAACATGTCAAATCAAATGCCAAAGAATAAGTTGAAATGTGAAATGAATCACGGTCTATAAAAGGTATCTTGTCTGAAGCAGGGTAACAAAATGAGGAATTATGTCTAAACCGATTGTTTGAAGGTCTTTGCGACACACCTTACCTAAACTTCCCTAAGTAGCCCTCCCTTGTTGGCAGAACCTTTACCTTTTTCTCTACTCGCTTTCTATGTTTAATCTATTAGCAATGGAATACTTTTAGAATTTTACTATTATAATTAATAGACTAATGCACATTCTAAACAAGTAGTCTCTATCTCAGGCTACGCCAGTTCACAAGGCACTGGACGAATTTTCAGCCGGTAGAAAACTTGATGCGTGCGCGGTTTCAGAGGTGTTTCGTTCACACGGAACCAGCGCTTAAGGGCCTGTTTACATGGAGGTGGGGGACCCCTGATAGGTGAGGTTACATGTACATGCGGCCGGTCACCCCACCTATCATGTAGTCTTGATTAAATTAAAATAAGAGATCGTATGGACCGGCGGGTTACCCCACCTAAGCGGGTTAACTCACCTACCCGCATGGGGTCCCTCGCCTCCATGTAAACAGGCCCTAACTGTGCAAAAATTTTTAACGCCTAGCCGTTCATAGTTAGTTCTCTGTGGCAAAACGAAAATATTGAACGGTCCCATGTGAACAAAGAGAAGCCAAGTTGTTTTTCTCTAAGATTATGAGATTGATGATACCAGTGTGATGAATTAATTTCAGCACTGCTTAATCATAATTACCCATGCAATACTCTTCTATTTATCCTCGATAATAAATAAATGATAAATAACTGTAAAGTTTTGTAGGGGGTTGAAAGAAGCTGTTTACATGAAGGGAGACTGATCCTAGCCCTAGAGACAAGTACAACTCTTTGCATGTAAACCGAAAACAGAAAACATATGGATCTAGGATGATCCGCCATCAAGGATCTCTCTCTCACCTCCCCCCCATGTAAACAGCCCCAAAGCCGATTCCCTCCCTTTTTCTCATGTTTTGCTGATCGCAACGTATAAGTAACCTCAGTCTAATCTTTCACCTAGTATCCTCCCATTAAGGATGATATACTATAAAAATTATTCGCCAACACAGAAGGCTCAATAGGAAAACAAGAGTCTGATTAAGGTTTTTCAAAAATATGTATGCTACTAATTTATGCATTATATTGATGGCTGCCTTTAGAGGCAGTTACATGTAACTTGGCCGACTTGCTGTACCTTAAGTTCACTGTGCTATTAAACTTTGCGGTGAAATAACTTTTGATCTAAATAGCCACTTAAATTACGTTTACGTATAATTTTGCTTACCAAATAATCTTCGATGTTGAACATTTGCGCACGTGTTTGCACCGAGTTTTCCATTGTACTGATCCGTCAGCCGTTTTCCCCGCGTATGGTCCCAAACCACTCCGTTAAACTTCTATGAACATGTCCCCGGTTTACACGGCTCCTGACAACCATTAACAGGATTTCTTACTCCAAAAAAGCAAATAATCAGCATTTAAGTCTAAAGAGTCGATCAAGATGAATTCTCTAAAGGTGAGAAAACAAGAAGAATAATTGAATAATAATGAGAATGTAAATTTGCAATTTTTAATGAAACTATTGTGGTCTTAGTGGTCCTTAGGGTAGCCAGAGAAGCAACTTTTTTAGGCATTTTTTCCTTGCAGAAATGTGGTCTACGTTTTCTTTCAATCTTTGTTTTTAAGGTAGAGAAAAGATGAAAAGTGGTCTTCTCACGCTAGGAAAAAAAAATTGATATTTTGAAACTGCGTTTTTTTGGAAACTTAAACAAGGCTTATTTTTTAAGTAGGTGGGACGGTGGGAAACTATAAGAAGCTGGGTAGGTTGGTGATTTTCGAGGAGATGTAGAATACATAGAAAATATAATACATTGAACTTCTCTTCACCGGAAATCTCTCTATTACGGGTAGTTCGATTCTTTTGGTCCAAAGATACTGACCAAACGTCATACACTCCTACCTCTGTAATATTCACACCCCTATAGCGGAAGCTGGGATATGTCTCTATGGTTACGTATTAAGTTAAGTCTGTACAATTATTGAAACGATTTTGTCAGTTAATTGCACGGATCACACTCCTTTAACTTGGTTTTAGAAATTGTCTTTTGGAAGCTTCTTTAACACAAAACTGAAACAAATTCTATGCGTGACGGTCTAAGTCATAAAGAAGCCGGTGTAGTCAACCCTTAACTTTTCGCCAAAGACAGGCAATCATTTTTGCAGACGGGAACTTTGAGAATTACCCCCACGACAAACTTCAAATTCCGGAAACTTCGTGGGTCGCGAATGGACATTTTAAAATTCAGGAATAAAGAAGGCAGCCCACGCTCCCACCTCCTCCCTGGTTTTAAGTGCTGGGAGTTAAGTTTCTAGGTAAAGCAAGTAGTTTTCAATAGTAGCACTCTTCGTTTCCAGTACGGAGTTAATATCATAATTGGAGCCCAGACTATCAACTAGGTACAGGCCTAGTCCCTGTTCGGCGTTTTCCCAGTCCCTCACTGTCAATTCATTTCGGTGACGTATCATTTTCGCTTAGACCACGTGACCCGAAACGCTTCGGCCACGCGGAATAATGAGGCTTAGGGACTAGGCAAGGTACAAGCTACGTTCACACTTGGTGTCCAACGGTAGTGCCTGGGTACCAGGAACAATGACGGTGTGTTCACACCTTGGATATCCAAACAGGAAGCGCGTTTCGGGTACGGAAGGCAGTCAAGAGATCATAAGGCAGCGGATTACCTCGGTAACAAAAGAAAACGTGTTCAAACGGGGATCAGGTGGTGACCGCCCAAATTGTGGCGTGGGTACTTCAAAAAGGGGTGTGTTTATATTAGTACTCAGCGAGTACTGTGCTCCAGCACCGTACCCGAGCACCAACTGTGTACGAAGCCTTAAATCCCAAAGATCGACAAATGGTTTTCACCCAGCAATGGTGCCTTTCGATTGCTAAATGTAGAAACGACCTACAATTCCCGGATTCCCTCTGACGAAAGGCTAACGCTCGAAACGTCAGCTTTAGCATCTCTTCACGGCGATGGTGAATCAACCGTTTCAACTGAGTTGATAAAAGGAAGTTCTTTTAAAGCTAACCTGTTTATCCTACAGACACACAAGACAATATGCATATGGATAACAGTCGAACAGTTTTCACTAATGTTTCGTTAATTCATTTCTGTTTGAATGCCCTAGCAATGTGACTGGGAAGACATAGTAATGATCAGAGAGCGCATAACCGGTGATAACGCTCAGTATTATAGTACACTAGCAACCTCACATAAGCACTCACTCGCCGAGTTGTTGAAAGGACGATTAGGGCTTATAAAGGGGTAGTTACCTTAACAACTCATAAGCTCTGTTTACAGTTCACCCAGGATTAAAGCATACTGGGCTTCGTGAAACTTGACAATGTCGCTTGAAATTTTGGCATTTTAACCCCCCATTTCATAACGGAATTATGAGACTTAAAGGTAAAACAGGTTATTTCAAAGTACTTCGAAAATCGAAAAGAAAAAGTAATTTTTCAAACTGCTCACTACTTAAAAAATATGCATAGAACCTACATGGTACAGTATGATCGTACAACCAATCAGGAACAAATTAATGGATTTTGAGGCAGACCAATTTTGAGCAGCCCACTGAGCACAAAAACAATGACTTAATCAGATGATACAGAGCAGGTTGTCCTTTATAGCTGATGTTATTTTCAGGACATAATTTATATTTGTCACACACAACAAGGAAGTTTTGACCACACCCATATGGACAGGCAGCAAGCAGATTTCCCCTGAAAATAGCCCCAGGAGACACAAAATAGAAACCCTTAAATACTAACCATAAAACTAGGTTCTTATACCTGACCTTTATCGGTTAAATCTCATTCAGACCCCTGGGGGGGGGGGGGACGGACATAAGTGGAATGGGAGGGGAGGGGGGTTAGGAAGCTTAAAATCAAACACTTTCAGTAATTAATCGGACATCAAGTTATTGTTTAATTATGAAATAAGATTAAGATACGGAAAAAGAAAGCCAAAAAGAAATATCAGATAGCGTTTAATTTCGGATACTTGTCCGTATATGGTAGGGTTATTCTTGAAGCACAGTCTCAGACGTATGCACCAAAAATGTTATGAGAACACAAGTATCTATTTATTATTTTTCACCATGAAACAAACCTTTGTACAACAAAACTACGTTCGCGGAATTTACAGCGACATAAATAAAGCCTTCACCTTGTGAAATACTCTTCTCTTTAAGACAATTAAACGCTTACAAGACAAAGTTCTTGGCTAATAAGACTGTAAGACTAACGCAGGAATAAGTCATGCGGTTTTTAGGGCGTGGCCAAAGGGGGATGTAGGATCGTTCTATCTTAGCATGACTTAGCAGACTGCGTGGAATCAGACATCAAAGGAATGAATGCTAACAAAAATGCACGAAAAAAAGACAATGAGAATTGTTAATGCGCAAAGTTCAGGTTAATTTAAGTCAGTTTTCACGAGGTAGCATAAAAGCCACCAGAAATCGTAGCCTTACGCATGATTACAATAAATTGCTCCAATCTGTTTAAACATTTTAGCAAAAAAATTTCCTCATTTCTTTCTCTGTTCGGTAGTTCAACTAAAATATTTGGAAATAAATACAAAGTGTTGTAGACAGCAGTAAATCCGTCATGTTTTTTTGGTAATAAATATAAGCTGATTCGCATTTTCAGTTAAATGAGTAAGAGGGGTTCTGAGGAGCTCCGCACCAGTTCCCTAGGAAACGCAGGACATCTTGGCATTCGGGGCTATGCGAAACCTGAAAATAAAATAGAAAGCAAGGTAAATGTTTTTCTGCAACAAATTTGTTAATCCATTAATATTTTTTTCACAGAGTAATAGTCAGCTATGTTAGGGTCTCCGACCATAGCTATAGCATACTTAGGGCCTGTTTACATGGAGGTGGGGGTGGGGGTGGGGGGTGGAGGACCCCAGGTAGGTGGGGTAACCCGCCTGTCCATATAATCTCTCATTTTTATTTGATCACGTTTACATGATAGGTGAGGTGACCTGCCGCACGTTACCTCACCTCCATGTAAACAGGCCCTAAATCAACAAAACTTAAGGCGATGTTCTTTGCTCTCTGAACAAAGACCACAGTCCCTAAAGGTGCAACCCAGCCCATCACATATCTATGCTATGGTAGCATTGGCTCTCTATTTGAAACTCTTGATCCTGTTGCCCACAGGTTTTCCACATAAGTCACAGGTTTCCTAACTGAACATGACCAAAACCAAAAACAGTTGACCCAACCTTGGTAGCCATGATAAACTTGTTCCAGTCCTCCTTGTTCGCAGCTTTGCCCGGCCTCTTGAACTCGATTTTGCTTCGCAAGACGGGATATCCTGAAATGAATTTAGGTCATGTTAATACAGTTTCATTCCTTTTTTATTTAAGTTCAGTAAGTAAAAGCATTATTGCCCCACGGTCAATCCCTTATCTGGAAACTTGACTGAATTGACAACAAGCTCAGCAGCCCCGGATCAAACGAAAATTGGGGAAAGATTAGAGAGATTAAACAAACACGTTTTTCAGCGACGCACGTCAACCGGAAATGGACTTTTTGCATTCTTCAGCATTGGTTTTGTCTAAGTTTTCGGACAAATCGTCCCACTTCTTCCACAAATCACTTCCGGTTGACGTGCGTCGCTCAAAAACACATTTGCTTCAGCTCCCTATTGCTTCTTCCAGTTTGCCCTCAAAGAGCAAAATCTTAGCTCGCTAGCTCATTAGCTCGGTTTTCTTGCCCTCATGGACATTCCAGAAAGGCACTACTTGTAGACTTGTAGTCCAAGATGGCTTCGTCACCAAACTATTCGTTAGTGAGTTTCTTCCTCTTACCAGTTATAACACAAGGTAGGGAGGTGATGCCAGTGTTAGCAGCCACCAGACAAGCCTCGTATGTATCACGTTCATCCGTTGGTAACACTTGCTCCACCTGAAAACAAGTGGAACATGCCTTTTGGTCAGATGATTGTCACTCCAGGACGGGTAAATTGGTGAATGGGGGCAAAAAGGGGGGAGGTGGCTGTTTAAGTAAATTAATTGTTATTTAGCTGAGTGTAAGAGCTATAAAGGTCTGGATTAGCGTAGAACTTTGTGTCATTTTAATTGCCAATTTGTTGTTTTCAGTTTCCAAACGTTAAGAGCAACACGCTGTCGTAGCTTCAGCAAAACCAACCGTATTCCACTGATGAAGGGATAACGCAAAAACATTTGGACATTGGAAACGACAATTTGACACTCTAAACATTCTAATTATTCTCTGTTTAAGCGTTTTGCCATCTTTGAGAGTTTGGACGATTCGCTTCTTTTTGTAATACTCCGGCCCACCCTTCGACGCAACAATGGCCCAGGTACATGAGTGGTGGCGTGAAAGTAGTATATGACCATTCAATATAACCTATTTAGTACCTTTACTCAGTACTACGAGTTCGTCGCCACGAATTCTAATTTTTTTTACCAGAATTCAAGAAAACAGTTCTTAAACTGCCTTGATGGGATCACCACCTTATCATGGTGGGCGCTTTGCGCGTTTTCCCCTAGAGCTCTTAAGGCTAGTCCCTGGTAGGGCCGCCCATGCTGAACAGGTCGAAGTATAGAGACCAGACAATGTTAATGGTTAGGAAGAGGGCTGACAACCCGGTCCATTAAAAAAAACGGCCTCACACGCCCTATGCCACAAATAGCAATGACAATGATGATGATGATGATGATGATGATAATGATGATGATGATGATGACGACGACGATTTTTAGCACTCTTGGGAGGGAAAGAGTTAAGACCAACCTTTTGATCCATGGATACAGCCAAAACCCATTCCTTTACTTCTTCACGTTTATCCTCCTGAAAACAAGTAGCAGGGAAAATAGAGGTATTGTTAATACTCTGCACTACTCATCAGCTTTCACTTCGGTCGTTTACAACTTTTTAATAACCAGTACCATATGGAAGGTACTTCTCAAAACGGTTACACTTCTGGCCCTAGTACTGAGTTCAAAAGGCGGAAAACGCTATAAACGGCATAAATCACTAACTACCGAAAAACGCAATCAGTTTCCCTAACAGTTATCCGCCGGATAGTGATTTACACGGGTGAAAGCGTTATCCAACCATTGAACAACAGAGCCCTAGACTTTATGCAAAGACTCAAAAGTTGGAATCACCCACTCTTCCAGTGATCTCCATTACACACGTAGGAAAATACGTCGTTTGACCATGTTGCAGTAAAGAAACTCACCGGAAGGTGTTGTTTATCGGGAACAGGGACCTCAAATGGAATATCAGTGTCTGCAAAGTCACTGTTATCCAACATGTCAAGACTTCCTTCCTCGATACCCTGAAAATAATTTCGTACAATACAATACATGCAGGTAGTAAGGTGACTAAGAACTACTTTTAGACGAGACCTTTAAACTGGATCAGGGTGTGAACAGAACTGGTTTACAATTGTCCAAACGCAATCGTTAGTTTTATGAAAGCCTGCTACAAACGCTTTGGTGCCATACTGGATCAACGCAAGAGCATTGGCTCTTCTATACAAAAAGGATGTAATGAACAAACAAAATTGCGCTGTTGGTACAATCTACCCTCTCTTATTACGGATACCTTTATAGTACGGACACCTCTCTATTACGGACAGTTCGTTTGGTCCCAGAAATGCCAAAAATCATACACTCCCTACCTCTATAATACGGACACCTCTGTAAAGCGGACACTTGGTTCCGTCCCTTTGGTGTCCGTATTAAAGAGGTTTGACTGTGGAAAAAACGCCCTAGTTGTATATCAGTTGCTAGTCAAATTTAGGAATAGAATAGCTACAAAAACATGTCAAACAATAGGATCAGGAGAACTATCGTCACCGGTAGGTCTAATACATAAGAAAGGATAATGTACCATCCGTACAGCCCCCATCCTCAGAGACCCAGGGGCAAATCAGTCGGGCCGGGAGAAAAGGCGCAACGAAAGTTTTCAAGCACGGGTTTTCGTCGCGCCTTTTCTTCCGGCCCGACTGACTGCCCCTGGGTCTCCGAGAATGTACAGCGTTCTAAATAGTGCCGACTCTGAGATCATCCGCAAATTGACCGTGACTCCTGCTAAATAAACCTTGGGATTATTTCGGGGGCTGTTCTGATCCCATCATGACAGTAGGCGGATCCGTTTTCGACGAAACGTTAAACAGACTGCATGTATAAAAAGGAAACTGTATGGCAAAGAACGTTCATCTGGAAGTAAACTAATTGGTTTAAATAACCAACCTCACTGAGATCCAGGTAACGATTGAGAAAAACGAAAGCCATATTTTCCCAGCCAACGCCCTGTTAGGAAATATAAGGAAAATGTTTAGCGTCTTTTGCATGGTTCTGAGTGTGGCTTGCTCGAGTAAATCGCCTACCTACTCTCTCCAGTCTTCCTCATCGATAAATTCAAAGATGACGGCCAATCATTACAAAACCGCCCGCCAAAAAATGCTACACTTAACAATAACAGCCCACTCAGGACGTTTACATATCCTCACAAGAAACGGTGTCGAGGTCCTTTTGTGAAGATAATGTTAAAGGAGAGCTGAAGGGTGCAAAGGGAGGCAACTGAATGATGAGATAAGAATAAATACACCACTCACCTTTGCTGCCACCCCAGCCTCGTAAAAGGCTTTGTCACATGGAACAATATCAGAATGTCGAAGAAGAGAAATTGATAATTTGGCTGCTAGTGTGTCCTGTTAAAAGAGAACGAGGAAACAATAAAAAAGGAAGCAACATAAGAGGAAGCCTCGAGTTGGTGTCTCTGTTCACCGGCATGCGGGAAAGCTCGACTGATTAACTTATCAATACTGCTTACCAGAGATTTGTGTTGCATGCAGGCGCATCTGGTACTATAGTAATGCACGACTTCCAGCATGACCTCAAATTCCTTAGCCTGTGGTGAACTAGCCGCTGATCCTTTACTTAAACCGTCAACCTTAAATCAAAGATCAAAATGAAGTTTTCAATTATTACATTTCTTTATTAAACGTGGACACCTTTAGTCCAGTTCTGGCTTCTCTCTCTGTCACACAACAACAGCGTTGCGTGACAAATAGAGGCGGGGGGTGGGGGGGGGGGGAGAGTCAGAACTAGGACATCTCTTGGACTAGAACTAAGCGTCCGTCTAAGAGGGAAGTCCAACTTCCAGAGAGATTTCTGAAAAGAACAAGAGGACTCGAGGTGTGGGTTTTAGGGAAGGGTCCATCCTCTGAGGTAAATAAACCGACTCTTACCAAGGCATAATAGCGCTGTATTTGCGGATTCTAAACATAGTTCTACTGGGACAGATTCTCAGATAATCAAAACAAAACTTACTATCTCAAACAGAACGTCTCTGAGATCCGCCCAAGTGCGGTAACTATCAGCAGACCACAGTCCTGGCATGGATATCACGTCTGTTATGATGCGCTTGTAAATATTAAAGTTCTGTTGACATAAACAAAGCAAGGGCAGATCAGCCATGTACTGTTGACAAGTAGCTTGACTTGACAAATTCAAAATCGCGAATCAATTTTGTGGTTTCTGTCTGCATCTGAATCTCATAGATACCATATGAAATGTACGGAGAGCAATGTGGCGTTCAATGAGGGGTACCATAATCCTATTTCTATCTTGCTTGTGGAATTTGTTTTCTTTGAGGTGAAATAAGCGAACATTAGACTTAGCTGACTCACTGCAATTCTGGAATACCCCAGAACGTTCTCTCTTAGGTTGAATAGTGCCTTACATATAGGATAATACCTGAGCTCTGAGGCCTTCTTTTAAAAAAGTCCGAGCGCGGGATTTGTTTGCAACATCGCTCTGGGTCGCTCATGAATAAATAAATAAATAAATAATAAATAAATAATGATTTGGAGGTAGCACATCCACATAGTGGTTCTTCGTCTACCTGATTCCTGATCGAATTGGAATTTGGAAATGCTGGTTTTTGCGGAGAGGGGAAAACCGGAGTACCTGGAGAAAAACCTCTCGGAGCAAGAAGAGAACCAAAAACAAACTCAACCCACATATGGCGTATATGTGAAGGTCCCCTTACATTGGACCTCGCCCGTCTATTTGAGTGTTGACAATGTACTACAAGTTATTAAGTAACAAGTTGTCAGTCACCTGTGGATTAGCTGGAGCACCGTATCTACAAAACAAGTCCAAGGCTTTCAGGGTATTGTTTTCTTTAATCAAATTAGCAGCATACAATGCGACGTACTTACTAAGAACTTCATAACCCTGTGAGAAAAAAAGGTGAATATATTACAAAATATAACAGAATTCAGTGCGCCTATCATTTGTCAGAACTGGGCCGCAAAACCAGTCCAGTCGATAACAGAATTCCACTGTTAATCAGGACTATCCAGCCAGATCAGTCTTTACCTAAATAAAGTGTACGGCAGGGATACGTTTTAAGCGACGATTTCGAAATACAACTTTCAATTCACGTTCAAGTAACTGGTTCGGGCACCCAGTTCTGATTTTCGGTAAGCTCCCTTAGACTGGTATCCCTTATCGCAAGGTAATACATCACCTCTGTTATTAAATGACGCTAGGATAGAACATGCAGTTCTGCGTACCTGTTGTTCAGCGGTTTCGATAGCTTTATCCCACTGCCCTCTTTGTACCATCATATCCAAACCAGCGATTACATCCACATCAACCAACTGGAAAAACGAGAACAACAGATTGCATTAATGATTTATACTCGTCATCGTCATCATCATCACTCATTATCATCAACATCATCATATCTATCATAATCACCACTATGATCAGCATCATCATCATCATCATCATCTACATTTAGCACGTATTTTGAACGAGCTTATTGGCTAATTAGACGATACGTAAGTAAATAAACGATTGATTGATTGATTGATTGATTGATTGATTGATTGATTGATTGATTGACTAATCATCATCATCATCGTCACCAATTTCCTAACTTCGCCTTAATGTACATAACATGCCTACAGGACCCAAGTGTATGACCAATTTTGGCTGCCTTAAGCCTGTGATCTAAAACTGTTTTTCATGCTGTTTTGTACCTGTTCAGCTTGTCCTTTCTGTTTTAGAAAAGCAACGTAGGCATCCTCGACGTACTGTTCATACCTGAAATAGTGAATAAAAGAAAAACGTACGACTCAACAGAATCACTGATGTTCATACACTCTGCCGGCAATATACAAGACTTGGGAAATAGAAAAGACCTCCCATTTTCTACAAGTTCATGGTAATGTATCCACAGCGATATCGAGTTCTCCTCGAGTACATTTTTCAGAATTAAGAGAGTAGCCAGCAAGTAAGTTAAGTAAAACACGATTTTCGTACTTGGGGGCCATTTCTGCTGCACATCTCTTGGCTTTTGGCCACAGTTCACCCTGGATATAGACATCAATAGCTTCCTTCACCATCTCAACTCCAAGATACAGCTCGCCAGCCTAACAAAAAACAAACAGAAAAGACCATGGTTTAACAAAAATACGCAGGACAACACTTACATTTAAAACACTGTTGATACAGCATAATCTCTCTTAGTATAAACAAACAAAAGAAAACAGAAAACAAGTAACTGGTTAACTGGTGTAATGTTTATTGACAGACCTGTTCATAACACTTGATCTCAGCTAGTCGGGGACAAGCAATCCTCGCCACATCATAAGCTCTGTCACTGACGAACTTCATCGCTAGTTCAACAGCCTGAAAGTAGCAAACAGTTGATGAGTAAGTTTATTAGAACAAGGAGATGTTAAGTACTCTTCTTTAACGAGCCACGAGAAGGCTTTGCAAGCCATGCACCCCATTCCATCGATCGCTTCTCAAGAAGTGTGTAAGAAAACAACTTTAGTGCCCTGAAATAATTGGGTAGCTATATGAACGCATGAGAGACATTTGGCTCGAGCTTCTCTTAACAGGCTTACAAAGATGTGATATTCCTGTATCCTAAAGTCATTAGCAGTAGATCACTTGACTAATTACACTAACCTTGACCATAGCATCCTCGACCAGTTCATGATCAGTTGTCATACTCGGTGTAATCTTCATATACATCTCAATCGCACGGTTGTACTCGCCTTTCTTTTCCCACTCAATTCCTTGGTTCAACAAAGACTCCGCCCCTCTGAAATAAAACAGTAATAAAACAGCAGGTCAACCTGGGGGAACTAGTCTTTAAATACACCAATAGCTTGCGAGCGAGTGACTACCACACCTCCCCCCACCCCCACGAGAGCTTGCAGGCAGGCCAATATACTAATTAATATTACAGAAGGTCAGTAGCTCTCCAAACATGGTCTGTTATTGAAGAACAATACAATAGATGAATCTACACAAACAATACCCCTAACCCTAAAAACAAAAGAAGCTACTGCTTATTTAGGCCAATGAAAATAGAGCTCTGGAATAGCTACTGCACTACTTTAATTATTACCGAATATATCAATGGTGTATCCGCCTAGTATCTAGACAATACCACTGGATTGGCCCTAAAAGGGGGCCTAGGTTCCATAGCCCGAAAACATCTACAGAATTGGCTGTAGTATCCCTTTTCAAACTGGTTAAACTTGTCCGTCAAACCGATTATACCTGTTTCCTTTGGACATGACCTCTCTATCATACTCGTCCTGCCACTGTTCCAGCTGTTGGGAAAGTAAATAACATTTGAACAAGTTATAAGAATCCAGAGTTGGTAAAAATAATGGATTTCGTTAGAATAGTACTATTCGAGACTCGCAACTTAGAAATGTACCATAAATAGTACATTTATTTGAATCACTACACCTCAGAATGCCATCAACAGACGCGATAATTCAGACACCCTCTTCCTCTGAAGAGTTCTTGGGGAAACTTAGAGGGCCAAAGGTTTATCAGTTTTTGAAACTGTCAAGTGCCATCCTACCTAAATAACCTTACTACGGTTTTTGAAATCATAGTAAACCCTCTGAGCCCATCACATGCTTTCAACATGTGTTAATAAGGGCTGATGTAGATAAAGTCCGATATGCAGGCACATACCTTATGAGGTAAATACTCCTTCACAACGCGTAGAGCATCTGTCCACATACCAGCTTCCTATATATAGAACAAAATAACACCTTTTATTCAGCCCATGTCCAAAGGTAAATTAATCATAGCTTTAATTTTGCCCGATGCAGTTTTAACGCCGACGACGTTGTAGAGGATTATACTAAAGAAAACTCTGGTCCCATTCCCAAGTTAACGCGTCTTATGCACATGGTCTGGACTCGAGAATGAGATTCTTCACTGCTGACTCGCATGGTTCCAACATTCCTGTGTTACTTGCTTTAAGTTCCCCGGGATTGCATTGGGTGAGTTAGAAGGCAAAACTAGTGCCTTTGAGGAAAACGAATAGGAGCTCCTAAAAAGCAACTACAAAAGATACATTAAACAATCACTTAAAAACAAAATGTAACAAATAAATGAATTAAAAAGTCTTCAACTTTGATAACATGGCTCAGCGTTCAAGTAAAGCTATGGTACCTTGTAATAACGAGCAGAAAGTTCTGGTCTCTGAGCGCGCAATAGAAATGTTTCTGCTTTTTGGAATTCCTTTTTGTCGAATGCAACACGAGCCTGCAATATAAAGAAAGACGAACATTCAAATTTTCCGTTAAGAGGTAGAGATTGGGATTGGAGGTTAGGAACAGGGGTTGGGAACAGATTGAAACAGATTGGAAACAGAGCTAGAGAACAGAAGTTGGAAACAAGAATTAAAAACAGGGGTTGGGAACGGGAATAATGAACAGAGGCTGAGAACAGGGGAAGTGGAAAATGGTTGGGAATAGGTGTTGGGAACAGAGGTTGGCAACATACATAGGGAAAAAGAGGAAGGGGACAAGGAACAAGGATTGAAGGAGGATTACAAGGATTGGAAAAAGAATTAGAAACAGAAGTAGGAAACAGGGGTATAGAGCAGAGTTTAGAAACAAGGATTGGGAACAAGGGCTGGGGACTGAGGTTGGGAAAAAGGGTCAAGAAACAAAAACGTGGCAACAGCGGTTGGCAAAATAGATTGGAAACAGGGGTAGGGAGAGATAGGGGACAACAGTTGGGAACAGGGGTTAGGGAACAAGGGTTGACAACAGGGGTTGGTAAAATAAATTGGGAACAGGGGTAGGGAAGAGAGGTAGGGGACAACAGTTGGGAACAGGGGTAGGGAACAAGGGTTGACAACAGGGGTTGGTAAAATAAATTGGGAACAGGGGTAGGGAAGAGAGGTAGGGAACAACAGTTGGGAAAAGAGGTAGGGAAGAGAGGTAGCGAATTTGGGTTAGGAACTCGGAATAAAAGAGGTGCCGTTTAATCAAAGGAGGAAATAAGAGAGTAGGATGTATCAGAAAGCGAGGCTAGGAAGCATTGAAACAGTTGGCGTATTCTCCTCAGTACACAACCAAACCAAAGGCGGTCAGTAAGTAAGGTCATGAAAGATAAGGATTAACTCTATGGACACCTTCACCAAATAGGTGCTATAAATGAATGTACAATCTAAAATCATCGTACTTTAAAGGGATTTAAGATAAATGGAGGTTTCTGAGTAACCGACCACCTACCCCTCCCCTAAGTCACAATTTTGCCATAAGTGAGAAGTAATTGTTAATATTGACTAACAGGAGGGGTAGGTAGTCAGATACCCAAAAGCCTCAATTGATCCGCGTTTTAACCTATCAAAGCACCGGATAAACAGCACCTGTCCTACTAGGACGTCCGTAACGCTATCAGGATCATTTTCCTCTGCCACTCTCTGAGCACTGTCCCAATCTTGATTGTGAACGTACCTGAAATATGGGGGGTGGGGGTGGGGAACAGTGAAAAACCCATGTCAGTCGCCATTGTAGTAAAATATGCAATATAGCGAATTTAGACACTAACACGATTTAACGAAGCAAACAAATACAGAAAAATGGACGCTATGATTGGTAAACTTAGATTTAAGTTCAGAATGAAACGGGAAACAGAACAGAATGCGCTATTGAAACGTCTCACGCAGCAGACACCCTCTGGTAGAACGGGTTATAGAGGTATGGTAGTATGCTATGTAACAATTAAACGCAGAAAGGAGCGCGGTAGAAAAAAGTCCATTGCAATGAGGACAGACCATGCTTTAAAACTTCTAGCATGTCAAACTCAAAACAAAGGCGGGTAAAGTGGAATCTACCGTGACAATAAAACAGGGCAGGGAACACCACATTGGTATGTTATTATCTGAGGAAACAGTCAAACAGACAACAGGGGCCGAGTTGTTCAAAGCTGGGTTAAGATAGTGCGAGATTTGAATGCAGATTTGAAAGCTTAAAAAGCATTTCAGTTTTAATTCTTTTTGTCTACAAGTTGATGATTGGAAGCTCTAAAAATAACATACTAGAAAATTACCCGAGAAAATGCTTTTTGACACAAGAAAAAGAAACCGGGGTTAAATTTAACCCCGGGTTAAGCGGTAATCGATTTTGGAACAACTGGGCCCAGGGCGCGCTATAACAGTGTCTATTGCAACGGTCGAAAGCTATAGAATAAGGAAATTGCGCAGAGGAGCATTAAGATGGTTGTGAACGTTACATAAAACCCGCCATATAACTCACATAAGGACAGCCTCCTTGGATTTTCCAGCTTTAATAAATTCATGTTCGGCTTCTGTGAACTTTCCTTCGTCCTCTAAGAACATGGCGTACTTCAGGTGAATGTCCGGTAGTTTGGATTTCATAGCCGTGCGGGCTAAATCAAACGCGAATTCAAAAGCACTAGTTAAGACAAAAAGAAAGAAACAAACAAACTTAAGGGTACCACTTTTTAAAACGCAAAACTAAAGGTAAAAAGATTTGTGGCTGTTTAACATTCCTCACCCTTAAGGCTGGTTTTCACTAGCAACGGAGTCGGAGTCCTAAGCGGAGTCGTAACAGCGCTTATGACCAAGTGAAAATCAAAAATCGGAGTCGTAAGCGGAGTCATAAGCGCGACGGAATCGGCGTCAGAAGAATCAGAACGTTTCCATTTCCTCCGACTCCGCATACGATTCCGTCGCTTACGTTCCGCTTATGATCCAGTGAAAACCAGATTGTCGGAGTCGGAAGCAGAAGCGGAAGGATAAACCAATCACAATGAACGTTCCCACGCTTTGTGATTGATTTAGTTCTTCCGCTTCTGCTTCCGACTCCGACAATCTGGTTTTCACAAGATCATAAGCGGAACGTAAGCGACGGAGTCGTAAGCGGAATCGGAACATTTTTTTCACTAGATCATAAGCTCTACGCTTCTGATTACGACTCCGACTCCGACTCCGATCTAGCGCAAACCAGCCTTTAAAAGGCCCAACAGCCACATACAAAGATAGGTAGATAACTTATTTAAGTGTCAAACATTAATAGTGGTTTCCCACTAAGTAAGGACACTAAATGTTAAGTTCTTATGAAAAATCAAATTCGCATGACAAATTCTCCAGACTGATCTTCATACATTTTCATAACGAATTACATAAGAGAATTTGTTTAAACATCAAAGCGTTTTCCCTAAGGTGATCACTTTATAAATTCTAACCATCTTTTCTCTTGAGAGTGGATTGATATTTAAAGGAAAAAAAAAATGTTAGTCATTAAAGTTTTAAAGCCTGGTATCCACTAGTGACACAAGAATAAGCATAAGCATAACCTGAAACACACCCCAAGCAATTCCCCAAGCACAGGAAACAGGAGTGAGATATGCAGGCGCACAGGCATAAACGTTTTACGCTGCGAACGCTGTAACCAAGAATAAATCCACCAAGGAGGAAATGGAGAGGTTTAGAGAAGATCTTGGGTGTGCTTGCTCTTCCGGGGGAAACATTGCCATTGGCTATTTTGAGGTCGCAAGGGAGACTGGGTCGAGGTTACGTCGAATTGCACTGTGGGACTATTACAAAGCTGCGCAGGAAACTGGGTCAAAAACGGTCCCAAAATTCCACTGGACACAATTCCGACCAGTCGCACGTGCAACCTCGATCCAAACGGGCAACAGACAAAAGCAAAAGAAGAGCACAAGGTTTTGATATTTTTATATCTATAGTTGAACTATACTAAAATCGCGGCTGCACTCATCAGCGCACAAAAAATCTTATGCTTGTACTTTTTTTAAGTCTGTGTCGCTGGCAAGGACGGGATATAAATGGTAAAAGTAACAAGGTCTTTTTACCAGTTTTCTGCAGCATAATCTATAGCGGACTCCAGCAAACCAAACTTGGTCAGCAACTTTACAGCCGAATCCCCACCTATAAAAGTCACAATAAACAAGACCAGCTGTAATTCCTAAAACACATCGGTCTTAAGCTCAATTCTATTTACACTCTTGGGGTGCGCTTGACTTACAGTCGTCTAGAGAAAGAGTATATGGGATTTACTCTAGAAATCCCATGTCGAGGCGCAATAGGAGTGTAACATCAAAATTGAGGCTCACACACAGTACTCAGATTTGTGCACCATTTCTCTGTCTCCAAATATCCCAGCAAAAAACATTTCCGACAATCCTTCTCCGTAATCGTATACAGTCACTGGGAAACGGTTAATCTAACGACTTCAATACACTTCATGACACAGACGAAATACGACGCCTTATACAAATTTACTGCTTAGTAAACTGACCAGCTGCGTATAATAGTCAGAAAAATCATAATCCGATTGACAAAATAGATTTACCTAAACTCTTTGCCCACAAATACGCTACTTGTTTGGACGCATTTTGGCTTCCATGTTGCTTGGCAACCTGAAAAGAAAAAGACCGAACAGTAAAGTAGCCTAGCAGAAACAACAAGCTAGGAGATGAACATTATTACAAAGTCAGAGGACGAGGCAAAAGGAATCGCAGGTGAATCTATGCATCAAAAAAAAGGTGTCACCTGCGATTTGAAGTGCTTTGAGTCTATATTTGGACAAAGGTTACGAGTTTGAAGTTCAGAAGGGAACACTAGATATAGAGTACCCTCAAAAGAACCACACGAAGTACTCGTCTCTTCACTCAATAAAACCTGGCGCTAGTGAAAGCGCCCACACCCTTATACCTCCTGGGGAGGTTATGGGGTATAAGCCTAGGGCTGGCTAGTAAATAGTCTCCGGATACCGAGTCTACTGTTGTCGATATCCCCAAGCAACGATGGCAAAATATACATTTTAGACCTGCTAATTAAAGGTCATTGGTAGTTTGATTGATTGCTTGATTGATTGCCTGGTATCTTTAATTATTAACTTGCAATACCAAGAAGACTTTAATTTTTGTTCAGTAATTTTCCTGAATTCCCATCTTTGGGTTTGCCGGTGATTTCACTTATTCTTTCACAGCTACTCAAACACAAACTGACCCTGTAAGCCTCTTCCCACATATCCTGATTCCTGTACATGTTAACTGCTGCTTTCCAGTCTCTTGCTTCCAGGTAATGGTGCTCGGCCTGACGTAACTGGCCTTCAGATTCCAGCTCCTGTACAATAAACAACGTATGGGTATCAATGTTGGTTGCTGGGGTCTCATTTTGGACTCACTTTGGGATGTATTTTCGGGACAGCTAACTACAAACACCTACGCGGTAACGCCATCTGACTTTCACACCCTCTTCGCTTAACCAGTTAAATACAGCGCAAGAAATTTGCCTCACAAGACAATATACGCTTGCCCCTTTTCAGCACGTTGCATAATTCATATTAAATCAGGTGTGATGTTATTAAGCCTGCGCACACAAATATAATTCTCTCCGACCAGCGAAAAAAAGCAAGGTCTGTCTCCCCGCTAGTCCTCTCCCTGAAGGTCGGAAACAGACCAAACCCCAGCACTGTACCTTTGCCAGGTGTATGTGAGTGTCCGCTAGTAAATCTTCATGGTGAATGGCTACTAATCTGATCATGTTGTCAAACTGCAAAGACAAGAGAAAAAGTTTAGAAAGGAGATTAGCACAAAACGTAAAGAACGTAACTTCACGGTCACTTGATTTTGCAACACTATAATTTCCAGTGGCTAATAAAATATTTCGCGCCATCTAATCAACCAAACAGAAATAAAACCACTCTTTAACTTGCGGGAGCTTGACGTCTGTTCAGTGTTTTCATTATTTCATTGGATTTCAAGTCTTGTCTCTTCTGATTGGCTCAAGTATTTACTTTCGCTTTAGCTTTGCGACAGAAAACAACTGTCTTTCTTGAATACACGTCCCCTCTAATTTTCAATACATACCCAGGGATTTTTCTCAAAGCGTGCTGTTGGTGCTTTTGAGATACTGATCAACTACAACGATATATCAGTAGCATTTTTAACGATACTCTTTATTACAGCTAAGTGTAAACTTGTACGAGCACCCAACTTAAATTAAAATCCAAAAAGAAAATTAACCTGGCGCAGTTTTTTGTACATGTTGATAGCTAAGTCTGGCTCTTCAACGGTGCAGTATAGTCTAAAACAACAACAATAAAAAAACAACAGGAGTTATAAACATTTGCCATTTTGAAGTTGCGCTTGACACTGGGACAATGTTGAGTTGAGTTGCACTATTGGACAGTTTTTAAAAGATTAATATTGACCCAGTTTCATGCGCAGGCTCGTCACAGCCAATTAAAGAAGAGATAGCGTCCCTAAAACAGTCCCATAGTTCAGTCCGATACAACACCGACCCAGTCTTAAGCTCGACCTTACAAAGCACATTTTGGGGTTGCGCTTGAGACTGGCACAGAGTTGTGTCGAATTGCACTATGGGACAGTTATTAAAAGATCAATATTGACCCAGTTCCCTGCGCAACCTCGTCACAGCCAATAAAAGAAGCGATACCGTCCTCAAAACAGTCACCGACCCAGTCTCAAGCTCGACCTGAAAATGGCCATTTTGGGGTTGCACTTGAGACTGGGACAGAGTCGTGTTGAATTGCACTATGGGACAGTTTTGATTGGCAAATTTTGTCCTAGTTTCCGGGGCACCCTCGTAACTTGAAGGAAGCGATAGCTTCCCTAAAACAGTCTCATAATGCAATTCGACACAACATCAACCCAGTCTCACGCTCGACCTCAGAAATGGCCAATTGGCACGGTTAGAAGCTAACTCAGTATGCCGTTTCAATGAAGTAACACCTGAATTATGAAGAGCACTTCCAAGGCGACCGTTTAAGGTACTGACCCTGAGTCTAAGAAAACAGAAGTTTCATTTGATGGTAGACCGTTCATCAGCTTTCAAAGGTAAGGTTCATGACCTTTGTCTGTGGGGTGAGCAGGTTGACAAGCCATTCAAGATCAAAAGGATGCAGGCTGTGAAAATTTAACGTTATGATGAACATTCCGGATCTCATGTCATTGAAGGTCACGGTAATTTCTCCTGTTTCAGTAGGTTACAATTTAGAGGTTACTTTTCACTTCTCATATGTAAAGAATCTTGTCAGACGAAGGGAGGGAGGGAGGAACAGTGGTTGCGTGGGGCAACGGAGGGAGGATGGGGAGGGAGGGACGGCAATCAGGAATACTCAGTAACGTAAGCCACCTCTCTGCCTCTTTGTATTTTCCTTGTGCCTCCAACTCCTGAGCCTGCGATATGTAGATGACAGCAACCTCCTCTTGTGTCATGCACTGTACAGCAAGCTTCACAAAGAAATGGATGAAAACAGACAAAATAAGCTTATTTTCTACCATTGATTTTTAAAAAAAGATAAAGAATGAGAATACGTTCACTGATAGGTACCTTGTGAGCGGCTTCGTACATGTTGGCTTTAGTGTACATCTCAATGGCAGCCCGTGGGTCCCCTCCCTTGACAAAATACTTTTCAGCCAGCTAAGGACCAAAACAGAAACCATTTCATTGAGAAAGGTGAGGCACAGAAAAAAAAACATCAGCTGAAATCGTGGTAACAAATACCTTATACTCTTGAACTTGGGAGTAGTGCTGAGCAATATGGTGATAATATCTGAAAAAAGTAAGAAAAGAGAAATCAGACACAAAAATGTTGAAGAAGGGCAAGTATTGTCTGTTAAAGTGTTATGCTGTTTTGCAACCAAGAAGGCGCGAAAGGGGATACAGTTCCTGTCACCTATCATTACCCAAAAACTTTAATCTCACTTCACTATATCGCAACGAGAGAAAATTAAAAGAGGATCTAACGGTAAGGATATCTACGCAGGCTACATCTGTTAAAAAACGCAGAAGCCTATAGTTAATCACTTTAGAAGTGGTGGTTGCTAATCTTTCGAGGTTTCAAGATTGAACTGTTCAGTGCGTAAAAATCAGAGCCTGCGATAGCGCCTTTTTGTTTCGGATCGATTCAGGTTTCTAGGAAACTGCCCACCTACCCCTCCCGTAAGTCTACATTAACACGTACTTCTCACTTAGGGCAAAATATTGGGTTAGGGAAGGGGTAGGTGGACAGTTTCTCCTGTTGCTGAAAAGGAGATCAGTTCACAGATTTCCGTAAAATGTGTCAAAGCGACTGACCTTTCTGCCACATTATCATCCTGAAGCTCTACAATCTGCACTGCTTTGTTCCACTGCCGAGCTTGGATAGCTGCCTCGATAGCTTTGATTGAACAACTGAAAGTGAAAGTATAAACGAGAATTCAGCTTCGTCCTTCAGCCTCTTTTGTATGGAAGCAAGTGACGACGAAGATAGCCTCGACTGTATGCTACTCACCCAGCCTCGATGTAGTGATTGATGGCAGCATCCAGCTGTTTCTGCGAGACCAAGTAATCGCCCCAGGCTTCCTCGAGCTTGACCACCTCTCGAGGAAACGCCACACGAGACAATTCCACGGCTACATAAAAGGAAAGAAGAGATGAGGTCAATTGAAGTAATACATCAACAGGCCAGGAAATGTAATTTTTTTTCAAACAGCTTTTAGCGCCAGATGGTAAGGGGGCGCAGGAGATTGTGCTTTTGTGAACTTTGAAACAGTGCCGTGTGGAACACTCTCTTCTAAGTCTAATGATGAAGTTCTATCAGGTCCCACCCCTACCCCCCGAGGAAGAGCCAAACAGCTATTGGAGAGCGGGGGAAAGGTTCAAATTCTATCAATAGACTCAGGTTAATATTCCTCACCTCTCCTGTACGCATTGCCTTTGCGATATGCTTCCATAGCTCTGTCATTTTTGTTAACTTTCTCGTACAGTTCTCCAGCCTTAAATGGACGAATACCATCAATGTTAGTAAATTGAGACAACCGTGTGCTTAAGTGGCAATCGATTCCCTTGTCGAGCCAGCACTACAGCTGCCCCAAAGAAGCAACGGTTAAGCAACAGTAGACCAACTTACAAGACCTAAGCCACATTTCGACCATAAGGAGTCTAAGGCACACACCTGTTCGTACAGTCCTCCCTTAAGAAGCGCTGCCGCGATCCTCTCAAGTAACTCGGATGAATTCATCAGCTCCTATCAAGGTAAAGAAAGCATTGCAGTTTATTCCCCACTCTGGAAACTATAAGTGAACTACAAGCTTCCGGCGCAACGATTTTTGAGATTGTTTGGTGGACAAACGTCACTCATGATTGGTTAACGGTTGTCTTGAATACCATCAAGCAATCAAAACTAGCACTTGTCCAACCAACCCATCCCAGCAATCGTTGCGCCGAAAGTTTCTGGAGTGGGGAATAGTTGGTTTGTATGTGACGTCATGGCGAACATGTCGGTGGTCAAGAACAAGAGCATTTTTCTCTGTCTGGAACTAAGCTCCATTTTCAAGTAAATTCTTCTAACCACCAGCATTACTGCCTTGTCTCATGGTTGAAACAAAGAATAACCTGTCCACACTCTCTTGCCTGCAGAGGGGCCTTAGGGTAGCTTAACTGTTTCAGTGACCATGAAAGTATCGTTCAAGAGAATTTATCCCATCAATACTATTACTTAAAAGGATTCGTTTTCTTTCCATAGACAAATATGTTTCCTTTACGTTTTCCTTCCAAATTGAAAACCTTTTATGAAGCATAAACTGCAGAAGACAGATCGGTATCAATGATGGAACGTAGTTATTCTCAGATCTCTCGTCTCAAGGATGCGTAGCATATCGTTTTAGAAACTTGTAATTCACTTTTCATCATTGGCCATTTTGAGACAGTGTGTTTTAAGGGACGAATTTTGACCCAGTTTCCTACGCCAGCACGCAAGAGGCAATAAAAGACGCGATATCGTCTCCAAAACAGTCCAATACTGTAGTTCGATAAAACTCCGACCCAGTCTCACGCGAAGCTTCAAAATCCCCAATATAGCGTGGGCACGATAGCACATATGTCTAAAACGATACACTGTCTGAGGAAAATAGGGGTGGGTGAGAATAACTCTGGTCCACATAAAGGCATACCTCTCTACTCATTGCAAGCCGTGCAGCTTTAGCGGGCAGACCAGCCTTCAGGTACAGATTTACAGCTTCAGTAGAGTTCCCTTCTCTTTCCTTCACCTGGACACAAGAGTCAAGAAAAAATAAAGTCAAGCAAAGACAGTGGCGGATCTAGGGGAGGGGCCAGGGGAGCCCACCCCCTCCTCTTATTTTTAGACCAAACTGAGGTCCGAAGGACTGCCCCCTCCCCCCTATCTCAGGGTCTGGATGACCGCCCACCCCTTAACTCAAGGTCTCGATCCGGCACTGAAAGAGAAATGTCGAAAACCAATACCAAACCGACAAGACTTCAAATGCAGCTACTCGGCAGTGCCCGAAGTAAAACCGCCAACTCACCTCGCCTGCTTTCTCCTCTTGAGCGGTCTCTGAGAGCCACTGATAATGTGCAGCCCGTAGATTCTCCAGCTCAGGATGGCCCTGATATGAAAAAAAAATTAATAAAAATATATATACTGAAATGATCATGCTAATGTACAAGACAAATAGACAGGTATTACGTTTTGGATCTACTATAGTAGTTTGGGTCAATGTTGTTCGAGGTATTCGAGTATTTAGATCAAAAGGAAAACACGTAGTAAGTCGTCTTGCCTCACTCTCTTATAACATCACAGGGAGCATAAATCTCTCCCTACCCATCCCTCACATATGAGCATCTTATAACGTAATGCAGAGCATTCTCCACTTCTCAACCCTCCCCACTCTCATACCTTTCAATCTACACATCTGACATAGAAGAAATGTCCCCATGCCCACCCACCAGATATATGCACAGCACCATTTAATGCAGAACATCCCCTACAGAGCATCGTCCAATTTTTTATCCATTGTTTTCACCCCTATAACTTGTTATCTCGTCACATGCTTCCTACCCCTGTTTACACAGGCGAAATGCCTCTTTTTCCCTTGTACATACCGAAGCATCCACTACTCTCCCCTCCCTTATACCTTAGCATCAGCCACAGCAATAGCTTCATCCCATTTATGCAGTTCTTGATACATCTCTATAGCTTCATCCACATAGCCTTGCTCGAGTAGAATACTCTCAGCCAGCTTAAAGTTCTTATCTAGCACTGCAAGCTTCGCTCGAACTCGAACGTGGTTTGTACCATCACCTCCCTAGAGATAAAGCAAATGGTTAATTCTGAACACCAAAGGAAAAGAAACCGGGTTAAACGTTTCGCTAAAGAACAGAAAGGCTGATTATGAACAGAGCTCACCATTTCTTCAGCAGTTTGCTCAGCGATCTTGTTAATCTGACGTAAAGCCTTTGCTTTAGGTACATCACCCAGAGCAGCAAAACACCGTTCAGCAATATGCAACTGCCTCGCCTCCAGAGCGAGGCGACTCAGTGTTTTCCACATAGCCTCTGTTTCTAATGACATCTCTAAGCTTTCAAGGAAGGCAACAGCCCTGAAAAGACACAGTACCATTTAAGTCAGCAAAAATGGCACAGCCTTCAAGTTGTCTTCTTAATTTTTACGTGAACTGTGGGCAACAGCCGGCCCCTCCCCGAAAAAAAAAATTCAGGGGAAGGGTGGCTGAACTTATGCTATGGGCAACAAAGCCGAGACGGTTCTGATCTACAATCAAAAAGAGTCATGGTGGTGAGCCAAGATAGCAAGCAAAGAGACGATGATTTATCAACCGTCTTCTGGCAGCAAGGGTTAACCAATATTTAATCCGCCTAAATTGAAAAGTGATTAGCCATTAATAGTTGACTACAACAGAATAACTAAACCCTTATCAAGCCCATCCATTAGCGGTCAATAATTCCCCACCGGGTTTTCATTTTCGAAAGCGGACTAAATGATCTCTAAAGAGAAAACAGAAGGTCTCAGAGCAGTCTGCTTTCTTCATCTATAAGACTCTTAAAAGCCTACATAGTTCATCCCATAACATAAAAATAAACCAGTAATAACTAAAGGGTTTAAGGGAGCGGGCGAGATCGAAGGTCAAAACGCTCTTGCTCCAATCTGCGCCACAAGATAGAAGATCAAAACTTGCGTTATCAGGAAGCGTTCTATGCATTCCATTCATTCTTAGTGTAAGTCCACACGGCTACATACGTTTGCCGCGCATGGTTAACTGTGACCTGGAGATTAGGCTTCCGGGCTCCTCCGGTCGCTTGCAATGATATAGGTGAATCTTGGATAATCATGACATGATTATCCAAGATTCATTCTACTGATATCTCAGCGCTTTTTCCCTGAGATGTTAACAATAAGCATATGGGAAAAAAAGAGGGAGGGGTGTAATTTGCTATGGGAGTACGAGGCCTAAAATACGTAGCATGTTAGCAAGCTCTCCATTTATGGCCAGCGAGGCGAGCCGCGAGAGGACGCGAACTCGCGTCTCCTTTCACGTGCTGCTCTTGCGTGACTTCTCGCGACTCCTTCAAATGGAGAGCTTTTTCGGAGGCTATAAAATACAAGTGACCAACCTTGGAAAGTCACCATCATCAACAGCTGTACCAAACTCAATCAAGCCTTCATCCAAAGTGTATGATATAGTAGTGACGCCTTCATTCACAAGAACTTCTGTCTTCCCATCCGCCCTCTCAAGATCAACGATATCTCCCTAGAAAAACAGATTCAAAGCTATCACATAAATTTATCTTAAATATGAAACAGTGAACCGAATCGACTAAGAGATATAATTAACTTTGCACTGCCTACCTTGATAGGAAACATGGTAACTCTTTCAGGTGAGTCGATATTATACCAAACACACAAATTGCCTCTGTTCTGTGCCACGACCACATCACTGAGTGGAACCCACTGTACATATGTACAGTAGTTCAGAATTGTTGTACGGACTTGTGAATCCACATCTAGCAGATGGAGCTAAAACAAAAGGACATGTTAAGAGAGATTTACAGATCAAATTTAATCCTGGACGGCTGTAAAACGTATAATTTGTATACTAAATGGCTGGTTCCGCGAGATAGCAAGGTGAAGCGAATTCTGAGTTCTGATTGGCTGCCAAGCGAGAAAGGGCCTGTCTTGTCCGCTGGAAATTTCCCGCTCAACCTCGTTCCCAGTACCCTGGTCCCAAAGGTTTTTCTTGAAATGCTTCTTCGTGAAAGAGAGAGCGAGCAGCGAAGCGGCGACAATGAGTCGCGAAGCGGCGAAGACTGAGAGAAAAACGTTTTTCTCTCTCCCCTTGCCGCTTCGCGGTTCGCTCTTGCGAAAACGAAGAAAAATTTCAAGAAAAACCTCTGGAACCAGGGTACGTTCCCGGGCTCTTCACCTACTAGGAAACGAACCAAAGAACGAGGGTCTTTTTCCGCTTTGGTCCCGGAAGAAAACGTTCTCTCGGTTGTACAGTAAATCCTTCATTAACCAGGTTTGCTCGGTCAAGATGGCTGGATATTGTTCCCTTTTTTTTCTTCCTCGTCTTTGTCCATAAAAACACAGAAACGGGCCTGGCCAATAGGGAGCTTAATCGACGCACGTCAACCGGAAATGACGCCTTTTCCCTTGACGCCACCAAATTTGTATTGCGAAGTTTCTTCCCCCTTATAAAAACAATTTGCCGGCAAATTTGGGCAAAAACACTGCCCAAGAATGTACCAAGAATGTAAAAAGTCCACTCCCGGTTGAAGTGAGTCGCTCAAAAACGCCTTTGCTTCAGCTCTCTAATATCCATCCATCTTGCCCTCACGCTTGGACAAAAACGCATGTTATATATTGCGTGGAGAAAGGCCGGACCTTATATTTGTTAACTAATCAATTTGCCTACCACTTTGGTTAACTCACATAGTACCCTCCTAATTGCATCAAACAACCGGCTAGGAAAGCCTCGAACTTCTTCATAACCTCTAATTTCATTGAACCCCTTTATGTCACAGCTCTTTTGTTTTAGGGCTAGGCTTCATTGTTAACTTTGTTACCAGCAAAGTCTTGATACTTGGGGTAAAAACTTTGAATGGAGGGGAGGAGGGAGGTAAGTATTCTATCTCACAAACGTTTAACTAGTAGCGATTTGAGGTAAGAAAGGTCGATGTTTTCGTCAGAGTGTCTCACCATAAAGGAGCTTCAGCAACGACGACGGCGACGGCAACGAGAAGGGCAAAAAAGCAAGAGGTTAGATTGGCAAAACAACAACTTTGCACGTGCATCACGCTTTTTTGTACATTTCTACGCCGTCGTTGCACGACCATGACGTGAAACTGCCAAATTTCACGTTTTGTGGAGGACGTGAACAAAATGTGACGGAAGGTTTTTCCACTTTCGAACGATTTGAACACTCAACGGGAAATCCGCGCTTTAACTATCGGTTAACTGGGGGAAACTAGACTCAACTGCAACTCGCTTGCGGGAAAGAGCCGTCACTTCTCTTGAAGTCCGGGATCAAACCACTAACTGGTACAGCAAAGGCAAACTGAACTTGGTTCCAACAGCATTTATTGTTGCACACGTAACGTAACTTAGCTCACAAATTAATGTAGTCGGCGATGTAAGCGAAAAACCAGTTCAAAGCAACTTACTTATATATGATTTCAATAACTATTGAAAACAAAAGAGTACAATAGATGTGTAAACAGAAATCATTTAGAAGTAAAAGAAAATCAAACAAAAGAGGTGGTTATAGCTTGTTAGTGTTGCTATTTTTAAAAAGTAAAAGTACTGGAACAAAAGCTAGCTACGTTTGCTACGTCAGCAAACCAGCATTTATGTACAAAATTGCAAGGCCAGCTAGCGTCTGTGCAAACAGGAAGAAACGCGGACTAATTATTAGTTTCCTAGTTTTAACGCAAAGCAAATATATTTCGAATTTGCAAGTCAGCAAAACCTTTCATATCCCAAACGCAGCTGTTGCCACTATTTAACCAACAGACTAATGAACGTTATATTCGCAAATACATAAGGGTAAAATGCAATTAAAGCGAGGCACATCTGTAAAAAGGTGCTAATGTTAACGGATGTCGTGCAGAATAAAAAGAAAGCTTAAATTAAAAGATGAACTAAAGTTAATAGCCATTATTCTGAAAACTAATGATTTTTTTCTAAAAGTCAACAATTGAAGTTAAAGTGTCCAGTTGAAAGAGTCAGTGGCAAACAGTTTTGACTGCTGTACACACTGTTGGCTTTTTCTCGAAATATTGCGTTAACGAACACTAAGTAATCAAACAAGTACAATAAAATGGCACGAGCCTTTTTGCGGAGCGAAAACCTCTTTATGCGAATTCAGTATGAATTACTGAAGACGACGTCAAAGCGAACATGTGAAAGCTATGTACGAAATTCGAGGCAAATAAAGAATTCATGGAAAATCTCCCCTTACATTCCTCCCACCTTAAAAAATTTCGACGTCCTCGTCGAAGAAAACTGGACTAAAAGGTACTTGGGGCACTGACCAAAAATAACTGGGGGCAATCCGTTGTACCCCACCCCACCCTTTGTACCCCCCCCCCCCCCCCTACAGAGCGTATTGTTGATCACATGTGGACGCAGAGTTATGTGTCATTCTGCCTTGTTAATTCAGTGTGAAAGGACGTCAAAACCTTTTCCCCACCTTCTTCCCTTTGCCTTGTCCTCATGTTCTTTTATTTGGCCTTTTAGATAATTATTTTAAGCTTTGATAACGCAAAAAGAATTTCAAAACAAGTTTGTAAATAATTTTCAAACTTTGTATTATTAATATTATAGAAAAAAGACTCCCTGAAAAGAAAAAAAAATAATGCATTGAAATACTTATCCTTTATACATAAACCAGAATTGAGGTTTCATTACAGATTTCTCTCAGTACAGCATCAAACAAAAAATGGTCATTCGAAAACTTACATCCGTGTGATCTTGTTTACGCTTTTTTGTCGCGATCTTTTCGGTTTTTTTCTCACTTTTGGCCAGTTGTTTGACATCTTTGGCGCTTCATTTCGGCACTTATTACACCAACATGTAATTCGGCAGCAAAGCACCGGCTTTATATAGAGTTTGAAATAGCTTGCACGGGATGGTATGAACGTGCAACTTCGCAATGTATCACCAAGTTGAAGGGCAAGAACACCTGCGGTCGTTTTGTCTTTATATCAAATCGAAGTGACGCTGGCAAACCATTTCAAACGGCTCCAGCTCACAGGCTCTGCATACTTGAAGGTTGGTATGTCTTTAACAGGGCACCGCTACAGTCTTTGGAAATATGCTTGTTTTTGGCCTTTGCACACAACATCGATCATCGTGTCACGAAGACTATCGCGCCGCTTACTTTCAAAAAATTCACTCGCTGTGTAAGCACAGTTTTTCTTTGGCACAATATATAATGTGTGAAAAGGAAGAAGGAAACGAGAGGCGAAGTTTAAAGATTAAGTTTTTAGTTTTCGCTCTAAGTTTTGGGGTTTTTTATCGCCTACCAGGCTCGCGTTGAAAACCAATTCAAAGTTACCGGTGTTTTGAATGTTAAAAGGCGATGACGCTGACCAGCAAAATACTGTATCGCGCCTTCAAAAACGTATTTCTGCAGTGCCCATCATTTGGCAGATCAATTTTGTGCCATCTGTCTTTTCAGGATATTTTTTACAGCCCTTCGTATTTCTCTACTTCTCCAGCAATACACAAACGGATTAAGAAAAGAGTTTATAAAAACGACAGTAGCAGCACAAATTGAAGCAGTTGCCAATGCTCTGGTCATTCCGATCAGCAATTCCATAATCGTCAATGTAATGAAGGGAAGGTAGACAATTAAAAACAAAGCGTAAATATAAAGTACTGTCACCGCAGATTTTCTGCATTTGAGTATGTTCACCGTGTTGGTTTGAAGGCGGATGACAGCCAAAGTTTGACAGTTTATCTGGCTTTGGTGCCTTCGAACAATTTTAAATATATTTAACGTACAGACGGTTATGACGACAAAAGAAAGAAGGAAAACAGCCAATGAGATGAAATACCACTTGGTTGTCATCCAAAACCTTGTAACATTAATAAAAACGCAAAAGCTCCAGAAAAGAAAAGTGGTTTGGAATACGCGAGGAACTGTGACAGTCGTGTTGTATTTCAAATGAAGAGTTAACGCAAGAAGACGGTCCAGGGAAATTGCAGTTAAGATCAAAAGAGAAACGCCAGCTGTCGTCCAGCCTGTTACAAATAGAAGCATTCTACAATAGCAGAAGACGTTGAAATTCTTTTTAAGTTCGGCTATGTTCAGTGCAACTAGCAAAGGTTGGCATATCAAGCCAACAACGAGATCTGAGGCTGCCAAACTACCCACAAGAACGAAAGATGGCAAATGAAGATCTTGGGTTTTTCTAATTACGACTAAAATAAGAAGGTTTCCCAAACTTGATATCAGAGAAAACAAACAATTGACGACACAAGATAAAATCCTTGTGATGAAAACTGTCTCCGTTGAGTCAAAGTGCAAAAAGTTATCTTCAAAGAAAAAGCAGTTACTGTATGTTCTGTTCATGATAAAGAAGGTATGTTTTCCAAACACAGGATGAAGTAGTCGGCAACGTTGGCACCAATCTTTCTGATCGCCAATTTCAGCTACGTTAAGTCTCCTGACTTGTTTCTTGGCAGAGACAGTAAAAACGAGCTGAAGATTTTAAATGAAGCAATCTAAAGCGAGTATATAAAATTCAGACTCAACTGTTTCCAAACTTACTAACGAGAAGACAATTTTTGAAAGAATATATAGAAGCAAGTTGGTGACATCACACATTCATGATAACCAGATGCTGTATGCGGCGCGTGAAAGTGCGGTTCAGTTTTAGAGGAAGCAATTTACAGCAAATAGAAAGAAAATTAAGTAGTTCCGTAATAAATAATACTAACCAATCAATTGGTTGACAGACTATTAAAGCCTAACTGATGTAGATCATATACCTTCCTAGTGAGAAAATAGAACGCTAAAAAACGCTCAGTGTTAGTATAAAGAAAATTCAGATTCAAGTATCTCCAAACTTAGTAATAAGAATCACTTAATTTTTGACAAGCAATTGTCACAAATTCAAAAACTCATGAATAATTAATAAAGAAAATAAAAGAAATTAGAGTTTAATAACTGCCTTTGTATCTTATAAAGACCCGGCTAAACTTTACGTGTTTAATTTTTTTAGACCAATATAACATCAAATGTAAATATTAGATCAAGAATGAGGTAATCTATATCAGAGATTTTGAAGCCGTTCAAAAACGTCGCAGCAATGTTTTATCAGGTGTGAAAACTCTCAGCTTCGTCTTCAAACCCGATAATATACTCCTGCTCATTTTTTAAACACTATATGAAATGGTGCTCTCGAAAATATGAAAATTCAAATAATTTGAAGCAGCTGATAAACGCATTTTGCTGAACAAATCAATACGCCAATGAATTAATTTTGTTATTTTTGAGTTTAGTTTAACGCGAGTACCATGTTACGGTTCTTATTTACGTATTCCGATCCCAAACGTACGTTCTAAAAGGTGCGTCGTAGAGATTCCAAATTCCTTAATCTCCAGAGAACCAGTGGTAGTTAGAGGGAAAAAAAATGGTCGGGGTGTGGTCGAAATTGCCACCTGATAGGGTAGAATCCCGAATCCTGCAACGTTAAGTCTCTCTAAATCCCACACCCCGTTCATAATTACAATTCTATTATTTCTCTCCTCTTCCGCAAAAATCCGGATCCCAGCCATCGAATAAGGCAAATCCGAGATCCCAAACAACCGAACTGAGACCCCCATAGACGGCTTGGGACATCTCAGGTACAGGGTTCTCCAGAAAAATCCAAACTAATGATGTGCCAATACCCACATCTGGGACCAAGCTTCTGATTGGTATCATCAGTATCATCCCTCAGACGTCATTGCGCGGGAAAAACGTTGGTTTACTTCATATCTGATTGGGTTGTCTGCCAATTTCATGTTTCATATCTGACCAAAACATGAAGTTTTGTTGATGAGGACACTTGAAGGGCATCATAAGGCATAATCTCTACACTTAGCCAACACTAAAGGCCCAGCTCTCGTTTAAAATCGGTAATTTTCTTCAAACAATAAACTTGCAAAGAAATCCTGCAATCTGATTGCTTCTTCGCGCGGTCCGGATTTTCCTAACTCTCCCAGCGGTCACGGTAACGGGTTCATCCACAAGTTTGTTTGTTATTTGTGAATTAGACTTGCTATAAGTCGACTTCTTGGCGAGCGGAGCGTCCTGCGCCACATGAAATCTGACGAAGGACGTTTTTGAAAGTCTATTTCTGAATGAGCGAAAGCTGTGATATCGTAAGAAGTTTCCGTTAAAAAATGGGCTCTTAGCAAGGAGAAAGTGAAGGGAGAATCAGGCCAATCAGTCGGGAAAACCGCTTAAGTAATGCAAAACAGGCGGCTCTTAATGTCGTTTTAACCAGTTTTAATCTATGCCGTAAGTATTGTAATCTTCATTTTATGCACTCATATTTATTCAACGTTTTTTCTCCGTTTGTAGTTCCGTTTTCCATTTTTGCTGTATGAGTTCGATTCTATCACTTTCACAACCTCGTCCCCAGGGCATTTCCCTTAAAAAATGGGCGCCCCACCCTTTTTTAAGGGAAAAGCTCTGGGGACGAGGTTGTTACTTTCATTGAATTTTGCTTCACTGTCTTCAACGTTTCAAACGTTTGTTGTCTATGATTTCATTCAACCTACAAGCTTGAATAAACAACACGAACAGCAGTACCTCTCCAGCAGTCGGTTTCAAAATCATCGTTTCTCATTTCTTTGTTAATATGCTTTTATTTCTTACCGACATTGCCATTGTTTATCAGTATTCAATTTGATACCACAAGATTCGTATGTTTAAATAGCTCTTTTATAAAGCCTACTGTGCATTTTCGATGCAACTTATTGAATCATTTGCCGAAAAAAATCTTTTGACGTAGCCTGCGTAGCATAGCGGTTTTGGTTGGGCGTGCAAAGTAATAAAGGCGGGCGAGGGCAGAGAAACCGCGAGGAGATTGGGGCGGGTGTGGCCCAAAATTGGCACGTGACAGGGTAAAGGAAAAATGTGCGCATTTCTGGTCAGTTAAAATGAGAGCAGTTTTTTGTTACATTTTAGAAAATGTAGCTGACTTTCCATACAGGATATCAGTTCTTTTGAGCAACAATTTCCGAATCCTGCATCGTAAAGTCGACAAATCCCGCATCCTGTTCATAACTGTAATCCCGTATCCCGTCTCGAATCTCGCTTCACCTTACTACTAAGACCAATCCCGGATCCCGAAAAACATATCAAGTAACAACAGGGCGCACTAAATTAGAAAACTTACCCTTAATTTCTTGTCCCGAAACAGAAGCGTTTTTCCGGTTTCACTGAGCTAAATAAAAAAGGCAGAATTTTTTTTTTATTTGTCCGTCTCATTTAACTGCCCATTTAACTACATAGAGAGTATTACCCAATATGTTAATTATAAAGATGCACATAATCACAGCTGCCTGGAGGAATAGACAGTACATAGAAATTTTAAATAAATGTAAACAATTGTAAAATATTCATCCTTGTCTCACCCTGACTAGTACCTAATCGTGTCTCAGTCTCCTATTTATATAAGTGAACTCAGTAAACAGGACAGTAGAAGAAAGACGACGGCAAACTTTGTGTGAAACTGGGAAAGCGAGACAACTGTCTTTGAATTCAGCCAAAATTCAACCTCCTTTGAAGAGATCTTTTCGTAAAAGACCAGAAAACATACATCTTAAGTTGGTATCACGACAAAACAGGAAAATAATAGCCCTGTCACGTTTGTGTCACACTCAAATGTTTTGCCGTCCTCTACTTTCTGTCGTCCTGTTCCGTAAACACACTAGTGAGTTTACGCAGCAGGAAGGCAGGAAGAAGAGGACGGCAAAACGCTTGTGTGTGACAAACGTGACAGGGCTATTACGTGGGACTTTTGTCGTGGTCTTCCCTTAACATCAATGTTTCTCGTCTTTTACAAAACGATCTGTTCAAAGAAAGGTGTAGTTTGGCGACATGTTTTTTCAAACAAAATTATTGTCACGATTGTCACACAAGGTTTGCCGTCTTCTTTTCTCTTCCATCTTGTTGCGTGAGTTCACTACTATTAACGAGGGAAGCGCGGTCAAGGAAAGCGCGATCAAGGGGAGCACGTGTGGCGATGGGAAAGAGAAAAGAGGGGAGAGTCTGTCTTTCGCTTTCCTTCTTCCGATCACCCTTCGCGCTCCTTTTGGTCACGCTTCTCGCGTTTCGTTCCTCGCGTGCGATTCTCGCATCTTAATAGATTTATAGGAAAGGGGATGAGCCAGTGTCTCACCTCAAGCCAGTCAATCCTTGAATCATGATTTACTGTTGCAACGTTGAATCCGCTGACCAGATCAACTGAAAAAACGTAAAACAGAAAAGTTATTATCGTAGTTCCTTGCGACAGTAAACGAAAGAAAAAAACATGAATCATGAAAGAATAAATGAATGAAACAATTTAGGGGTATTTCTTGGTGTGGCGGAACCATTGTTGGTTCGCTTTTCCATTGTGGTGTGGGTATTGTTCAATGTCTATTCAACCTTTTGTATTACGTCATTTGGTGATTGCATCCGTCCTCATCACCAAGAAATTACAATTTAGTAGGAATAAATTTATGAACATTTGACACTGACAAATCCCATCAGATGAAAACAATTTAGGGGTGTTTCTTGCTGTGGCGGAAACTATTGTTGGTTCTCTTTTGTGTTGTAGTGTGGGTATTGTTCATTGTCTTTTCAAATCTTTTGCGTTACGTCATTTCGTGATTGCAACCGTCTGCATCACCAAGAAATTACAATTTAGTAGAATAAATCCAAGGACCCCCCCCCCCCCCAAAAAAAAAATATTACTTGGCTCAATATCAAGTTATCTCGAATGACCACGCTTATGTTTTAATTAGATGAGGAATGCTCTGAAATAAATCTTGTTTTTCGATAACTCACCAACAGTGATGGTCTTCAAATCAACTAGGTAAGCCATCTTTTTGTTATCTTCAATACCTCTTTGCTTCCTTTCATTGAGGCGAACACTTCAGAAACAAAGAAGAAGAGATTGTTACCGTGCATAATGAGCAAAACCATTTTAATATTGCATAAGTTAACCGAACACACCTCTTTAGAGTCATAATTTAAGTAAGTAAGTAATAAATTGCTTTATTTGCATAACCGCATCATCGTCCAGTATTGCAATTTAAAGTCATCTCACCTCCTACGTAGCGGTCATTTAGAGAAACCAGTGCTCCTAGATAGGGTTACAGGATACCTCCAGGGGTGTCTAAGGCCCCATCTTGACTAAAACACTTCAAGGGTACATACGGGTAACATACGAGTTTGTATGTTACCCGTATGTTACCCGAATGTACTCGAAAATACTCGTATGTATCCGTATGTTACTGGTATGTTACCCGTTAGTGTGTACCCATGTGGTGTTTTAGTCAAGCTCCTAAGGTCCCCTTTAAAGGAAAAAACTCGACCAGGGTAGAACGATCACTCGCCTTCCCAAGCTATCCACTTCCTGTGCCACAGATGGAACTAAACTTCTGGTTACGTCCGTGTGCGAAACAAAGCCAAAATCCTTATTCTCAGTCTGGGCCCCCACCTTTGTACCAGGTCAATTTGCCAATCAGGAAGATGGGAAATTGGAAACGTATTTTCGGTAATTTGCTGAGTCCCTTGGGAGCCCAGAACAAGGATATCACCTGACTCGTCCACAATCGTCTCCAAGTTGTCTCTACTCATTAATTATTACTACAAATACTAATAACGAAAGACGACTGGGGACGAGTCAGAGGATATCACCGCTGCCTTGCAGACGTTACCTACTTTTTTTCTATTATTCTATTCTATGATAAACTCGGCTGGAAGGGTGTCAATCTTTCCCGGGATCACTTTTCTCCATATAAAGAGGGCCGGAGGTGCTATTGATTTACCTGTAACATGTTTAAATTAAACTACAGATACCTAAAACCCCATATCAATTTATGCTTATCAAACTGACTACTTAAAATAAACCAACCATTTTTGCACTGTCATTTTTGTTATGATTTTAAATGCGAGCATTCAAATCAGCTCTCAAAAGCTAAACCACAAAGGAAATTTGGTTGATTGACCTAGAATGTTAAGGAATCAATGTTACTTAGATATCTAGGCAACAAAAAAGTGTCGGAAATGTTTTGTTTCTTATAATTTTGGTTGACAGGCATATTGTATGATCTTCTCCAACCTTAGCACAATTTATTGCACGACAAAATAAAGACGGTACCAGAAGACAAGGGTTTACATGTACTATTTATAGTAAAGAAATATTACAGTTGTAGTAAGTAAGTAAGAAAAGTTAACAGATTTGACCTTTTCAGGAAGATACTTTCCTGTAAACGTCCCCTACCAGGGAAACAACATATCCCTAGTGAATAGTGTTCCCCTATTCAGAAAACACATATCCCCTACCAAGGAAACACATACCCTAGTGATATGTGTTCCCCCGCTGACAAAATACATATCCCTAATGATTTGTGTTCCCCTAACCAGGAAACACATATCCCTAGTGATGTGTTCCCCTACCCGGGAAATACATACCCCTAGTGATCTGTTCCCCTACCCAGGAAACACATATCCCTACTGATATGTTCTCCAACCTGGGAAACACACCTTCCTAATGATGTGTTCCCCTACCCAAGAAACACATATACCTAGTGATATGTGTTTCCCTACCCAGGAAACACATACATGTATCTGTGGTGATATGTGTTCCGTTACCCAGGAAACATACATCCCTAGTGATATGTTTTCCCCTACCCAGGAAACACATATCCCTACTGATATGTTCCCCAACCTGGGAAACACATATCCCTCGTGATTTGTTCCTCTACCCAAGAAAACACATATCCCTAGTGATATGTGTTCCCCTACCCACTAAACACATATCCCTAATGATTTGTGTTCCCCTACCCAGGAAACATATATCCTTACTGATGTATTTCCCAACCTGGAAACACATATCCCTAGTGATGTGTTCCCCTACCCAGAAAACACACATCCCTAGTGATATGTGTTCCCCTACCCAGGAAACACATATCCCTAGTGATATGTGTTCCCCTACCCAGGAAACACATATCCCTAGTGATATGTGTTCCCCTACCCAGGAAACACATATACCTAGTGATATGTGTTCCCCTCCCCAGAAAACACATATACCTAGTGATATGTGTTCCCCTACCCAGGAAACATTCATCCCTAGTGATATGTGTTTCCCTATCTAGGAAACACATACCCTAAAGATATGTGTTCCCCTACCCAGGAAACATTCATCTCTTGTGAGATGTGTTCGGTGTTCCCCTACCTAGGAAACAAATATCCCTAGTTATAAGTGTATTTCCCCTACCTAGGAAATACATATCCCTAGTGATATCTGCTTCCCTATTCAGGAAACAAATATCCCTAGTGATATGTGTTACCCTGCTCGCAAAACACACATCATTAGGGATAAGTGCTCCCCTACCCAGGAAACATACGTCCCTAGAGATATGCATTTCCCATGGGTTTCAATAAGCATCGACAACTGATGAAACGAGTCAGCTACATTGCTCAAAGAAGGCGGCTACTTTTTTCTCCAAAGAAGAAGCAACTAGTTCGAATAATGTTATGGACAAAAGTAGAATTTATTTACCAGAAAATGTACGTAACTTAGTAATATTACCATTTGTTCATTGCTTGTAGGAGTTAATTGTGTGGCTGACAAGTTTGCCTTAAGCCCAAATCTTCTTGAATGGAAAACTGGCCCTCAGACACCTCTTGGAAATGAGGACTACTGGCCCCTTGTTGATACAGTCTGTTACTCTATTCAAACCTGCTGGCTACTTCAATTTTTATTGAAACCCCAGTTTAAACTTTAAGTTTTGTAATGTGTAGTCAGGCATACCTAATCAAGTGCGGGTTCATGAACTCAGTTCTCACAGTTCCAAGAATTTCATTGTTTCCATATTCAACCAGTGACAGCTCTCCTGCATTGAATACCATACATACCTAGAACAAGCATGGAAATTGGAGCATTACCTACTATCCCCGAAGCCAACATTAACACTCACTTCTCACTTAGGGCAAAAAGTTGGCTTAGGGGAGGGGTAGGTGGGCAAATTTCCAGAAACATATAATGATTTAAATTTTCAATACATGTACTTAAGTGAATGAAGTCTCTGCTTTTTTTTTTCTTGTTTTATTATTCTTGAACAGTCAAGCAACTATTAAAGAACAGCAGGTGAAAAATCTAACAATGCTGAAAAAAGAAAGCAACTACATGTGGGACTAAAAGAGAGCTTGAGACAATTTTGGGATCATTGTATATTTCTGGGAAACTGCCCACCTACCCCTCCCCTAAGCCAACATTGACACTTACTTCTCACTTAGGGCAAAATGTTGGCTTAGGGGAGGGGTAGGTGGGCAGTTTCCCAGAAACATATAATGATCCCAATTTTGCAGCTGCCTCTGGTCATGACATGACTGATGTTAACAGCTCAAACTTATTTTTTGCTCATTGTCGCAACCGTTCTTGGCAAGACAAATCTGTGTTACATCATATCAGTGTTATATATCATCTCTATAGAAGCTGTGAATTAAATTTCCTTTCAGCAGAAAAACTGTCCCATCAATTCCTACTTTGTTCGTTGACCAGCTGTTACAGGTATTTCAAGCCCGGCTTGCTAGAAACAAATTGAGAGAAAAGTTTATAACTGGTCTCTTAAATGAAGCTCCTTTTTTTTTTTTTGCTTCACGCTCTGTGTGCTTGCAATAAATTATTGCAGCAACCATCTGTTTTATTTTAGGTCACTTTTTTGTGTAACACAGAGAAATAACATCTTTTTCTGTTCAACGGGGCCCAACTTTTTTTATTTGAAGCAGCACTGAAATGGCTTAAGGCACTTGTAATAAATTGAAATGTAAATCAATGCACAGTAATTGTAATTTGTTTGCCCAAGAAGCACTTTTTATATTCTCAAGTTTGCACTTAAGAGTACAATGGTTTCGGCATAAAATGACTGGCAAAAATCAATCAAAGGTCAAACTGACTCTCTTTTGTATGGATTGGCCGATTTGCACCCAACTTCCTGTGGACTGCTGAAGCCGATAAACAGGCTTTTAGCTATAGAGGGGCAGTCAAGTGGAATGGCCTAGAAAATGTGCTTAAAGAAAAGATAAATCTCAACTCCTTCAAGTCTGCCCTGTCTTTGCCTTGAACCAGGGATTGCCGTGAGGGAGTTGAGATAGAACTTATTTTAGTTATATAATATACATTTATGGTTGATTGATTTTTGTGTAATTAATTATAGGATAGATTTTCTTAATATATAGATATATTTTAAGCATTAGTGTAGTTTCTCTGAAGATTTTGTTATGTAAACGGCTCACTGGAAGAGCATTTTTAATGAAGTGATACCGTAAATATAGCTTGATTGGACATGTAATATGTACATACGTTTTCATTTTCAAAAAAGAACTTTTCATTTCCACCAGTACCTTGCCAAGGGACCTAGATTGAGAAGAAGAAAATAGCTTAGGAAAAATCCTCTTTTAAAACAAATCCAAATATTCTCATGTTCAGAAACTAACCTACCTCACTGAGTTTATTATGTGAAAGATCGCCAACCAAAAGTGTATCAGTCGTATAGGCCACAAGATATCTGTCTTTGCCCATAATGCTCACTTTATCAATCTTAGTCAAAACATAAAAGATATAAGAATATTAATGACCAAAAAAATTAACAAAGCTAAATGCTACATGCATAGGCAAAATTCCATAGCAGGGAAATTGCCGTGTATGATCAAAGACCTTTCCAGCTGAGTGATAACAGGACAACAGTCATGATGATATGTTGAAGACATGGGAATTGTGCAGTCAAACCTCCTTCATACAGACAACAAAGGGACTGGATTAAATGTCCACACTGCAGAGGTATCTCCACTATAATTATAGAAACTGGAATGGTACAGGTTTTCTAAAAAAAGACCCCTAATGGACAGTACAAACTTTATTCTTTACAACTCGGTGTCTATATTATTATAGTCAGAGAAAACACACATAACCATACATTGTATTAAAGCATTCCACGAATTTACAACCACGTTAACCTTCCTTTACTCTGTGTAGCAGACCCTAAGTTCTTAATGCTTACAGATATCACAGAGCTGTTCAAAAAACAACTTTTCCTGTGAAAATAGCAAATAAGAGGATGTTACCTCATATCCATAATGAGATTTCAGTACAACACGAGTTCCTGATGATAAATTCTTCACAATGACCTGTAAAAAAACAAACAAAAGTATAGATAATTAATACAAAAATCAACCTGTTCAAAGAAAAAGCAACTACACTGTACATGTTTGAAAACTATAAAATGACAATCAAAATAGTTTTGCATGCCATCATCATCATCATCATCATCATTATTTTATTGGTTTATTCAGATTTACAATTTTATTTTCTCACAACCCACAAATAGCAAAGGCTAGTCTAGGTGGGCAGTGTCTATATAAAACAAAAAAAGCACTCCAAATGGTAATAAATTAAAAAGTCAACAAAAGCTATTTAAGTTGAACATAACATTCTAAAAAGATGTAATTTCACATACAATAAATAGCTACCAACCTGGCTGAGTCCAACATAGGTCATCTCAAACTTGTTCTTGTAGACTGATCGTCTTAGACAACAATCGAAGAGCTCCACACCACCACAGAGTGTGCCCTGAAAAAAAGTTGCTACAGCCATTAGGGAAAAAAACAACTACAAGGTATTTTCAAATGTTTGAGCAGTTAGAACGAATATTACTTCTCAAACTCTCTTTATAAGTCATAAAGAAAATACAAAGGAATTTAATGTTTAATGAGTGTTTGGAAATCAGATGAAAAACTGCTCATTTTTGCATCCTTAATTTTCCCTTCTAAAATCATTTTGTTTGAGAAGTAGAGAGCCTAATCAAAAACTCATGCTTTGGGTTTCATCAGGGATTTTTAACACCTTGAAACAATAAAAGCACTTGGCCTATAGCCTCGTGCTTTCATCTGTTTTTTGGTGTTTGCAACCCCTGATGAAACTCTCACACTCATTGTTGTGAAGAATTCAAGCACATACAGCCACAAGTCTGGATCCATCTCTCTTCCATGCCATGGAAGTGATAGTGTACAGATTAGGAATCTCTTTAGCTCTAGATTCATCCCATGAACCCTTTCTTGGACTCCAGTTGAACACTCTGAGCCTGTAAAAAAGGAGGAATTGTTACTGGTTAGGTATGCGTATCACTATCAAAGCGTACATTTTAATCAGTACAAGAAATAAGACCATTATGAAAGCCTGTGAACTTCATAAGGAAAACTATTTAAGATATTGCAGATTAAGCTGGAAGCACTATTGCTATTTTTATTCAAGTTAGCAACATGTTACTTCAAAACCAACCAATCCTATTATAAATTTTTTAACTAAGTATACAGTAAGTTTAAAAAGTTTGATTTCAAAACTGGGAAGTATTCACTGAAATAGGTTTGAGACAATTATGCCAAAAACAATACTGACATTAATTCAGAGCTACATGTACATATTATTATGTAACTAAGTGTTACGAGGGACAAAGACCTATTGGTTGGGGATGAATGAGTAGCGAGTGAGTTCTGAAAATCTGTGGGGAAATCTTTGTTTGAAAAAAGAGATAAAGGTTAAATAGGTGAACCACACCCACGCCAGAAGGGTCCAGAAGTACCCTCTGCACTCATGGTAAAGGATTACCTGTTATAACTGCCAACCACAACTGACTGTCCACTAGGGCTACAGATTGCCACAGTAAACTCTTTTTCATCATCATCTCTGGAGTAGTCAAAGTTCTGCAAGATCCTCCCTGATGAACAATGAAACAAATTGTGAGAGAATGTTGGGAAGACATTTAAACAGTGCAGAAAAAAAGAACATTGTTTAATTTACCTTCTTTTCCATAAGCTATAATTCTTTTGTCACATCCTGCTGCCACAATTGATGAGCCCCAACACAAGGCATATGGGGGACAAGGATGTTTGCAAAGCTGACCCTAAATAGACGGAAAAAAAAATAATAATAATAACGATTCTACATTATACAAAAAGATTTTCCACTGGCTGAGTGTAACAAACTAACTGGAAAATGCTTTTCTCACACACCACTGGGGGCCTGGGTATAGGTGATGTGACCAAAAGGCAGGGAGTTGCTTTTGTTGCGTCCACCATTTTACTGACTCACCCACCCACCCCCCCCCCCCCCCCCGCCCTAAGATTTCAGTTTTGTAGGCTGTTTAAATGTTATGTGCAACTTTGTAATTTTGTTAGTGTCCCATCTCTCTAAGGGTACATGTTATGTTTTCATTTTTATGAATTTGGAATAAAGGTCAGGCTGCGGTGGTTGGCTTGGCATCGCTACCAGTGGTGTGAGAATGTTATTTAAATTTAGCTTTCATACAGTCACAGATCAAGGAACTTAAAAAACGGGCATGAAAATATAACAGCCTGCCAATGGACCTATGTCCATGCAGTCAGAATAATATAATATAATATTATTGTATTTTTGATCATATCCTCGGATTACCAGTGGTGATCAAGTCATAATTCATGTGCTTTAAAAGGAGAATTTCCACAGTGTATTTTAGGATGCACAGAGCAGTTTATAATCATGTTGGATATTATTCTTGCTTTGGATATTATTCTTGCTTTTGGAAGACTGCAATTTCAATGTACATTCTCAGGATTTTGTCTTATTTCTGTTTGACAACCATACTAAAAAAGCTTACCTGTGATAAACCTGTTCCCTCATCATCAAAAAAGTACCTGACTATGGCACCATCAACATGGCCAGAAAGTATTCCTTTTCCTGAAACACTGCCAAAAAAATGAGAACTGATCATCAATTGACTGATCCACAAATTCAGAGACCACCTGACAAACTGACTTACTATGATAATACTATATCCAAATAACTGACACTAACTGACTGTCTAGCCAACTGAAAAATGGACTAACTAGTTGACTAACTAAATGACAAGCTAACTGACCATCTTTAAAGGAACTGTTATTTTCCTATTCAGTCAGTGAGTGCAGTGCATTCATTAATAGCCATGGGCAGGGATTATAGGGTGACAAGGGTGACTTAGGTAACTAGGATGAGTTGGGTGTCTAGGGTGAGTAGGGTGACTAGGGAGACTAAGGTGACTAGGGTGACTTGGTTGACTAGGGTGAGAAGGGCGACCTTGGTGACTTGGGTGACTAGGTGAGTAGGTGATTCTAGGATGACTACGGTGACTAGTGTGACTAGGGTAACTTGGGCCAGAAGGGTGACTTGATTGTCTAGGGTGACTAGGTGAGTCATTAACTAAAAAGTTACCCTTTCATGGAAAATTCATTGCCAGAAACAAAGCCATGAAATTTAATTTTGCAGTTTTTATGGGCCATGAAATGCCTCTCATGGGGTATTGACTAGAAATACATGGCATTTTCATAAAAATGTGGTTCGTAGTGATTCCCAGTCCCCTGGCTGTAAGGTACGCAACTCTCACTTACTTTTATAGAAAAATAGAAGAAAAATAAAACCAAAAGAAATCCTCAGCAGTCTGATTCTCTGCCCACTTGCTGTATTTACTACTTTACTAGTAACTTGAAATCTTGGTGACAGGCTTGGAGTGGGCCAATAATGTTAAGTATTGACTGAGTTGACTGACTGACTGACTGACTTAAAACTGACAAGTTCACTGATGTACTGACAATCTGACCTTATGACTGGAATGACTGACTCACTGAGTGGCTGGTTGAGTGACTGCATAACTGAGTGACTGTGTAGTTGCATGTCTGACTCACTTACTCAAACACTTACTTAAACATTCACTGTTACACACACACATTTAACTACTTTAGCTGAGTGGGGGAGCTTACAAATGTAACAAAAGTCAAAACTGGCCAGCTAGACCAGTCATTTTAAAAATGGAAAAATGGTTTTTTGGAGGGTTTTTGCTGTAACCAAATCACTGTCTTGTTTCTTACTATAATTTAGGAATAGCGTGATCTGGTTGGGCAGTTCTGATCAATATTTGAATTCTCTAAATGACTGGACAGAAGGCCAGCCAGTTCTGACTAATGGAAAACAGCCTTAGTGACCAAATGAGTGAGTGATTCACTTACAGTCAAAACTGCTTAATATGGACACCTCATTATTACAGACAGTTTGCTTTGTCCCCGGGGAAAGAGACCCCTTACATTTTCTCTACATTTAACCTGCTTAATACTGACACCCAGTTAATGCAGACTCTTTCTATGGCCCCCTCAATGTCCATTTAAACGAGGCTTGACTGTACTACCTGACGCCAGTGATTGAATTTATAAACTGACTGAATTTTAAAAATAATCTAACTTATTGAGTAGCTGACTGACTATGTCCTGAATCTGCTTCACTAATGCATTTGACTGTTTATGGTAACTAAGTAATTACTAATTGATTGCTTTAGTAGCATATCTACCTGGTACCCCCCTACTGAGTAAATAGGCTGATTTAGCAACAGGACAGGAACGTCAGTTGACGACGGGAAAGCATGCGGAAAGAACTAAACACGACTTCCGGTCCTCAATTTGCCGCTCTGCCATTGGTCAAGCCAGTTGTTTGATTTGCGCATGCCGTCGTCAACTGACGTTTCCGTTCTGTTGCTAAATCTGCCTAATATTATGTGCTGAATGGAACTGCACTGCAGTAGACTTACAACACATTCATGCTTGTTTGTTACTTTTTATCAGTGGCAATTTTTAGCCAGGCACCGGCAACAAAGGGTCGGTTATTCAAACAAAGTCTAACTTGGACTGCAGTTTAGGAAATCTTTGGACTTCAAGATCTCGTCCATAGAGGATTATTTTAAGAAGACAAATGCTTTTCTAGTCTGCGCCATATGATTTCATGAAACTGTTCACGATAAATGGTGTTTATATAAAAGCATTCAGCAAACTGCATGGCTTAGAACATGGTTTTGTTAGACACTGGCTGAACTTAAGTATGTTTAAATTACTGGCCCAAAAAGTTTACATTTTTGTTTCAAAAGCTCAGAGCAATCAAGGAATTTTGTCAGCCATTGGACTCGTCCTTTTGCGTGGATACATTTCAAAAGCGCACATTTTATTTTATCACAGAGGCAAGTGAGGATTGCAAAAGTGGTTTGTCCCAGTTTGCACTAACAGATTGCAGTCTGTCTAATGAATTTGTTCCTCAAGAGATCAGTCAAGCGACAAGCTCATTATATTCTTGACTCCACTCTCAGTTCTCAAAACTAGAGAATCATTTCTTGAGACTCCAGAATCGAGAATCGGGACGCAACTGACTGTCAACTTACTATTGTGCGATACAGTGATACATTATTATTATTAGATATTATAACATCCAGTCTTGGCTTATGAAACTTACTTTGCAGCCAAAGAAATCACATAGTTGTCAGTTCCATAGAGTGTTGTTGATTTGTTGGTCTTTAAATTGGCGATACGAACCTGAGAAAGTTCAAGTTAATAGTTAGAATAATCAGCAACTGGATTACTATCATAATCATTAGGGAGCTTAAGCTAAGGCATTTTTTAGCAATGCACGTCAACCAATTGTGAGGCTTTTCCCTATCAATCTGCCTTGAAGCCATCAAATTTGTACTGCTAAGTGTCTTCACTCTTTAAGAGACCATTGACCCGAGAATTTGGGCAACACCACTGACCAAGAATGCAAAACGTTCACTTCCAGTTGATGTATGTTGCTCAAAACCATGTACAGTGTAAGTACTGAGTACCTCAAGCAAGGCAATATTACTTAAGACATTAACTGAGCTTAAAAAATCACCTGCAGCACTATATCAGCGGCAAGATGTCTGAAGAAGCCAGTTCAAATCACGCTTACCTTTCCATCTGCTAGGCCAAAGATGATGTTCTGTTGTTCAGGTGGCCATATCAAGCAGGTCACAGGGCTCTATCAAAAATGCCAAAAAGATAGTCTTAACTTTAAAATTACATTTTTGGTTTCTTTTAATAATAAAGTGCTGCTGTTGGTGGGAAGAAAACACTCTCATCACTATACACTTTTCCCACTAACTGAAGTTGCTCCCATTTCTGTGGGTTTTGAAATGGGCTTCTCCAAGATTCTAGACAAGTTGCAGACAAGCAAAAGATGAATTTCTAACCCTTTTGCAAACAAAATTTGCCCAGTGATCTCTACTTGAAGATAAATATATAAGGTTTGTCTAGAGGAAACATCTCTGCTCCAGAGAGACATGTTGATTTTTATATCCTGTTCCAGAGCAGTAACATTAACAGAGAGACAGAAAGCATACCATGCTGAACATCACATCCTTACAGCTGCACATGCATACCTTAAACTGCCACTTACAGTGTACAAGTCCCCCCCCCCCCCCCACCAACTCATAAGCCCTTCAGTTATAGGCCCATCTACCTGTACACCAAAAAAATACCCCCCTTCCCTGAATATGAAATGAATTTGATTTACAAATTGTACACTATGACGCTTTGAAGCTTAAAAAGCCTTTAAGCCCACGGAAAAAACCTTTGAGCCCAAACATCCACATACAAATTCTCCACACTGATCTCCATACATTTCCTTAAAAAATAAGTGGAAAGAATTTTTTAAAGGATCAAAGCATTTTCCTTTTGGTGAACATTTCATTAATTTTCTTAACCTTTTCTCTTGAAATTGTTAGCAGAAAATTTTTGTTGGTCACTATTGGGGCTTAAAGGGTTACAATGAGTAAAACACTTGTAAATGCAAAACATATTTTGATTAGCACTGCTATATCTCTATTCACACTAGGCCATAGGTCCTTCTAGGTGGCTGCACCCAAGTTATGGAATGCTCTACCACGTTAGCTTCGTGACATTCCAAACTTGCATACTTTTAAGAGCAATCTTTAAGATGTACCTTTTTAAGTTTGCTTATGGTTGAATGAATTTTAATAATATTGTTACATATCGATATTTTAGATTTTCATGGCGGAAGTGTATATATTCTTATTGTTTTGCTTGTTGTAAATAGGTTTGTAGTTTTTTTTTTTTCCATACTTTTATTCCTAATAAATGTTATGCTCATTTGATCATTGTTATGAATACCTGCGCAATATAAGTAATTAAATCATCATCATCATTATTATTATTATTATTATTATTATTATTATTATTCCAGTCATAAGCCCCGTCAGATATATGCCCCCTCTATTATAAATTTTATAAGCCCTGCTAAAACCCCCTACAAAGATGTACATGTATAAGCTCAGGGCTTATAAGTCACAGTTTATAGCAGAACCCTAGGAGTACTCTTCCCTCAAATGATTGTGCAAGTTACCCCGGAATAGGAGCTCTTCTGTTACAATATAAGCGAGACTATAACTGACTGATCTTACCTGTTGCACAAACTTGTTGCAGATAACTTTCTTGTCTCCCCTACAAGGAGTAAAAGACAAACGTCATCAAGGATTTCAATAAAACTTGAACCAGGCAGTTGAATAGGCCATTTTCAAGTTCCAGAAACTCTCACTATTAAAAAAGGTTTGCATGCATTTGCACGCATGAGAATAAAAAATAATTTTCAAATCATCATCAGCGGTTCACACAAAATAATATCAATATTGTAAATTTGAAACAAAATCCTACCATTCTTCACCAATTTTGTACACAAATATAATGTTGTCTGTTTGTCCCACAGCTATTTTAGTAGAATCTGGAGAGAATGCAAGTCCCTTTACAATGTAACTCTTCTTCCCAGCCTACCAAAGAAAAATATTCCTATAGTCATCACTCACAATCAATGTGTATTTACTGATACTACCTGTGCATCTTCTTTTATGTTCACATAAGCATTCAAAGCCAACAAGGATACCCCTTGGTCTACATCTCAGAAGTTACATGTATAAATAACATCTGCAGTGAATACCATTGTAGGTCAAATCCTTACTAAGTTTAAAACATAATTTCCTTTGTTCCCTAGCATGAGGAAACTTCTGAACTTAAATACTGGTTTTAACCTGAGGATAGATTTTAACTACATGTATTATAAGCCATATCATCATCATCATTAATTTAGCTGTGCAGATGACCACAGCTTTCTCTCACTGATTGTGGTCCTGTGCAAGCTAAAGCACTTTGTCTTTGTCTGAGTTGAAGGATGTTGTTTTGATGCACCAGCTATTGTTGGATGTATTTGAGATAAGATGTGTTAATAGCAAGGTCTTTTTTCACAATTGGTTTTAACATTCTGTTGTTCCTTGGAATACAATTATAATTTAAATTATTATTAATTAATTGAAGCTATGTACATATATTAAGCTAAGCTTTTTAGGTAACCTGCATCTACTTCAAGAACAGATTTTATCTACAACATACACTATAATGTAGTCTGCATATGGTCTTCAGATGGTACATAGTGTTATTATCATTATCATTAACTAGTTTTGTACCTGTGAATTAGCTGGTTTTGTTGAAAACTTGTCTCTTCTCTCACCCAGCTCATCATAGAGTATAACTACCCTGTCCATGGTAATGACGGCCATTTTGGTGTTGTTTGGTGACCAAGCCATCGCAGTAACCTTGCAGGCCCCATCCTTATAAAAACAAAATAATTAGACCTATTCATTTTGATGACAATAACATGTGTTATTATTATTACCATTTCTAAAATTCAATTACCAGGTACCATATATACAAGCACAGATGCTTATATAGAAACATTACCACTGTATTGTAGCATAAAAGCTTCCACCCATGTCAAGAACAGCACAATTGGAAAGTATGGGATCAGCAAGTTATTTAAAAAAACTTGGAGTATGCTATACCTTCTCTAAAACCAGTTCTTATTTCAGCTGTTACTGTCTAGTTTATGTTGTTATCTGTTTAGCTCTGGTTTCAGATTAAGGACTTTCTGGGGCTTGACAAAAGTCCTGTTTGATCATGATTGCAGGTTAATTTTCTTTTAACCTGGGTTGATTCACAGTTCCCTTTGACGCCTAGGTTTTAACCTAAAATTGACCCGTAACACATGACATGTACATGTAACAAGTCTGTACAGTGTAAACAGTACTTTAACTGTGACATATTTATTGACAGTTTATGCTGTGCAAAGATACAGAAAAAATTTAACTATCAGATGCACGTTAATTATTAACCTTTGATTAAGATACTATACATTAGGTGTATGAGCTTACATTGCAAAGCTTACATTTATGAACATATTACTTACATGTACATTGTGTAAGATACAAAGAGTAATAATAAATTATGAGCTACATGTAAAAGCTTTCAATCATAAATGAATCACAGCAGTTTCAAAATAAAATAAGCAAACTTTTTGGTTTTAGAGATAAATTTTCTCCTTAAAAGTTTGCTTTGACTAGCACATAGAGTCAAAATTATATGGGATGGAGTTCTATAACTAAGTTCAATTAGAGTTCTAGAACAGAATTATGAGAAGAAGCGACGTTTAGATAATAACCTGTGGGTTTAGTAGAGTTTTCATGTACCGAAGCTGCATCCTGTCGGCTCTGGATCTTCAAGTTCAATACAAAAAATCACACTCAAAATAAGTATTTTGTGACAGCACAGTCGCCATGTTTTTGCGCTTGAGGTATCCTAGTTACTGGCTCAAATTACCTGCAGCGGTTGTCCCCATGAGAGGTGTGTCACATGACGTTTGAGTGAAATTGAAAACATAGCGCTGGATTGTTTAGTTGTAAATATGAGCTTAGATTTTTATCGTTTTTACGTAGGATTTTTACTAGTTTTCACTTCTTTTACTATAGATTCAAGTTTTAGTAGCTTTCTAAGAGCTTTAGTTAAAGATCCAGTTGGAATCGAGCTTTGTAAACGGTCTTGTCATGGGAGAAACACTACTACGTCTTGTAACAAACACATGTTGAATGAAACTACAAGTGGAAGATGTTGTATTAATAAAGGATCCGTGGTGGGGTAAGTAAGGATTTAAACCGATCTTCAGCGGTTGTAGATACACTGTTTGATTCTTAACTTAATTTCCTTGATGTGGTTATCCATAGTGTAATATATACATCCCCTTCAAATTGTGCTCTTTTAAAAATCAGATCTTGCTGAAAGTACTTTAAAAAAAACTATCAGGCGAAACCAGTATTCAGCCTGGTTTGATTCCAGTCTCCGGAGACAAAGGGAATTCTGGTTTAACCTGGGAACAGATTTTTACTTGCAGAATACACAATATGTAAATACTGTCACCCAATTTAAGAATGAAATGTTTATACTCTAGAATTAGAAATACACTGCTTGGATTTTTCACATGCCCCTGGTAAACTGTCTAGGCGTGGATTGTGTTTCAAACCTTATGGCATTCATGTGATTAAGCCAAAGAAGAGGATCTGGAGACATTGCCTGTTCACAGACCCTCTATTTTCTCTTTAGAGATCATCAAGAGCATGTATGAAAATATAAACCACGGGCCACTAGCGCAAAGGGGTGGTGGCTGGGAAAAGCGAAAATAGATGGTGTGTGGACATCTTTGGGAGCAACTGAAATTTGCTTTTCCCAGGAAAAGCAAATTACTAATGATAGTCGTCTTGAAAAGTCCTTGAAAGTGACTATTTTGTTTCCATGACATCATTTTCTGCGAAATTAGATTCAAAACATAGGAAAAGCAAAAGGTACAGTGTATAGTGAAACAAAAATAAGTGCTCAGTATCAACACCATGTCAACGACTTATCACGCTCCCAACATGTGAGTTGAAGTGCTTGTTATCACTTCTGAAGCAGTCTGTGCAGATATGATTTAACAAACATGAGACTCCAATTGTCACTCTTTTGTTTGATCGTTTATCTTAGTGTCAGCGAACTCGAAGGTGTTAATGATAAGGTGTTGACATGTGGGAGGGACTAAATAAACCTCTTTTTTTCCTAAAGATGTCCACAGACATTCTTTTCTTTTCTTTCTTGCACTCCACCCTCATTCTCATGCCTTGCACTAGCTCTTGCACGCTTACTTTGTTAACATGCATGTCAATTTTTGATAAGGAAAGGAAAGCAATGTCTGTGTACAGGCTATTGGGAACATTCAGATTTGAGGAAGAGTACACAACTGAGCATAAATAAATCTTTTTAAAAGATAATATTATTTTCAGTAGTTTTATTGCACAGACCTCTTCTTCCATCCTGTTAAGAGCTGTCGCTAAATAATATTAATTTCATTTACCAGTTGTCTGCAATCAGAAAACGGAATTGAACAGCTAGGAGGTTCTTTTAGTTCTATTTTCCTTCTGTTTCCTCTTAAACTGCTACAGCTGTATAGCCGGAGGTCATGCCCACAGTAGTTGGGGAAAACCCTTGGCACCCAGCGCACAGCAACAGCCCTGCTATTGCTGAACATTTTCTAGGGAGGCTCTAACAATAGGAGTGATGTGAGAAGTGATTATCCCTGTATAGTCCAATGGGACAGTCTCTATTGCCCCCACTGGAGTCTACAAGTGAGATTCGCGTATTGTACATGTACATTTGTCAAAAAGGATTGTATTATTGAAAGAGAAAATGGAAAGAGTTTACTGAGGAGGTGGTGCCCATTTACATTCCCCAATTTTGCTCAGATAACTGACAAGTATAATTTTGTTTGTTTTGTTTTTTAGACTAGACCTTAGCAACTGCACATTAAAGATCATGCCTACTCTAAAGGCTGTTCAAACTCTTAGATGGCTGTAAGTATACAGCATGATTACCAAAAGAAAACAATCACGCAAAGCCAAAGTACAATATACACCCTGTATAATTTATGGTGTTGTATGCTAGCATTCTTGTGTAACCCACAAGAGTAAATTTATCAATGATGGTAACTGATACAGTTATAACAAATTTGATTTCAGGTTAAAATTTTTAACCTACTGCTCTAGGTTTATTCTCAATTTTCTTTGTGTGAGGGCAATAAGACCAAAGGAACCAGCCAAAGTTAATTCAAAATTAACCAGAAAAAAACTCAACCTGTAACTCATATTATGTACATGTACATAAAATGTTGCTGCAACTACATTGTATTTATTTTTGCTTTACTCATTACATTAATCACACATTATGTTAACTACATGTATACTGCACACACAAAGATACAAAACAATATTTGTTTGGCCCCTTCATACTGTATACATGTACAATGTACTTTGGAGAAAAATTTTTCAAATTTGCTTTTTAATACATTTTTCAAACCTTAGGGACTGGAGTAAAATAATGTAGTGTGTACTAAAATGGAGGTAAATTGAGTCAACCATCAAGTAATATGTAAAAAAATAATAATGTACACCCATTACGGTTTTAACGACTCATTTGCTGTAGCTGGCATATTCTGTAGTACATCTAAAGTTTTAAGTCTGTTACTGTTTGATAATTTAAAGATCATATGACCCATTTCAGGTATTTGCAGGACAATCCCGACCTAGAATGTACTGGCAAAACATTCCTTGGTAGTTTCAAAGGCTTGAAGAACCTTTCAGAAGTGTAAGTGTAAGTCCAGACTTACTCCATTTACTCCCAGTTGTGGCTAAAGACAAAATTCAACAAAAATTCTAGACTCATTAATTTTGTAAAATGCTGAAATGCTAAAGACGTTTCATTTGAATGGTCTTGCAGGGTTCCTCATAACTCACACTTAATGAGGCAGACCACAGTCTGGTTTTAGTGATTAGCTTCAAACACCTGCTTGTTCTTAACAATCTCTCTCAAAGTAACTAAAATACATGTACGAATTCAGGAACCAGTTGTAAGGAAAGTCTGGTAATAATTATCCTTTGTTTACCCTGTTTAGTATTTATTTTACTGAAGCTAGTGGAGCCAAGCAAATGCCTGAAACAAATAGTTCTGATGAAACTTAACAGGGTAAAGAATCTGAACTGGCTAGAGGTAAACCAGTTGGCTTTTTACAAGCATGGTCGAGGATTTGAACTTGGGAATACCGAGAGCAAATCCAGCTAGCGGTCAGGGCGGGGCTTGTACTTGGGGCCGCAGTGCTGTGACCACTTGGCCATGCTGACTCCTCCTGATCATGGACGACATTTTTCTCAAAGACTTACCTCAGAGAATTTTGAGTTCAGAAATGTCTATTAGGAGGGTTTACCTCGGTGTAGGAACCTGGGAACTTTTTCTTTGTTTTGTACCTTTTGTTTTTCTAGGGTTTTTATTGTGATGACTTATTTGTTTTCTTTGTTTTACGTCACCAGAGAGTTGAACAGGTTCTTACACCGAGGATGAGCCTATTAAGAGGTATTAGGCTTTACAAAATAATAACTAATTCAATTGTATATTTTGCTTTTAGGGTTTTGCCAAGAAGTTGTAATTGCACAGGAGGCAATGATTTATGGAAAAGCTCCTTCGTTAATGGCTCTGAAAGATGGTGTGAAGGGCAGAAGGCAGATGCCTGTAAAGTCCTCAATGGTACAGTGATTTTGTTTATTACAACTACCAACTGATGGATTCAAACTTTGAATAATAAATTCATTAATGCAATCTTGGGGGGTATGCTTGACCTGCCCTGACTGTAACAGCAAGAAATACATATCTCAAGGATTGTTACTACTTCATCTCAATGCAACCCCCAGAAAAATGTCACCGGTGCCCATATATACACTGTACAACAGAACACCTGATCCCAGTTGTTTAAAATGCCAAATATTGCTATTCACCTGGTAAGTCATTATTCAGCGGATAAGTACATTCCTGTACATTTATCAGGGAAACCAATAAAATATTATTGCACTATCCTATACATAGCTACAGTATGGATAAAGATCCAGTGGATAGCCTTGTCCACCTTTTGAATAAAATTAATAAGAGAAACATTATTACATTGTAGTGACAATATTGTTGCACTTTCATGTTTGTAAACCACAGACTTTAATTCCTTTTTTTAGTCACTTGTCCTGCAAATGCCGATTGTTTTCCCAATGGACCTGGGTCCACAGAATGTTTATGCCAAGCGGGGTGGTTTGGTTATAAATGTTTAGTCAAGGTAAGATTATTTTTTTTGTGTGTTGTGGTTTAATTCCAATGGATACTCCAGATTTCAAGTGAAGGAGATGAAAAATCAAAACCCAAAACAATCCCATGCTGAATTTCCGAGCGTTAAAAATTTCCAGTAAGCAAAACAAGTTTGGTTGTACTTTATTAGCAAAGCCATGCGGCCGGGATATGCGGGCACTACTATGAATCTTCAGATCGTTTGAAATACCCCAAAAATCCCTACTTAAATCAAGCCACTCAGAGATAGGGTAGAATAATTGGGTAGAATAATTAGGCAAGTCTTGCCTAATTATTCTACCCAAAAAATCCCAGAATCGAAAATTTAAAACCCCAAAAAATCCTTCCTTCATCCCCATCACTTCAAATCCTGAGGACCCCCCCCCCCCCCCCCCCTTCGGTTTAATCAAATTACCTTGGTTTAAAATTAATGTTTATTTCCTGTTTTCTTCTTGTTTCCTTTTAGCATGGGTTTCCTTGGATGATTATCTTTCTTCCTATTGCTGGAGTAACCTTTTTTCTGATAGTTCTTATTTCACTACATCAAAGAAAAAGGTACTATTTTTATGTAAATTAATGCAGTGAGTGGAATGCCATTAATACAACCGTGGTTGGGTAATGAAAATTTTGACTTATTAACAGGGTGGATGTGTTCACTTGTTAAGGTCACGTCAATAATTACGATACTATGCCTTTTTGAACAGTGTGATGACCAACTAAGCTTAATAAAATATTCTGACTATCAGTCTGATGGGTATCATTTGGATTGCTGTGATTCTGCTTTATCTGTTAACAGGTAGATGTAGATGAAAACCCAAGCTTTATAGTAATGCACTAAGAACAAAGTTCAATAATGATTGATACTGCATTTCCTAACCCTACCAGGAATTCAACTGGTCATATCCAGGGGCGTCAATGAGATTTCAAGTTGTAGATATATGCAATAATATTAGTAGGCAAGGCGTTGAGCTGCTATGAAGTGCTCTGTGTTCTATTTTCCTTTTGTTTCCTATGAAAGTAGCTAGGGGTCATGCACATAGTAGCCAGGAGAAATCCCAGCCACTAGTGGTTGCATTGCATATTAAAATGGTAAAATTGAGAAGAAAATGGTGCTTGGTGTATCCAAAAAGTTATCGTTAATCATAGCAATGGTTGGTCAGATTAATAAGTTTGTAGAATGAGGACATGACTGGTTTTTGGTCCAAGAAAAGGTGTATGACGGCAGGGTGGCTGTACAAGGCAAGGTTCTACCTTACTTCTTATTAACTAATTTAATTTGTACAGCAAATATTCAGCAGCACTATCCAAGTAGGTATATAGCTAGTGAATTGGCTTTGTTGTTAAGATTCTCTGTATTCTCTTTTCCATGAGGTAAGATTATAGCCCTGGCCCCGGTTGTTCAAAAGGTGGATAGCGCTATCCGATGGATGAATCTCTATCCAGTGGATAGTTCAATTGGTTTCCCAAATACTTATCCACTGGATAGTGATTTATCCAATGGATAGCGCTATCCAACGTTTGAACAACCGGGCCCAGAAAATGAGCTGCTATTTTAAAAAACCATACTATTTATTAGTGTTTTAGGATATAAATAGCAACTGACTGATATTGAAAAAAGTGTCTCAGGGATGGTTCACGAATCACCCCTGTCATATATCCCTGGGTGGGGATTGATTTTTGGCAAGAAGTAGAAGAACTTGAAACTAGCGAATGAATGTTATTCACTTATATTTTAGTCCTTAAGACTTTTTTACTTTTTCTGTGCAGGCGGAGAGAGTTTGCTGCTGGTTACGTACAATGGCAATAGCCCGGACTTAATCAGTGAAAAGAATTGATGATAGAAATAAGTATGATGAATTGGAGGAGAAAAACGGGCTTTTCCCCCTTGTTTAAGAGCCCAGCTAGGTTTAATATATTTTCATTCATGAATTCTCGTGTCTCTGATTTTCATTTCATATAGGAAAGTTATAGTGACAGAGTCACAAAAAGATAGTGTACACTTTCTGGTAGCCTGCGAACGCAGACGTTTTTCCGGTCGTCGCTTTTCTTCATCTGAGAGAACAACGACCGGATATACGTCTGCGTTCGCAAGCTAACTTTCTGGTAATTACTGGCCACTTGTCTTAAAACCCGTCATTTCTGTGTTCGAAATATGTGAGGTACTCGATAGTAAGTACAATACGTCAGCCAATCAGAATGCGAGATTTTAGATCAGGGATTTTGCTAATATATTATGTATTTAAAAAATTTGGCATGTGTCATAGTAAGTGTTATAATATGTTATTTTTAATATCTTTTTTCAGAGTTTTTTTATGTATCGTTTTTTAGACGAAATTAGAATTTTATTGTAATAATAAAGTTGTTTTAAAGTTCTATTGTGTCTTCCCGTTATTGGCTTAACTGTGAAAGGAAAATATCAACGTGGTTTTTAACACAAAGTCCGATTTTAAAAGGCAAATCGGAAGAAGGGTAGTGTGTGTTTTAGCCTTCTTAACAGCCAATTTGCTCTGTTATCCTTTGTAAGCGCATTGTCAAAACGCTAAAATCGTCCGAAAGTGGATCGTAAAACGATCCCCAGTAAACCCAGTGCACTTGCGGAAAATCCTCCCGATGCAAGGTATATAATTTATGCGCATAATCAAGATTCAGCAGGTGCATTTTGTTATGGCAACCTTCAATATAAATTTCTTTTTTTCACGCTGATTTTTTTTTTTTTTTATCAAACGCACACAAAAGCAGCTTGTTGTTTACCTTAAAGCGCCTAGTTCGTGTGCCACTTACATGTAAAATGTTCCTCGATTTTGTTCTTAACTAGCGTCGGCGGGTACCTTAAGCCGCAAATTATCTTCACCGATTCTGTCTGGTCTATGCAAGATTTACGCAAAACAAAGGAATTGTAGTCTTTGCCCTTTAGTGCTGCGAAGAGCGCCGAAGTGATGAATATAGCTTTGTATATTGAAATATCACGGGACATTTGAAAGCGATTCAACAATTAAAGGTAAGGTCTTTTATCTCCTATTGAGGTGTGAGTTTTGGGCACAAAATTTCTTCTATAAATGCGTGTTCCATTTTGCTGAATTTTACGGGAAAGACTAAATTTTAAAATTTCGCAGAAATTGAAATTTAATGTTATGAAATTTCTGCGTTAAGAATTTAATATTAAATTTGCATTATTAAATTCGACTATTTATTTTGGTATTGCTTTTTCCATCTGAACTGATGAACTTTGTCATTTTATCGACAATATTTACTTTAACAACAGTCGTTACAAATTTCTGTAAGTTCAAGTTATCTCCATACAAACTCACAATACCCCGTTGGTAATAACTAGCTTGTGAACAGGTTCTTCGTTTAGAGAAAGAGGGCTCAATATCGTGGGCGGTGGAGGGAAGGTGGGGGAATGGCTGTCCTTTCCCCCTCCCCTTCTCTTACTCGGACAGTCGGACTCACTGAATGACTGACTGACTGACTGACTGCAAATGGGTTACTTACTATACTTTCAGGAATTGTAGTTAAGTTCCTGTTACGTCACGAATGACGGCCCTGCACGAGGCTGCTGCCATTGGTGATGCCCAGGCCCTTGAGTATCTGCTACTGAGTGGTGAGGAAAATCCAGACGGAGAGGATTGGGACTGGGGAAAGAGAACACCTTTGCACGTGGCAGCTGGGGCGGGGCACGTTGCTTGCGTTGAGAAGCTTCTGGAACATGGAGCAGATGGTGAGATGCGCATGGCAGGAGGATGGACACCAGCTCATTGTGCCGCTGAATGTGGTAGTTTGGAAATACTGCAGGCGCTTGTGGCCAATGGAGTTAGCGTGACGAAAAATGATAACACTGGAGACACACCCAAACGAGTGGCTATGATTTATGGACACAAGCATTGCGTGGATTTCATTGAAAGGTTCTAATTTCTTTTTCTTGTTAATAGGACACGACTATCACTCACCTCTGTCATTTCCTTCTTGACATATATGACTTGATTCAATGTAGTTCAGTTTAAATCAGGCTATAAACGTCCATTAAGTTTTCTCAATAGAAAGAAGGAAAAAACAGTAAACACACTTTGTGTATATTTTGTTTTAGATCTGAAAAACCTACTCGAGAAGGAGAAACCGGTGATTCAGAGGCGAGTTACTTGAGCAGGGAGAACACGCCTTCCACCAACCTCGACACCATGGAGAGGATAGAGACCGAGCTGGAGTCTGAGCAAGAAGTGATCATCATCGACGTCCAAGACACGGAAAACCGGCCTTACAGCCAGCAAAGAGAACGTAGTCATAATTCACGGGTCAAGTTCCTGTTGACATGAAACCACCATAGACTGGTACTCTCAGTGAGTGCAAGACTTGGGCCGGGGACGGATTAAAACAATTCAGAAAGGGGTAGCTGGGCCGGGACACCCGCCAGCTATAGAGATACTATTTACTTTGCTGAAAATATTTTAAAATAATACAAAATTTTACAGAAAAAAGGAGTGGCAGCGGTCCCTTAGGCTAATCTCTAAATCTGCCCATGCTGAGTAGCCAGGGAAGACATAGGTGTTGTGAAAATCAGCCGGGACGGCTTAATCGGTTACTCTTTGTGGTTCGGAAAAAGCGCGCAAAGCGCTAATGCTTCTTTGTCAGCCTATAGTAAGTTATGGAAACTAGTTACTCGGCCGATACAAAGTCGTTCCAGCTCAAGTAGACTTGATCATGATGCATACGAATGAACGGGACGAACTGAGGCCTGTCACCAGATCGATACATACCTCAAGCCGGTTCAACTCTGTCAAGTCGTTTCGGTACAACCAACCGAGCTGTTTTAACCATGCACTGTTAACTTTTAAACGACCGGCAACCCAGCACGAAACTCGTATCGATGCAAAGTCGTTTCGATACGAACTGAAGTCGGCTCGATACATATCTTTAAGTCTTTTAGAAAATATCAGTTATCTGATGTGTTCCTGATTTCCACAGTTATTCACGTAATACCGATGCTGAATAAGAGGCGCACACGGTCCTCGAAAAAGCGTCTCACTCGCCTCCCAGCAACAACTCAGCAGTTCAATAATGTAAACACTAAGAACGTTAACTTTAAGAAAGGAAATAATTCTGTGTAAAATATATTTTGTCCTTTAAGGTATAGCTTGGGGTTTACCGTTAAGAAATAATCCTCCGGGCTCAAAAAAAGTGAATGCCGTTAACTATGTGGGAGCAAGAGATGATAGAAAGCGGCAGAGGCGTATTTTGCAGAACGCCGAACGCCGAATGACTCTGAGTTTGATCAAAAATAAAACACAAGATCACAAACAGTGGTGATTCACTCAGTTTCTTAACCTTAATCACCAAACCGTTCAGAGTCATTTGGCGTTCTGCATTCGGCTTTCTGCAAAATACCCCTGTCGGAAAAAAAAGTACCCATTCCCTCTTGATGGAAGTAAATTGGTCTCCTTTGGGGGTCAAATAAATCCTGAGCCACGCCCCGATCGGTCTCCGTCGCGTTAGGGGTTTAATTCTACTTCTCCGACCCTTCGTTTGTCAGATGAGGTTCCCCTGCTCCCTTTACGGGTCCTCATGCAATTTCTACGAATAGCGTGACTGTCAAAAATAGAGTGACCTGAAAATAGCTCGACCATAACGACATTTGCGTGATCTGTCTGATGTCAACGTTATATCGGTCAGGTGACGTATTAAGATCAATTTCGAGCAGTTCCGCTTTAGACAATCAATTTCGCTTCTTCATCCTGCTACCTTTTGTTTTATTAAATCGAAGTTCCTTGGATTAATTTTGGGTAAGGTAAGTAATTTTGCATTGGTTATTCAGCTTAACATACCCAAAGATAAATTCAGGATAATTATTTTGTCGAAGTTTTGTAAAATAGGAAGTTTTGTACGTGCTGATAAGATCCACTTGTACGCCATACTTTACTTAAAGAATTTGATTTTGTCGGCATACATAATTATCGCCACTGTCTTAAGTTCTGTTCGATACATTGTGTAGAATTTGTGGCAATGAAAAGAGTTTACTTGTTATGACCATTTGGTTCTTCGAAACCGTTATTATTTTAGCGTAAGCATCGGAAGTGTCTATATTTGCGAGTACACTTCCTTGTACGTTTCTGCGCAATCATGGTAGCTATTTCGTTAAAAATACGCTCATTTAAGGGCTTGGTACCACTGATCCCATAGTAAATAATACGCCGATCACGGTGGGTCATTCGTTGTCCAAAATCAGAGTGAATGAGTGTTTCATATTTGAAACAGGAATCAAACGAATGTTCATTTGCAAATGATTTGTGTGCTTTATTGTCTGCGTCATTATTCATAGCGGGGATTCATCGCTTTCTGCACAAAAGTAAAACCTTACCAATCCTAACAGTGCCCAAATTAAAAATTCAGAAAAACAAAAAAACTTCTTCTGGTAAGAGGTAAAAATTCTGCGAAAAAAGACAGCCAAAGAGAGAGAGAGGTTTCATTTGAACTAGACACTGACTAGACTTTGAACGCAGACGTATTTTCGGTCGTGAAGCATGGCGACGACCAGAAATACCTTAGCCTCCCACGCAAACGCTCGTTCTTTGGGCTTCGTCACGAGTTCACAACGTCCTGGAGGGTACTAAAAAAGTGGTATACGGGGAGGCTCCACCCCGAGGTTTGACTTCTTACCCTTTCATTTTGACAGAAAAGTTCCCCCTTTCGTATACCTTTTATTGAAAAATGATACCCCTTCCACATACAAAGTATAGAACTTTGCATCCCTTTCAACAACTGTAAATGCATTGTCTTTAAAATATAAATAAGTCACGAAACCAGAACTTTTTCTCAACTTTTTCACTGCTTTAAAATGCACCTGTTGGCCCGTTTGAGCCTCTTGACCGACCGCAGTGACATATTTCCCAACCCATTCATATACTTCAACAAGTGAAATCCCTACCATTTCATTTACCTGAAGGCTGAAAAAGGTACCCCTTTCGGGGAGAGCCTCCCCTTATAGGCCATTATCGGGAGTAACCCTCCCCCGGGGGGGGGGGGGGGAACGTGGGCACACAATTACAAGGTCCACAGGTACAAATGAAAATGATGGGTTATCTCACCATAACTCAGTCTAGGAGTGAAGGAGTTTAAGTGTTAAAAGAGATTTTCGTGTACCGTTTTTAAGACCAATCTCACTGGTGAGAAAATCAATGAACCTGCAGGGAACTTTGTATAACCCGCTTTGTTCTCTTTTGCTATGTGATCGTCATCTCCCCCCACGCTCTAAGCCTGTCTATGGGACGGTGGTGCTACCCGTCGCCCCCATCCCCACCAATCTCGACTCACGACCCTTTTTTTTTCAGCCGCGCACAGAAAAGAGCTCTGGAGTCGACAGAGCTTGCATATCGAAAAGAGCGCACTTCTAGACAAAACAGGTTTAATCTCCTTCCTGCTTCTTATCCTTCTTCCACTCTACTTTTATATTCTTGTAGGATATCTGATACCCTCAACTTGTCATCCAAACGAACCACTGTTTGAAAAGGCCAAGAACTCTTAAAATTTGTGCACTGATCAAGATAAAGTAAATCGTCATTAATGTGTTTGACAAGGGAGACACTGACATCGAATGATATACATGATCTAGTAGAAGCCCCTTTTCAAATACAAATAAAGGCCTGGCCCTTGTCTCAAATTAAACGACTTTCCACACACTGTTTGTAATAGACGCCCCTCACTATTAATTATAAACGCCCCTTGTCTAACAAATGCCTTCCCATGACCATTAGGGACCGGTCATGATTTATAGCCGGGAGTGCGGACGATTTGGGGCTTACCAAGGTGAAATTTAGCGGATCCCCTCTTTGAATGTTACGTCACTGAAGTGATCCCCTTAATAACTTTTGATGACTTTCGCGATTCCCCCCCCCCCCCCCCCACCCCCCCCATGTCTTCATTTTCCAAGCAAATTTGAGTGCTTCCAAATTTTTCAACGATCCCCCCTTTTGGGTTCTCAGTTACGACTGATCCCCACTTTTGTTCTCACAAAAATCAAGTGATCCCCCCTAAAATCTCCCCCCCCCCCCCTAGGCGATAAAAAATGAACAGTCTCTTACTCCACAACACTCGGGAATAGCGAAATAGAGCAAAACCATTCAATTCACCGGTATTTGGTTTATTGCTTGATTAACAATGGTTTGTACATTGCATCTTGTTCAATGCCAAGTTCAAACTAAGGAAAGTGCTCTTTGATATTCTTGATGTACTCAATATATCAGCAACTTTCGTCGGGCCTGTGCTACCTTGACAGCAAAGTAATTAGTTCTTGAAGCATATTAGTTGAGTTGAGGTTTTTACAGATATCAGAATAAACGCCACCCATTTACACCTGCTCCGCTCCCTCCAACCGCCCCCTCCTCCCCCCTCCCCCACCCCGTCACCACCCCCCACCTCTTGACCCTTAAAATTAGATAAAACCTGCTGGCGTCTCTTAGAGTGTCTATCAGCGCGAGTCTGTATCAGCGCATAACTATAGCTACTTACCTAGCTTCCCGTATTGAACTTAGTTTATCATTAGTTACTTGCTTTTCATAATCATTTTATGGAATAACTGTATTTTCAAAATGATAGGTAAATAATCTTTGTTTTGGCCTGACGAAAAAATAAGCTAACAGGGAATATCTCCTACTAGGATTATAAGTTGGAGATGGAATACTCGCAAGAGCAACTGAACTACTTCAGACTCTGCTACATAGCATTTGATTTGGTTCCAGTGGGACTGCGGCACATTTTCAAAAACGAATGGGATTTCCTTTATAAAGCAACGTTAACTGGAGAATGGAAAGACACGGCACAAAATGGACACGATTTTTACAACAAAGAATCTAAAGCAAGTCGCAAGAAAAACGCCCGATCTCTGGCAATAATCCACAATGGTGACACGGCAGAGTGGGACTGTACCTGTTTGTTTTTTGCCATTCTGTACTCAGACAGCATTGGCAAAACCTTAAGCCCAGCTGTCCGTAAAGAGGTCGATGATATTCGTCAGGTGCGAAACGAGATCGCCCATATCACGGAGGCTAAGTTCACAGATGCCGACTTCCAAACTTCTGTAGACAGAGTGTTGAACGCTTTTACATCCCTTGGTCTTGCTATAACTGCGATTCAAGAAATAAAGAACCAGAAGACCTTTCCGACGAAGGAAGTGGAAAAAATTAGGAAGCAAGTTCGTGATCTCCAAACCGAGTTAGACCAGACTAAAAGCACTCTTCAAAGTACCGAAGCTGCCCTGGTTTCTCTCACACAGGAAATAAGTGTGGAACTTCAGCCATTTTGCATTCTCGCATCGTGCCCACCACACGATACTATCAGGCGCTCGCATGATATTGAAAGAATCAGTAACGAAATGCAGGAACTTTACAAAAGTTCAAGCGGAGCAGTCAGTACAGTGTATTTGTCAGGAAATCCAGGATGTGGCAAGAGCCACCTTGCCCGGGAAATCGGACAAGAGTTCTTTTCCGAACAAAACAATGATCTTATCTTTGTGGCAACACTGAACACAGAAAGCATTGACAAACTTGCTGACTCTTACCTCAGCCTTGGGAGACACTTAGGGATAACAGAATACGCGTTGAAAGGCTTAGAATCTATAAAAGAAGAGAAACCTATCGAAGCAATTAAACAGGTCCATCGCTTGATTTTGCCGAAGACCAGCAAGTTTACCAAATGGTTGATAATAGCAGACAATGTGATTGATTTACGCTTAGTCCGCGATTTGCTTCCTCAAACTGGCAGTAAAGAATGGGGCCATGGGCAAGTGCTGATTACCACTCAAGATAGTGGTACAATTCCTCAAAACGCTCCTCACACGTATCATGAATCGTTAAGCAAAGGAATGAGGCGGGACGAGGCTGTGGAATTGCTCGAAACAGTATCGAAAATTTCCGAGGGAGTACAAGCAGAAAATGTCGCCGAACTTCTCGATTTTCAGCCACTGGCCTTAGCTGCTGCTGCTTATTTCGTGCAAACTGTTGTGACCAGTGGGTCTTCAAATTATGATTGGAAAGCATACCTTCGAGACATATCAACATACAACAAGCGAAAATTGGCCGAAACTGTCCTTGCTAGTGAGAGTTCAGCCTACGCTAAAACAACAATGGCCGCAGTAGAAATGGCTATCCAAAGAGCTGTTGAAACAGACGAGGTTCTTCGTCATACATACTCTTTTCTTTCGCTCTGCGCTAACGACGACCTACCACTCGAAACTGTTTTAAAGTTCGTCAAAACCCAAGTAAAGGACCACCCAGAGGTTTTAATGAAGACAAAGATTGTAAGGTCCTCTTTAACTCTTGTTCACTCCGAAGAAGGGGGTGAACGAACTTATTTACGTTTACATAACGTTGTACATGACGCTTTGAAACGAGGCGAGATAGCTAACCTGAAATCATGCCAGGAGAGGGACCACACCATGGCAGAAGCGGTAAAGATTTTCAACTCCCAACTCCAAGAAAATGACGAGAATTATGCGTTTTGTAAAAAATTGAGGCCCCACTGTGAATCTTTACTTAAGCAGATGACCTCAGAGTTTAGTTCTGATGAAAGCACTTTTGCAGAAAGGTTTGCGCCCTTCATAGATTTGGATACAGTTATTGATTGGCTACATACTCTCGCCAGAGTCTGTCAAAAAAGCTCCTATTTCTTCTTTTCGAAAATTGTGGTCAACTTAGCATACGATCTACTGGGGAACTTAGACGACACTTCATCTGGTGCGTTTGCTCGTAAAGGGAGGGTTTTGAATGTAAGTGGCGAAGTGTACTATAGCCTGGGAGAATACAATCAAGCCAAAGAACTTCACGAAAAAGCACTGATTATTTACAAAAAGATTTTTGGTGAAGATCATGCCGATGTAGCAACAAGTTATAACAACTTGGCATTAGTGTATAAGCGCCTGGGAGAATACAATCAAGCCAAAGAACTTCACGAAAAAGCACTGATAATTCGCAAAAAGGGTTTTGGTGAAGATCATGCCGATGTAGCAACAAGTTATAACAACTTGGCATTAGTATACGACACCATGGGAGAATACAATCAAGCCAAAGAACTTCACGAAAAAGCACTCATAATTCGCAAAAAGATTTTTGGTGCAGATCATGCCGATGAAGCAGCAAGTTATCACAACTTGGCAGTAGTGTATTACCGCCTGGGAGAATACAGTCAAGCCAAACAACATCACGAAAAAGCACTGATAATTCGCAAAAAGATTTTTGGTGAAGATCATGCCGATGTAGCAACAAGTTATAACAACTTGGCAAAAGTGTACAAACGCATGGGAGAATACATTCAAGCCAAAGAACTTTACGAAAAAGCACTGATAATTCGCAAAAGGATTTTTGGTGAAGATCATGCCGATGTAGCAACAAGTTATAACGACTTGGCATTAGTGTATGACCGCCTGGGAGAATACAATCAAGCCAAGGAACATCACCAAAAAGCAGTGATTATTTACAAAAAGACTTTTGGCGATGAAGATCATGCCGAGGTAGCAATATGTTACAACAACTTGGCAGTAGTGTACCTACGCCTGGGAGAGTACAATCAAGCCAAAGAACTTCACGAAAAAGCACTAATTATTTACAAAAAGGTTTTTGGTGAAGATCATGCCGATGTCGCAACAAATTATAACAACTTGGCATTAGTGTACGACACCATGGGAGAATACAATCAAGCCAAAGAACTTCACGAAAAAGCACTGTTACTTCGCAAAAAGATTTTGGGTGAAGATCATGCCGATGTAGCAACAAGTTATAACAACTTGGCAGCAGCGTATAACCGCCTGGGAGAATACAATCAAGCCAAAGAATTTCACGAAAAAGCACTGATTATTTGGAAAAAGACTTCTGGTGAAGATCATGTTAATGTAGCAACAAGTTATAACAACTTGGCATTTGTGTACAACGACCTGGGAGAATACAACCAAGCCAAAGAACTTCACGAAAAAGCACTGATAATTTGCAAAAAGATTTTTGGCGAAGATCATGCCACTGTAGCAGCAAGTTATAACAACTTGGCGTCAGTGTATAGCCGCCTGGGAGAATACAATCAAGCCAAAGAACTTCACGAAAAAGCACTGATAATTCGCAAAAAGATTTTTAGAGAAGATCATGCCGATGTAGCAACGAGTTATAACAACTTGGCATCAGTGTACAACCGCTTAGGACAATACAATCAAGCCAAAGAACTTCACGAAAAGGCACTGATCATTCGCAAAAAGATTTTTCGAGAAGATCATGCCGATGTAGCAACGAGTTATAACAACTTGGCATCAGTGTACAACCGCTTAGGACAATACAATCAAGCCAAGGAACTTCACGAAAAAGCACTGACAATTAGGAAACAAATTTTCGATGAAGATCATGCCGATGTAGCAACAAGTTATGACAACTTGGCACTAGTGTGCGACACCATGGGAGAATACAGTCAAGCCAAAGAACTTCACGAAAAAGCACTGATAATTCGCAAAAAGATTTTTAGAGAAGATCATGCCGATGTAGCTACAAGTTATAACAACTTGGCATCAGTGTACAACCGCTTAGGACAATACAATAAAGCCAAGGAACTTCACGAAAAAGCACTGACAATTAGGAAACAAATTTTCGATGAAGATCATGCCGATGTAGCAACAAGTTATGACAACTTGGCATTAGTGTACGACACCATGGGAGAATACAATCAAGCCAAAGAACTTCACGAAAAAGCACTGATAATTCGCAAAAAGATTTTTAGTGAAGATCATGCCGATGTAGCAACAAGTTATAACAACTTGGCATCAGTGTACAACCGCTTAGGACAATACAATCAAGCCAAGGAACTTCACGAAAAAGCACTGACGATTAGGAAACAAATTTTCGATGAAGATCATACAGATGTAGCAACAAGTTATGACAACTTGGCATTAGTGTACGGCACCATGGGAGAATACAACCAAGCCAAAGAACTTCACGAAAAAGCACTGATAATTCGCAAAAAGATTTTTAGAGAAGATCATGCCGATGCAGCAACAAGTTATAACAACTTGGCATTAGTGTACGACACCCTGGGAGAATACAATCAAGCCAAAGAACTTCACGAAAAAGCATTGATAATTCGCAAAAAGATTTTTGGTGAAAATCATGCCGATGTAGCAACAAGTTATAACAACTTGGCATCAGTGTACAACCGCTTAGGACAATACAATCAAGCCAAGGAACTTCACGAAAAAGCACTGACAATTAGGAAACAAATTTTCGATGAAGATCATGCCGATGTAGCAGCAAGTTATGACAACTTGGCATTAGTGTACGACACCATGGGAGAATACAATCAAGCCAAAGAACTTCACGAAAAAGCACTGATAATTCGCAAAAAGATGTGTGGTGAAGATCATGTCGATGTAGAAACAAGTTAATAACAACTTGGAATCAGTGTACAACTGCTTAGGACAATACAATCAAGCCAAGGAACTTCACGAAAAAGCACTGATAATTCGCAAAAAGATTTTTAGTGAAGATCATGCCGATGTAGCAACAAGTTATAACAACTTGGCATCAGTGTACAACTGCTTAGGACAATACAATCAAGCCAAGGAACTTCACGAAAAAGCACTGACGATTAGGAAACAAATTTTCGATGAAGATGATGCCAATGTAGCAACAAGTTATGACAACTTGGCATTAGTGTACGACACCATGGGAGAATACAATCAAGCCAAAGAACTTCACGAAAAAGCACTGATAATTCGCAAAAAGATTTGTAGAGAAGACCATGCCGATGTAGCAACAAGTTATAACAACTTGGCATTAGTGTCCAACACCCTGGGAGGATACAATCAAGCCAAAGAACCTCACGAAAAAGCACTGATAATTCGCAAAAAGATTTTTAGTGAAGATCATGCCGATGTAGCAACAAGTTGCAACAACTTGGCATCAGTGTACAACCGCTTAGGACAATACAATTAAGCCAAGGAACTTCACGAAAAAGCACTGACAATTAGGAAACAAATTTTCGATGAAGATCATGCCGGTGTAGAAACAAGTTATGACAACTTGGCATTAGTGTACGACACCATGGGAGAATACAATCAAGCCAAAGAACTTCACGAAAAAGCACTGATAATTCGCAAAAAGATTTGTAGAGAAGATCATGCCGATGTAGCAACAAGTTCTAACAACTTGGCATTAGTGTGCGACACCCTGGGAGAATACAACCAAGCCAAAGAACTTCACAAAAAAGCACTGATAATTCGCAAAAAGATTTGTAGAGAAGACCATGCCGATGTAGAAACAAGTTAATAACAACTTGGCATCAGTGTACAACCGCTTAGGACAATACAATCAAGCCAAGGAACTTCACGAAAAAGTACTGACAATTAGGAAACAAATTTTCGATGAAGATCATGCCGATGTAGCAACTAGTTATGACAACTTGGCATTAGTGTACGGCACCATGGGAGAATACAATCAAGCCAAAGAACTTCACGAAAAAGCACTGATAATTCGCAAAAAGATGTTTAGAGAAGATCATGCCGGTGTAGCAACAATTTATAACAACTTGGCATTAGTGTGCGACACCATGGGAGAATACAATCAAGCCAAAGAACTTCACGAAAAAGCACTGATAATTCGCAAAAAGATTTTTAGTGAAGATCATGCCGATGTAGCAACAAGTCATAACAACTTGGCATCAGTGTAAAACCGCTTAGGACAATACAATCAGGCCAAGGAACTTCACGAAAAAGCACTGACAATTAGGAAACAAATTTTCGATGAAGATCATGTTGATGTAGCAACAAGTTATGACAACTTGGCATTAGTGTACGACACCATGGGAGAATACAATCAAGCCAAAGAACTTCACGAAAAAGCACTGATAATTCGCAAAAAGATGTGTGGTGAAGATCATGTCGATGTAGAAACAAGTTAATAACAACTTGGCATTAGTGTAACACCGCTTAGGACAATACAATAAAGCCAAGGAACTTCACGAAAAAGCACTGACGATTAGGAAACAAATTTTCGGTGAAGATTATAAGTATATAGAAAGAGTTCGTAGTGAGTTGGCATTAGTAAACAAACACCTTGTAAGCAGTCGAGCTGAGGATCGGTACGAGAAAGCATATTGTTTGATCCTATCAACTGTCTTCATTGGTAATACTAGCCTGAGTAGAAGTCGCTTCCGTCTCCTTTTAGCCAAATAAGGTGTTTCCTTTTTTTTCACACCCCTCCCCTCTGTTTCTATGTTTTGCTCCTTTGTTTGCTCCCTGCCCTCCCTCGCTGGTGTGCTTTTCCCTCTCAGCTAAAAGGAAACGGAGACGACTGCTACGCAAAAGAGTTGGAGGATCCCCAATAAGTTATTCGGTATCCGAGATTTGGCTTATTCTTAGGCTGGGATACTGAATTTAGAGAAATTGGAGAGGGAGATGCGGAATTGTAATATTACTAGCCCCCTATAAACGGGATACGAGACTTAATTAATGACGAGAGATATTGGGAAATGTTGTTGAATAGAACTGGTATCCACAGAAAAAAAGTAAACCTTTCTATGTATGTCATGAAAGATATCGCTCATTGTGGCTGTATAAAGGGTTTCGTTTATCGTTTTATGTATGTACGCGTGCGTGAAAAGATGGCAGATAAAGTAATAACGAGCTTTATTTTGTATGACCATAGAGGAATTTATTTGCCTGCAAATAAAAATGTTTATGTCACCTAGTCACGCAATGATTTATGTTAGTTTGCTAAGAGGGGCACTTATTACTAGTCATGCACTCACCTTTAACATAGGTAATCGGCAGGGAAGACCTGTGAGCAGGGTCCAATTTGACACAAAATAGTCAAGTATTGATCACACGATTATCACGAGATCAATCGGAAAATTACTAGCCGGGAAATCACTAGCTGGTAAATTACTTGCCGGAATATTTCTTGCTGTAAAACTACTAGTCACGAGCTCGTTCGGAAAAGTACTTAGCCTCGACGTCATTTAAGGTTAGGGTATAAAACAAGCTGTGTTCCCCGAAGTCTTCCTCTTGGTCTCCTGACGTAACAAGCTTTGCGAATTTGACCCTCCTCCTCCCTTCCTCCGCCGCTTTCTTAATAAGTAGTTTATTTACTCTGGGTGCCTTTTTTTCTCCGCCTTCACCTTTGCCAGAGCGTAAAACATCAAATAATCATAGCTAATTAAATGTGTTTGAAGATGTTATATTTAATCAATAAATCGGCCATCTTGCGTGGCCAAAATTATACCCAAACACATCGGTGTCCCTTATTTCTTTAAGCGCTCTTGAAAACATAGCTCGACTGATGACCCCAGAATTTAGCCAAAGGTTCTCTTTATAATAAGGGTATAAAAGACAAGCGGGCAAGGAGGCATAAAAGTTCATACTGTATCATTGATAAAGCAGTGGCGGATCCAGGGGAGGGGCTCCCGCCCCCCTCTCCCCGTATTTTTAGACCAAACTGAGGCCCGAAGGGCCGAAAATATTTTTTGGAGACCGCCCTCCCCCCCTCCCTCCTTCTCTGAAGGTCTGGATTAATTAGAGAAGTTCATGAGTTTATTGATCACAATGTTTACAGGTAACTGGTTAATATATGGAGTCAGAGTCTTGATTTTATAGTAACCTCATTATGGGGTACAAAATCATCTCCACACCACTTGGTTATGAAAAATCACCTTGATCTGAAGGATGGGGGTCTTGAATGGGCGTTATGTTTCTTTTGTTTATCAGGCCGGAGGAGTAAAGAAAAAAATAATAATTTCCTGAGAGGTCGGGTTAAAACTTAAACAGCTTTATGTGGATGAGATGCGGTTTCTTTCTGGATCAGCTTATCACTGAAATTTACCCACACCAATTACAATGTCAATCAACAGTCAACATCCCCACCCCCTCCCCAAGCTCGAGGGCACTTCCTTATTTGGCCTTAACCTGTAGATGCCGCTAAACAGTGTATGGGTTGGCCATGGGGGCTGTTAGTCTTAAAAAGGGTAGACAATTTCACTACATTTAAAGTTCTTGAAAGTAATCATCTCGGAAATTCGTAAAAGTGGTTGCAACTAGAGATGGTCATTTACGATGTACTTATTGAGAGCGGCCGCTTACAAGAGATTTTAGCACAAGGCTTGGCTTTTGTAGTTTATACCACATTCAGGTGAAATAATTTTAATTAGGATCTTTTCTTTTTAATTTGTTCACTCGATGTTAACCAACCATGCCCTATGTTATGGTATAAACCTAAATTTACTCAAGGAGTTAGTAATTTTATTCATCAAGTGTTGACTACAGGGGCATTGCTTTCGAGAACTTACTATTCTCTTCTCCTTCTGTGTACTCTAGGATTCAATTCCAGTCAATTCAATTTTATTCACACTTTGAATTGAATTGGACAAAGATATGACCAGCTTCTACTTGGAAAAAGTTGGCCGTGTTTTTTGTTTTTTTTTTTCTTAATTGCGACTCATCTTCATCCTGGTCCTGCATGCGCACATACTCCCCCCACCCACCCTCACCCCACCCGGGAACTCCGGGGACTCCAATTTGAAAATCATGACGGGGATGCTCGTCGTCTCGCTTAGAGGTAGAAATTGCAGATTTTGTTTTCACTTAGGGTGTTCAGGACGGTAAGCCAATATTTTTACCTATGAAGGCATTGCTCTGGCTTAAGCACAAATAAATAGCTATATGAAAACAAACAAATTTTGTCTCCTTCTGGAGCCAAGCCAAGTTTGGTCTCCTTTAGGGGCTTAAGACGGAATCCATCAGGAAATTGAGTAATTTTAATTTTCAGTGGACAAAAACCTTGTACCAGAATAATTTAAACAACGTTGCATTCTTTTTACATTTTTCAAGGGTTATAGATGTAATTATTTATCTTTAATAACACCAAAGACTATTTCTCATTGGAGCCCGAGAAAATAACTGTCAAATTTCACAAGAACTGTGAAAACACGGGTAAAATTCTGAAAATTTCATGTGAAAGATGTCATTTTGTGGAATTTGACATTTGTTTTCTCGGGCTCTCATGAGAAATTTTCTTTGATGTTATTACAGATAACTAATTACATCATAGCCCTTGAAAAATGTAGAAAAAAATGCGATATTGTTTAAATTATTCTGGAACAAGGTTTTTGTACACTGAAAATTAAAACTGCTCAATTTCCTGATGGATTCCGTCTTAATTCTAATTTTCCGACTAGCATACGCCTCCTTTTTCGAGGAGAGTTCCCACCCTCCAGGCCACGGCTCCGTAGTTTTTACAAATAGCGTGACTGTCCAAAATAGCGTGACCGTCTGTATTATTAGGGAACTTAAGATAGAGACGTTTTCGGGGCGACGGCAACTTCAACCGGACGTGACATCATCATTTGTTGGATATTGCGCATGCTCGTGCTCACCACCTTGCCGTCGCGGTCCCGTCGGCGACGTGAAACTGGTCTGTTTGGCGTTGTGGCGAAAACGTGAGTATTTAACTTTCATTTCAATCAGGTTTGTTGCGTTTAGCAACCAACATTTTGCAGATTATGGTTCTTAAATTGTCCTTGTTTTCTTTGAGGCACATTTCAAGCTCGATTTCCAAGCTCTGTTATCTAAACTTACATCTTTGAATGTTTCTATGTTTTCATGTCACAGGGTCAAGATCCACCTTGGCAAACAGCCAACCGTAAGTGAGCTTGACATGGGACAAAATTTTCCCACGAGCCAAATAAACGTATCCAGACAAAAAATATGAACTCCGATATTTCAATTGTGTGTTTTTAGTTCGCTCTTTTCGTTAGAATATCGTATGAATGAAACGCATTAGTAGGTAATACCATGTACTAACTCGGCGTGGGAATACTGAAATAAAGTTGTTGCCGTTGTTGTTGTTGTTGCGTGCTAGTATTTCCCGGCAATTATTTCAATACCAAACTAAGAATACGGTTTTTTGGTAGCATTTTGATGTTTCTGTAATTTGCAAGGCTTCGGCAAGCCTGTGGAGATCATTTTTTTTCAACACGAAATTCTGCCTTAAACTCAGCTGCATCCCGCATGTTTTTTGGCGTGAACGGATCGTAACTGTCCCGAGGAAAATCGGGATTTTTGGACTCATAATTTTCCCACAAAACAAGAAACTCTTCATCCGATACATGTTGTCTGCATAGCAAATATTTATTCTCTTAATTCTTTATGTGAAGCCATATTTTCCTCTTCGGTATTCTTCTAATTACAGTCAAACCAGGTCAAGCGTTCCCGTCGCTAACAAACTAATGAATTCATTAATGGAAAAATGATTTCGTTTGTTGATTCAATAATCCATTCATAAAATGAATAATCCAACGGTCAAATTGTACCTCGATTCAATAATCAAATGTTGATTTGGTTTATGAACAAAATCTACCTGTTCTTTATTCTTGTCTGTTGTGTTCAATCGTATTTGCTTCCCTTTTCCTGCCGTTTACGATTGCGTTTTTCATTGCCTTTAATCAAAATAACAGCTAGAATAGACAGACCGCGCAAACGCAAAGAAACTGACAAAGGCCGAGGATCGAAATCCACCAATCACCGCACATACACTGACCTCAGTTTGACCGTCGTGTTTTCTAAGAGGTCAGGCCTAGGTCTGTTGCACTGATTATTGGCAGCAAACTGGCGTACATGTAACAGTTTGTTTGGGTTTGAACTTCAGAACTCGCCAGCACTCGACTCTCAGAAAAAAAAGAGGAAAAAACAAATTCTGAGGTCAACTTGTGGAAAGTGTAATTTTTCAAAAAACAGTAATCGAATCAACATTCGATTATGGAATCGAGGCTAAATATGACTATTGGATTGTTCATTTTATGAATGGATTATTGAATCAACAAACGAAATCATTTTTCCGTGAATGAATTCATTAGTTCGTTAGCGACGGGAACGCTTGACTTGGTTTGACTGTAAAGGCGCCGTCCTTCTGAGTTCACTGCGATCGTAATGTTCTATTTTTAACGGGGAGCGACGGCTGCCTTAGTTCCAAGCTTTCTCTGCCAGTCCGGTCGTCGTCGCCCCGAAACGTCTCCATCTTAAGTTCCCTATTGGTCACGTGACGGCAACTTCCTTCAGGTCACTTTCATTTTCTGCAGTTCCGCTTCTTCATCGTACGGTACTATCTCATGCGTTATTAAATCCAATTTCCTTGGGTTCTTTTGGGCAAGGTGAGTAATTTTTTCCTTGTTTAGTCGGGTTCACATAGTCACAGAGTAATCCACGCAAATTTTGTTGGTCTTAGTTTTACATAATAGAAAGTTTTGTATGTGCTGGCCGTTTATATAGAACTACTTGTTGTTAAAAGCCGGATCAAGAGTTTTAACACCGTCGCGTTTGGTCCGACGGTTTGATTGCCTCGGCATAGGTAATTATTGCCACTGTCTTGAGCACTGTTCGGTGCATGGTGTAGAATTTGTGGTGAAGAAAACAGTTCATTTGTTATGACTTTCTTGTTCTTCGAAACCGTTATAATGTTCTCCAGACAACATTTGCCGCGAGTACACTTCCTTGTTCGTCTGCGAGATTATTGAAGAATGGATTATCATGACCGCTTAAGGTCGCTCTGTCGCTAAAAATACGTGCATAAAGGGGTCGTTACTATCCCATAGCCTGAATAATACATCGATCACAGTGGGTCAATCGTTGTGCACGAAAGATTTTTTCATGTTTGGAACACTACCAAATCATCATTTGCAATTATTTGTGTGCTGTGATGTCTGGGTGATCATTCATAAAATTCATCCCTGTCAGTCTTGTAAGTGGCTAACTTAAAAATTCAGAAAAACAACCACAAAAAAGAGGTAAAAATTCTCGCAAAGAGAACGGCCAAAGAAGAAGATGTTTCATTTAAATAGTATCACTGTTACTAGACATACAAGCCTGCGCACGCGGACATATATTTCCAGTCGTCTCTCGTTACTTTTCGGGTGGAGAGTTAAGGCTAGTTAAGCGACGACCGGAATCGTACGTAGACTACGAGTAGTCCCCCATTTTTCCTCAGGGATAGTAGAGCGAGCGAAACGCGAGCGCGCGTGAAAATCACCCCACGCGAGAAAAGGCGACACGCGGCAGGGAGAGAGAAAAATGAGGGACTCATTTTTCTCTCTCCCCGCCGCGTGTCGCCTTTTCTCGCGTGGTGTGATTTTCACGCGCCCTCGCATTTCGCTCGCTCTACTATCCCTGAGGAAAAATGGGGGACTACTCGTAGTCTAAATCGTACGTAGTTCCTACGCAGACTCACGTTCTTAGGGCTTCGTTACGCGTTCAGAACGTCGGCGCGATTGCACCATCAAAAGGTCCACAGGTACAAATTAAAACAACGGGTCATCTCACCATAACTCGGTCTAGGAGTGAAAGGGATAAATGCTAAAAGAAATTTTCCGTGTAATTTTTTTTTAAGACCAAGAATTAACAATTTCATTGGCAAAAAATAATCAACTTTGAGAGAACTTTTGTATAACCCACTTTGTTCTCTTTTGCTATATGTTCGTCATCTCTGCCCCCCCCCCCCCCCCCCCCCCCGCCTGGGCACTCTTTTCCTGTCTACGGGACGGTAGTGGTACTCGTAACACCCACACCTTACCATTCTCGACTCCAGAGCCTGTTTTTTAGGGGTGGAGTAGTGGGGAGGACAACGGAGAAGCTCTGGGGTCGACAATGCTTCCATACAAACAGGATTTTTCTCCTTCCTACTTTTTATCCTTCTTTCACTCAAGTAATATTTACCTTTAGAATATGTGTTACCCTCAACTTGCCATTTAATGGAAGCGCTAGTCGAAACGGCCTACAACACACACATACACACACACAAAATAATTGTACTGCACTAATTCAAATGGACTTTTAGGGTGCGTTTCTTTACTAAAATCCAAATCCAGCTTTTTAATCCAACAACGAATTTTTCGTTTCTTTCATAAAATCCAAAAAAGGATTATTGATCCAAATGATCCACAGCGGAGGTGGATTCTTTGGATCGTATCCAAAACCGGATACACGATACATGATCCGAGTCGTTTCTACTACGGATCCGAAAAGATTAATACTCAGGAATAACTGCCAGCGGTAACTAGAAACTGTTTGACAACACTGCTCATCTTTACGGCCATTTTTGTACCTGAGGCATGGATTAAACAACAACTTTTATCTGTTTTATCGGGGTGATAACATTGCAATACAAACAGGACCTACATTGTTGTAGTTCACAAGGACAAATCTAGAAAAAAACTAATACACAACTTCGCGGGGCGTCTTGCAAGACGTTACTTTTCCAGTGGATATCTTATTTCAAGACTCATCTTCACTTGTCCCGTCTAAAGCTGTATCATGAAGCTAACCATTCAAAATACAATGAAAGATCAGCAAACTTGCAACATTGTCAGCAGCAGTGTTATTCTTTCTCCAAGCAGGATACCATCAATATTGTGGGTCGTTGCTATACAAATGAATGAAAAATAATCCTTTTTTTGGATACATCGTTTCTTTTCTTAACACACAATACTAATGATCCAGATTTTTTATCTGATCTCGGATTTTAGTAAATAAATGCACCCTTAGTTTTCACTGGCTGGCTTTAAAAATGATCTCATAGATGCCTCTACTCAAATAAACGCCTCTTGTCTGATAACCTCGATCCACCCCCGCCCCCTTCCCCCCATTCTGTTAGGTTTGTATTGGACGCCTCTCTAACGAACGCCCCCCGTCTAATAGTCGTCATCCTATGAAAATTACTCCATAATACTAGGAAAAGTCACATAGAGCAACGTAATTCAGTTAGCTGGTATTCAGTTTCTTGTTTAATTAAAACGGTTTGTACATTGCATTTTGCTCCAGTGAGAAAAGCGCTCTATGATATTCTCGATGTGCACAATACGTCAGCAACTTTCTGCCGGCCTGTTCTAGTTCGGTAACATTAAGGAATGACAAGACCCACTTCCCCAGTCGTCTCTCAGTCTCCTATTAATAATGAACTTATGCACAGGACAGGATATATAGGAAAGACGGCCAACTTGTGTGACCAGCGTGACATTAATAATTTTGTTTGAAACAAAGTTTCGTCAAACTTAGCCCTCCTTTCAGTCCTTTAAACAGATCTTTTAGTAAACGACCAGAAAAGTTTTATGTGAAGTGAAGATCATAATAAAGCACACAAGTAATAGCCTTGTCTTGTTTGTCACACACAAGCGTTAGCGCGTTGTGCGTCCTCTCCTTTCTGCCGTCCCGTTGCGTAAACTCGATAATATTAACGAGAAAAGCGCGGGGGGAGACTTTGGGCTGTGGGGACATAGTCTTTCCCTTTCGTTTTCCTCCTTCCCATCAACCCTCGCTCTCCCTTCAGTCACGTGTGCGATCCAAACAGAGACGACTGAGGACGAGTCAACCCCCTTTCTATCTCCCCACCCCTCCCTACCCCTTGGAACTTTAAACTAAATAAACAAATCTTTTAAGTACATCATGAGCGAAGCACCCGGCAAGCAAGTTGTGTTTTAAGCTTACGAGTGGTCGCTTATCTATACGAATAGCGTAAAACTGTAGATACTTAACCTGCCGTCTCTTATTTAACGGAGTTTATAATTAGTTACTAGCTTTTCATAATCTTTTGCGATTCCCGTGTTCATCACCGGTCTCTAGTTGACATTTTCAATAAGAATAAGTAAACAACCTATTTTTGACCTGACTAAAAATAAGTTAAAAACAAATATCTCTCACAGGATTGTAAGTTGGTCAGATGGAATACTCGCAAGAGCAACTAAACTACTTCAGACTCTGTTACATAGCATTTGATTTGGTTCCAGTGGGACTGCGGCAGATTTTCAAAAACGAATGGGATTTCCTCTATAAAGCAACGTCAATTGGAGAATGGAAAGACACGGCACAAAATGGTCGTGATTTCTACAACAATGAATCTAAAGCAAGTCACAAGAAAAACGCCCGTTGTCTGGCAACAATCCACAATGGTAACACGGCAAAGTGGGAATGCACCTGTTTGTTTTTTGCTATCCTGTACTCAGACACCGTTGGCACCACTTTAAGCCCAGCTGTCTATAAAGTGGTTGATGATATTCGTCAGGTGCGAAACGAGATCGCTCATATCACCGAGGCTAAATTGACAGATGCTGACTTCAGAACTTCTGTAGACAGACTGTTGAACGATTTTACATCCCTAGGTCTTGCTATAACTGAGATTCAAGAAATAAAGAACCAGACGACCTTTCCAACGATGGAAGTGGAAAACATTTAGAAAGAAGCTCGTAATCTCCAAGCCGAGTTAGACCTGACAAAAAGCACTCTTCAAAGTACCGAAGCTGCCCTGGTTTCTCTCACACAGGAAATAAGTGTGGAACTGCAGCCATTTTGCATTCTCGCGTCGCGCCCACCACATGATATCATCAGCCGCTCGCACGACATTGAAAGGATCACTAACAAAATGGAGGAACTTAACAATGGCTCTAGCGGAGCAGTCAGTACAGTGTATTTGTCAGGAAATCCAGGATGTGGCAAGAGCCAACTTACCCGGGAAATTGGACAGAAGTTCTTTTCTGAACAAACCGATAATCTTATCTTTGCTGCGACAATAAACACAGAAAGCGTTGAGACACTTGCTGACTCTTACCTCACCCTTGGAAGCCACTTAGGGATAACAGAATACGCGTTGACAAGCTTGGAATCTTTAAAAAGAGAGAAACCTATTGAAGCGATTCAAACACTTCATCGCTTGATTATGCCGAAGACCAGCAAGTTCATCAAATGGTTGATAATAGCAGACAATGTGATTGACTTACGTTTAGTCCGCGACTTACTACCTCAAACTGGCAGTAAGGAATGGGGCCATGGGCAAGTGCTGATTACCACTCAAGATAGTGGTACAATTCCTCAAAACGCTCCTCACATGTATCATGAATCGTTAAGTAAAGGAATGAGGCGGGAAGAGGCAGTGGAATTGCTAGAAACAGTATCGCAAATTTCAGAGCCAGTACAAGCAGAAAATGTCGCGGAACTTCTCGATTTTCAGCCACTGGCCTTAGCTGCTGCTGCTTATTACGTACAAACTGTTGTGACCAGTGGGTCTTCAAATTATGATTGGAAAGCATACCTTCAAGACGTATCAACATACAGTCAACGAAAAGAGGGGGAAACTGTCCTTGCTAGTGAGAGTTCAGCCTATGCTAAAACAACAATGGCCGCCGTAGAAGTGGCTATCCAAAGAGCTGTTGACACAGACGAGGTTCTTCGTCATGCATTCTCTTTTCTTTCGCTCTGCGCTAACGATGATCTTCCACTCGAAACTGTTTTAAAATTCGTCAAAGCCCAAGGAAAGGACCATCAAGAGGTTTTAATGAAGGCAAAGATTGTAAGGTCTTCCTTAAGTCTTGTTCATTCCGAAGATTGGGGTGAACGAACTTATTTACGTTTGCACAAAGTTGTGCATGAAGCTTTGAAACGAGGCGAGATGTTTAACTTGAAATCATGGAAGAGGGACCACACCATGGCAGAAGCGGTAAAGATTTTCAAGGTTGAGCTCGACGAAAACGACGAGAATTATGCGTTTGTAAAACATTGAGGCCCCACTGTGAATCTGTACTTAAGTACACGACGTCAGAGTTTTGTTTGGATGAAAGCACTTTTGTAGAAAGGTTTACGCCCTTCGTAGATTTGGATACAGTTATTGATTGGCTATATACTCTCGCCAGTGTCTGTGAGAAAAACTCATATCTTCTTTGCGAAAAATGTGGTCGACCTAGCATGCAACCTACTGGGAAACATAGAGGACACTTCAACAGGTGCGTTAACTCGTAAAGGGAGGGTTTTGAACATGACTGGCAAAGTGTACAATAGCCTGGGAGAGTACAATCAAGCCAAAGAATTTCACGTAAAAGCACTGACGATTCGCAAAAAGATTTTTGGTGATGCCGATGTAGCAACAAGTTATAACGACTTGGTTATAGTGTACAACAGCCTGGGAGAGAACAGTCAAGCCAAAAAACTTCACATTTTTTGTGAGGATCATGCCGATGTAGGAGAGAGTTATAACGACTTAGCATTAGTTTGCAGCAGCCTGGGAGAATACAATCAAGCCAAAGAACTTCACGTAAACGCACTGACGATTCGCAAAAAGATTTTTGGTGATGCCGATGTAGCAACAAGTTATAACGACTTGGTTATAGTGTACAACAGCCTGGGGGAGAACAGTCAAGCCAAAAAACTTCACGAAAAAGCACTAATGATTAAGGTCAATTTCTGGGACGCAACTTTCTCAAAGACAAGGACAAATAACACAAAACAACAACAAGAAGTGCTTACCTTGAAGGTTCAAGTGTGGCTTTCAAGGATCGCCATCGCCGTAAGACAACAAATGAAGGAAAAAACACCCACCAAAAATTAAAGTACCTCTAAAAAATCTGAAAAAGAACAACATGCAGGCAAAGAAACCCTACATTTCGACTGGTTGCGCCACATTTTCGCCATCGTTTCGTCACAAATCTCCACTATGATGGAACCATCCAACGCCATCTTGGAGCACGAACCAACCAATCGGCGATAAGAAATCAGCCCACGTGACATACGTTTCCTATCCAGTCTTTCTATTATCCATGCGTTGGGAGATTTGGGAGATAACAACTTGTTATACGAGCTCCAATCAGCTTTTAGGTCGGAACATTTACAGAAACAGCCCTGGTCAGACTTACAGATCAGATATTAACAAACATGGACAATGATGAGTTGACCGGTTTGGTGTTTACAGATTTTCGCAACGCTTTTGATGAATTGATCTTGAACTTCTTTTAAGTTGTCTATCTACGGGGTTTTTCCCTCTTCCATCGCTTGGTTTAAATCGTACCTGTCTGAGAGAAAGCATTTTTTACTTTATGGAAAGTTAAATCTGAACAGCTGACCGTAAAGCAAGGTGTGCCCCAAGGGTCAATTTTAGGCGGTGCTTTTCCTTTTGTTCGTCAACGATATGCCTCTTCATGTTCACAAATCAACTATGGACATTTATGCAGATGATTCCACCTTGTCTTAAAGTTCAAATTGGAAAACCATTTCATCATTAAACCAAACATTATCTGATGACCTGGCAGAGATAGAGAGATGGGCTAGAGGTAACAAAATGTACATAAATACGCAAAAAACTTTGTTGGTCACGAGAAAGCGTCTACCGAGGCGTATGGATCAAGATTCAGGAAAGCTGGAAGTTGTAACGGATACCGCTGAAATTGAGCAAGTTGCAAGTCATAAACGTTTTGGCATGATCATCGACGAAGACCTAACTTACGAAATAAATGTCGATGAACTCTGCAACAAGCTCTCCAAGCGTCTCGGCCTTTTACGCCATATCAGTCCATACTTGAAGAAAAATCAGAGAATCATTTACCTTAACACAGTCATAAAACCACTCATTATGTATGCAAGCTCAGTATGGACATCGTGCAACAAAATGCTACTTGAGAGAGTTCTGCGAACGCAAAAACGGGCGGCACGCATTATTCTGAGTGCCCCTCGCACTAGTCGAACAGTGACATTATTTAACAATTTAAGATGGCTCCCTTTTTACAATGAAGCATATATCAATCGCTGTGCACTTGCTTTCATGGAACCGTCTGCCTCACTATTTAAACACATCCTTAAGAAAAAACTCAGATGACCACACAAGAATCCCAAGAAATTGTAATTTAAGTCTACTGTCCCCCTTCGACAAAAACACCTCAAAGGGGGAACGCATCTCTACAGTGAGAACTGCTAAGGACTGGAAGAACTTACCCCGAACCCTAAGAACTAAGAACATTTTGAAATCCTTCAAGTCAGAATCATGGAAAGTACTATTAATTTCCCAAAAGATTAAGGGATCTTTTGATATTAATTACTGACATCACTTTGTTCTCATGAGTATTAATGCTTACTGTCTTTAATTTTTAACTATTTCTCTCGTTAGTCGGATACTGGTAAAAGTTTTATTGTAAATATTTTTATTGTAAATAATAACCTAACTATAGTTTTTATTTTAGTTCATTATATTTTTAAACTTATTTTCAGAGTAATTTTAATTACTACCACACGTAACCTTTGTTAGATAAAGTCGCTTATATTATGTTATTTCCACATTATCTAATTGTGGAAAGTTACCGTAAAGATCTAAATATGGGGATATTGAATGGTGATTATGCTTTCTTTTTGTCGGTGAGACGTAAAGAAGAAGGGGGAATTTCCTGAGAAGTTGGGTTAAACCTTAGGTGGATAAATTACGGTTTCTTTCTGGAACAACACATCACTGAAATTCACCGACACTAATCAGAATGTGAATAAACAACCGCCTCCACCCCACCCTCGCTTCACAATCTCGAAGGACACTACAAATTCGGCCTAAACATGTATGTGCTGCCAAATAGGGTATGGTTCAGGGGCACCGAACGACTGTTTTCTATAAAAAATCTGTTCGGAAAAGCAAATATTGCCTAGAATTTTCTATTACTTGAGGACGGCTAAAAACTTTTAGATGACCATTCCATGCATGTACAATTTTCGAAGCTTTTCTAATAAATTCCCTACGATTTTCTGAAGTTTAATTTTTCACATTTCACTCCCCATGCAGTTAGGCTATTTTTCGTAGAAAAAAAGGAAACCTAAAATTTTCGGATTCAAAAATGTGATGGAGAGAAGAATCACAAAAATTCTCACTTTCGTAATTTGGTAAATTGCATCAAACATTTTCAGGAAAATAATACTGAAGCCCCTGTAATTTCGAAAAAAATCAAGTTCCCCTTGGATGACCGGTAGATACAAATTTTAAAGCGCTGCTTAAAATGCATTTCTAAAGGCCCAAACGTAATCTAGATAGCCTAAAAAGTGGTTTCAATGTATTTAGGAGGAAACTGTCGTTGGGTGCCCCCAATGGTTTTGGGGGCTTGAGTCTTGAACAGGACATATTTGAAGTTCTTGTAAGTGAGCAACTACAGTCGAAACTCCACTAACGGCCACCTTTTTTGTCCCCGCGGACAGTCCACACATTGCCCTTTTTAAACCTCTGTACAACGGCCACCTCCCACAACGACAAAATAACCTCTCAACAATGGCCAGTTTTTTCAGCGGCTGATGAAAAGTCAAGAATAGTTACGAAATTTGATCCGTATGGCAAGTTGATGATTAATCGCGGCAAGTTTTTCAAATCTTTTAAGATGAAATTTAAATACAGTACTCTTTTTAAACATAACCTTGTTTTTTAGAACATACTAAGAACGCGCGAGAAAGTCACCTTCCACCCCTACCCTACCTCCCCATAATGGCTTCTTATTTCTATCCCCAAGGTGGCCGATGTGGAGGGGTTTATCTGTATGTTGTAAGCGATCATGAGATAAATTTTTTGAGAGCAGTTGTTAAGGAGAGCTTGTAGCAAAAGGATTGGCATATCTTGTTAATTGCCAGTACGTTCAGGTGAAATAATTTTAATTAGGACCTTTTTTTATTACTTTGTACACTGACTCAATGTTAACAAACCGTCAATGCTTATTTTATGAAAACCCTAAATTTGTTCAAGGAGTAAGTCCTTTTATTCAAAAGTTGACTCAGAACGTAAAAACAAAGGAAACGACCAGCTGGTTTGTCATAAAAAAGGTGAAGGTAGCTTACGGGAACTTTAATTTCGCATAAGAGAGCTTTTCATCACAGAGCTTAAGTCACACAGTCCAAACGGGGTTTCACAACCCTGGTCACAACTAGAGCTGTTTGCTAACACCAAAAGAGTTCTTACAAGGAGAGCTTTGACTTTGTCTTGAACAGTGTGTTTTTCTGGACTGGAAGCCTTGATCAGGGTGTGAATGTTGAAGGACGTGCAATCTACATACATAACGTATGTAGTCTACATAAATAATTATCCTTTTTTTTATTTAATGTGGAAAAATACTTTACTCTTCATGTGAAATTAAGTGAATCAGGGTCATGAAAATAGGATCTCTCTTCTTAAGTGTGGTTTTTTGACTTACTGTAAACAGGCTCAGGGTTTGAAGGCCTCCGTAGTGCACCTCTACTCAAAGAGTAGTGAGGGGGCACTTGCAGTGCCATTCTGGCTCCCCCCTCCCCCTCCACCACCACCACCACCACCTCCACTGGAGCCTCACCCCCTTGGAAAGGAGCTCTTTCTGTTAGTTTCTTACTGCTGGGGATGGGTGACTGTACACTTGTTATGAGAGATAACTGACCATCTTAGCGGTACACAATATTTTTAAAGAGATGACAGGAAAAATGGACAAAATTGTCAAGAGATACTAGCTTCAGATAACAACTTAATGATATCTTCCAGTCCTAAGTCTGTAGCAAGGCTCATTGGTGTTACAGTGGCAAGAATTCCCATCTTAACAGATGTGTCACATCCAGCTTCTAACATTGCTGATACCATATAAGTACTTCCTGGGCAAAGAGATGTAAAAAGTCACTTACTTAGGTACTGCCTACACTTCAGTTAAATGAGAAAGAATATTATGATCATTACAGTTTAACAGAACTTAAATAACTTCTGAGTTTCCAATTTCTAATTCCCCACTGACACCCCTAAAGGGACTCATGCGGGGGTTAGCCATAGGACCCATAGCCAGATAGGTTTATATTTCAGAAACAGCACTCTGTAGGGACAGCAATGCAAGAATAAAACTTTTGGCACTCCAAAAAATCGAGTAGATGCTCTGGTAAGCTTCCACATTGCAGCAGCACTCTTAAGGAAAAAAAAAGCAAAAAAGATCGAGATGCATGTAGTAAACCCGTAAGACACCCCTGATCCAGTACCAAATAATTTATTCCTTTTTTGATTCACGAGTATGTACAAGAATGTGTTTTAACCACTGTTAACTTAAAAACGAACGACAACCCAGCAGGAGACCAGTAGTATTGATACAATGTCATTTCGATACTTTCCTCAAGTCTATGAGAAATGATCACTTGGTTTGTAAACACATCAATTGAATTCACGCAAGACCGATGCTGAATAAGTGGCGCAGACGGGCCTCGAAAAACTTCACAACCGCCGCCCAACAACTACACAGCAGTTTAATACTCATAAAGAGAAGATAATTCAAAGTAAAATGATGACATTGCTTGTCTTAAAACCAACGACAAAAATGTATTTACAGGCACGAAAGAGAAGAATTTATTTTCAATTACAACAAAATGTAGCCTCCCCGCAGACGTCCTTTGGGGTTCGTTTGTCACGCATTCATTTCTCCCCCACGGACGTCTGCTAAACACAGCCGACATTTACGTTCACCAATCACAGGCCGTTTACGGATTTTTGTAAAACGTAACCCGAGCCGCTTCTTAAGATTCGCACGATCAGTGAGGCTTTTGATCGAGTGTGCGAGAAATTTGTAATTAATACAGAGTTAACCAAGTATCAGAGAGAAGCTATCCTGCAAATTTTATAATGACAAACGAACCCCAAAGGACGTCTGCGGGGAGGCTAAACAAAATGCAATGACATTTTGTTCTGCTTTTCTTACTTTAAAACAGGAAAAACTTTTGCTTTTCTTAAATACTATCTTGATTTGACATTAACTGAGTAAAAAAGCTAAAAGGAATAAATTAGGCACGCTATTTACTATGTTCAGATATCTGGTATGACGAAGGATGAAACCCCTTTATTTCTCAGCTTACGTTGGCCAAATTGAAGTAGCATTTCTCAATCTTCCATGAAAAACAGACTGCAATAGTCGGTCATACTGTGTATAAGAGTCTCCTTTAGGAGTTTGATTTTAATTTTCTGATGTGTATACCCTTCATTTTCGTATGAGGTTCCTCCTCCCCTCCCCTCCCCCGATTCTATGCGGGTCCGTACTTTGTACGAATAGCGTTACTGTCAAATATAGCGTGCAGGGCGGATGCCCTGATAGCGTGACTATGAAAACAGCGCCGCAATAATGACCCTAGCGTGATGTCTAATGTCAGGAGCCCATGACGAATGATGGGCCTATGAATAATGTGATGGGCTTCTGCTGATGTAGGTGTTATCAGTCACGTGATAAAAATTGATATTTTCTGCAGTTCCGCTTCTTCGTAAAACTTCCTCCTGTGCTTGGTTACAGTTATTAAATCAGATTTGCCTGGATTCTTTAGTGCACGGTGAGTAATTTTACGTTGGTCTTTGAGCTTATTCATGCTCACAGATTAACTCAGGCCATTTTTTTGTCGTCCTTTTGTATAATAGGAAGCTTTGTAAGTGCTGATATTAAGACCCACTCATTCGCCATACACTATTTAAGGAATTTTGATAGCCTCGGCACTGTTCGGTGCATGGTATAGAACTGGGGTTACAACAGGGGTTTATTGGTCATGACTTTCTTCAAAACGGTTAATAATTTTCTCGTAAACATGCGAATCATACGACAATTTCGTGTACATTTCCTTGTACGCCTACGCAGGCCTACGAGATTATCAAAGGCTGGATTTATATCATGACAGCTAACAGTCTCTCTTTCGTTAAAAACGCGTTCACCAAAGGGGTGTTATCATCCATTGAGCCTAAATCCGAAACAAGGCAGTAGGTCATTCGTTGTCCACGATTAAAACGAACACTTGTTTTATATTTGAAATAGGAACCAAAGGAATGTTCATTTAAAATTAATTATGCAATCATTTAGGTCTACTGATTCATAGCTTGAGGCGCCATACACTCTTCTTTTTATAAGCGGAATGTTGTTTTTGTGGCCCAGGCTGAATGTTCTTATTATTCTGCCGATTTCAGGTTGAAAATATTCTTGCATTATTCTTAAATAGTAGCCTGTCACTTCTCCGTTTTAGAATGTGTTGGGATATAAATTGATTTTAATGGCAATGGAACGTTGTTTTTCTTTTTAGTGGCGAGTTTGCGGTTAAGAGAAATAAATAACTTCACGGTTGAGCTAAAAACATACAATTGTGTTGTATGGACAGATTTTCAACACACAAAATTACATCCTTTTTAGCCTTGGGGTTATTCTTATCATATTCTTAAGATTTTGCAAATTTCAGTATCGATATTCTTATAAAATATAGTCAAACCCTGTTAATCAGCAGACACTGAGGGGGCCATAGAAAAGGTCCGCATTAAGCGGGTTGAATTTAGAGAAAATTTCAGGGCTTTGTTTCCCCAGGGACAAAGCAAAGCGTCCGTAATAACGAGGTGTCCGTATTAAGGTGGCTCCGTAATTAATACAAGAGCATTTAGCTGTGACAAATTTTCCGTCATAACTTTTTCGATTTTAACGCGATGGCTGCGAAACTTTGCAAAGAACAACAGATATCATTCGGCAATAATACGAAATATTCCGATTTCACTGATGGTAAATAATTCTTGAGAAATTAGCGCTTAAAAGGACCCTACTGTTCAAAGAAAATCGTGTCTAGTAAAAAATTTTGCTGATATTTTTTACTGAAATATCTGGTATCGGCTTTAATTGATATAATAAATATGCCAGAGGAATTTCAGAAAAATCGTTGGAGCAGAAGTCAGTAACTAAAAGTCGCTCAAAATTCAGCTGTGAAAATGTTTTGGAATTTCAAAAATAAATTACTATCAGGAAGAAGGAGACTCCAGTTTCAATTTTCGGGGCAAGTAAATTCAGTGTTTGCTAATTCTGAAAACAGAAGCCGATTGCCTATCTTGCTATTCTTTAGAAGGTACTTTTCAGTTTTAGAAGCACTATAAATTGCTCCAAACTTTGCTCTGACGTCGAATGAATTGTTCCCCGACATTTTTAAAATATCCCTTGGCAGTTTTGGTTCAAACTCCTGCTACATACATTTTGATGTATTGCAATGGATCCTCAACGGCTTTTCCCGCTGTACGATGTTTCCAATTCAGGAAAAAGGTATTGGGATTGTAAGCTACCTTGTATCGAAGCTCATATAGAACTGTCGAGCACCTGGTCCACAGTTATACAAATTAAAAAGACTGGTGACCTCACTATTACTCACAAGGAGTGAAAGGGTTAAGAAGCCTGAATTTATGTCTGAAATTCAGGCTAGGGTTAAAGTGCCAAAAGAAATTTTCGTGTATTCTGTTTTGATTACGAATCAACAATTTCATCGACGAACACAGAACGAAGAAAATTAATTAACTTTTGTGTAAAGCAGTTTGTTCTCTTTTGTGCTCTGTTTGTTATCTCCTCTCCCCGTGCTTATCCTTTACCTCTAGAATATCTGTTACCCTCAGTTTCCCATTTAAACGAAGCGCTGGTCAAAACGGCCAAGAACACCAAAAGTTATTATAGTAAAACATTTACTTTTAGTCATCATTACTTGGTTTGAAAATTGGAAACACTGATATCGAATGATAATATACTTATCTTTAATGATCTAATAAACGGCTCCTCTCAAATAAACTTTTCTTCTCTCTAGTGAAGA